>CM053786.1:202217343-202817343 GCA_028749045.1 Cupressus sempervirens
ACTAGGGGCTCACCATATTTCTCTTAAGTAGTGCATCAAATATCCTCCACACGATCAATAAAAAATCAATAATTTCCATTACTTCACTATAGCAAGATGCTCACTCTTTATGTATAGTGAGGTAGTGGCTCAACAACATGTGTCCTTAGTCATTAGTGGGTCCAAAATGAAATGCCAACAATGAAGCAGATATACACATGGCTAAATCTCATTGGGTTGACTACCAATATGTCAAGTAGAACATGAGTCAACTCTGCCTGCATCCCTAGGTTGTAGGATTTTTTGAAAATCAATGATGTAAATTTGAATGTAGAAGGTGGTGCCACTCTACGCATTTATGAGGAATGAAAGCTTCATGTGTAAAAGAAAAATAGAGTATAATACAAAAGATTTCACCAGTTCATTCTCATGCAAACAAAGATTGCATGTTTTATGAGCAGAAGCCATTACTGAGAAAACTGTGTCAAGCTTTACAAGGGTGTTAAGTAGTTTCCCATTGTTTGTGAAGACATTGCAAAATTACAGAGAGGAACAAGAAAATAATCAAGTAAGTATTTACACTATAATCTCTAGAGTGTCTCATTTTCTACAAATTATAATTAAAGATGCCTTCAAAGAAGGTGTTTTCTAGTCAAGAGAATTATTTGGATAGGAATGTCCATGATGATTTGCTTGACCTGCTCCTTGACTCCACTATTGAAACTATACAAGTTAAAAAGCTAACTTCATTAAACCCTAGTTTGAGAATAGAAGATGGATTGTATGACAAGGGGAATTGGGTCTAGGATGCTAATACCTCTCAAACTGGTCTAAATTTATTCAAAAAATGGTTTTTTAGAGAGGAATTGTTTGCCCCACATGCTAATATTTGGAACTTTGACTTACGGAAATTAGTGGTTCCAAGTGTCTTTATGGATTATGATCTCCTTAAGCCTATGGAAAAAAAATATGACAAAGCCATTAGAGTAGTGAGAAGAACTGATGGTGAGATCCTAATTACAATTAGCCCAGAGGAAATTAGGGAAATTTTTAGCTTAGGGCCTCTCACTAATTATCATGTGCCCATTGATTTGAAAGGTTTAGAAAAGGAATACATCTCCAAGAAGGATGTAGTAAGGCAAGGTGCATTGAAGGCACATATAGACAAAACTGGAACTCTTCCAGCAATAACAACATTCTCCAAGGAACCTTTCAAAAGGGCATACTTCAATACCAAGGTTGTGGAGATATATGGGACCCTGTGTAGATTTTTTGGAGAAGATGAAGAGGAGTTTATGCCCATGAGTTTTATGTACATGGTTATTTAGACTTGCACTTTTGGTGTGGACGTAATTTTTGATTTTTCCTCTTACTTAGCCGAGGAAATTCACAGTGGATTGATTGGGATTGCTAAGGGCAAGCTAGAAAAGACTTTTGGCCACTATTATTTGATAATGCACATGTTTTTGTTTAAAGGAGCAACATATTTTGGAAAAGAAATGTAATTGAATAGGGAATAGGATGGGCAAGCACTACATGCCAAATTATGGAGTGCATATATTACTTGGGAGGCTGAAAATGCTTGTTTTGTTAGATTTGATAGGTGTTTTGCTTCCAAACTAAGATGCCTATTATTAAACGATAATCCCAAAATCCTCAAGGAATTGGCAATTCTTATTAGGCCCCTAGAATATCCTAGTGGTTTTAAGGTTTCACACAACTATGGAGACATCATCCCATATTCAATCTCAACTGCTATAAGGATTTATGGTTTCAAGGGAACACCCCATGTACTACCTTACCAAGTGCCCTTAAAGGTAGGAGTAGTTGAATTTTTGTAAGAGTTGGGAGGATTGGAGGAAACCCTTTTGTTAAAGAGGGGGAGGGGGTCAATTTTTCCTACTTGTATAGTGGCCCATCAATTTATAAGCACAAAAGGGGGTTGGCTTTCTCTACACAAGATTTTGGATCCTTATAAGATGGCTATTTCTCACCCTCATTTTTGTGACTCTGAGGGATTTCATCATTTGGCTCTAAGACATAGAATTAAGGTTGTTAAAATTGAGCATGGATTCTATTTTCCTAAAGACATTATAAGAAATGAATACTCCTTGCAAGAGCAGGAGTCTAAAAAGGAAGAGTGAAGAGTCTTCTCTAAAGTTTTGGATTTCATTCATTTTTTTGATGTAGATTATAGTCCTTTAAACAATGTTGTTACAACTGTAGATAAGATAAATAAACTTATGAATACCTTTCCTAAAATAATGGAGACAATGAATGAAAAGAAGCAATTCGTTATTAATTCTTTCCTAGATAAGGCTATGGAAGTAATAAGAATATCGGGCTTTACTCCCAATATAGGGGCAGGTCAATTAACTATCTAGAAAAGGCCACGTTATACTATCATTCAGAATAAAAAGACCATTGTGGGAAAAGCAAAACAAATAATTGAGCCCACTAGTGTTGTCTAGGAAGAGAGGCCTCTTCAGCCCTGCCCTAAGAGGTAGAAAATAATAAGGGAAGAGGATCCTCATGTTGAGGAATACTCACCTTCACAAACCCTTATGAGAATTGAGGAAGAACAACTCACTCAAGAGTAAATTGAACAATTGGGATCCCAAGGAGGAGTTTTTGTTACACAATCAGAAATAGATGAAGGAAACCCCTAGGAGCCTCTTGTGCCAAGTTTTGAGTTGACAATTGTAGATTATAAAGGAAGGAAATTAGACCCTGTATTAGAACAAGCAAGTCAACAATTTCTATCAGATGACAACTTTGTCAAATCTAGGGATTTTTGCCAATTTGCATGGAGAACCAACATGAGAAAATTTGAAGAAAGATACAACAAATTGAGAATAGAGGATCTTGAGTTGGAGGAGGCAGCCCTACAAAATAAAATAAAAGAATAGATGATGCAAGTGTTCCAAAACATAACCCCTGAAGAGGGGACGCAAATGGTGAAGGCCTCAAATATTTTATTCTCACCCAATTGGGATATAGATGATGCATTAATTTTTAATTCTATTTTAAATAAGTTGGAATTACAAGACCCTAGTAAAAAGGACTTCACAGGGATTGCATTTAGTGAAGACCAAGCTGCTCTGGTTATGTGGTCATTAAGAAGGGGATCTACGTTTGTTTCATCACAACTAGGTGACTCATGATTAATAGGAAATATCATTGTGATGAGAGTAGTTGAGACATACCATGTATAGGTGGGTCATATGGGTGTGGGGACCTTTCAATTTGTTTTGGCCACTGCAAAGAAGGAAGAAAGAATAATGTTTGAGCTATAGAGTACATATGAGAGTGTTCTAGAAGCTTATAACAAAGAAGTTAGAAAGAGAATTGAGATTGAAAACAAATTAATGGGGAGATCTAGAAGGCCAAGAATAAGATATCCCTATCCCCCAATGGAACCTTTTAAATCGACTCCTCTCATAGAATTGCTAGATAGCCCATGGAGGCCATAGTATTACACTGCTAAAAACTTTGAAGAAGAAAAGAGAAAGTTGTGGGCCTTACATGTAGAATTGAATGTACAATATGAAGATAAATAGAGAAAGGCTCTCCCATATTTGGGGGATAAAATTGAATAGCCATTAGTTTATGATCAATTGGCTAGAGTGATAGACATATAGGAAGAATTAAAAGCAAGTGATGAGGCTCTAAGGCCTATTGTGAATAAATGGATAAGAAGAAGGAAGGAAATGACATTTTAATGTTATTTTATCATAAAAGTCTTACATGATCAAATTGAAAAGACTTTTGCTATTGTTTTCGATCTTCCTAATTTTGAGAATAAGAGATTTCACCTACAGAGAATAATAGGTGGCTATATAAATAAATATAAGAGCAAAAAGTTTAGTTTATTTCCTCATGCCCTAGATAGAAGGAATAATTTCAAAAATAAAGATGAATGGGCTAATGATCTTGATGATTTATTTTGTCTAAGGATGAATAAAATTATAAATGAAATAGGGCATGCATGGTGGGCCACCACAATAGAAGAGATGGTAAAAGCCTAGTTATTCTTTGATTCTTTGAAACAAGAATTTGTTGATATTGACAGTAAAGCTAAGTTTTTTATTAAGAAATGACAAGATATTCTACATTTTGACTGGCCAGATGATGCACTTTATGACAAGTGGATGGTGGACATTTCTTTTGCTGAGTAGCTAGAAGAAGTTGAAAGTGATGATAATGAAGTACATGAAGATGAATTACAAATTATCAATCCACTTCCATCAACATATAGAAAGGAAGAGAAAGAAGGGCATTCATCTCATGCTAAAGATGCAATGGATCAGTTAGATGATGAAGCAAAGATAAAATCAAGAATAATTGTCACCTTTGTAACACATGATGATATGAATGAAAATGCTAAAGTGGAGGTGAAGTTGCATGAATCAGAGCATGACACATCACTAGAAATTCTAGTAGCTACATATGCCAAGGACTCGTAATGAATAAAGACCAATGACAAGATTTCTAGCATGTGAGGATGTAAGAGAAACAGGGGCTTACCAAGAGAATAATATGATGTTACATTCCTATTACTTGAAATTTTTCCTTTTTCTCTTAAGAAAGATGTAAATATATTTTGTAAAACGAAACTTATCAGTTCTCTATGCCTGAAGCTTGTTGCATCTCACATTATTTAAGTGAGATTTCAGGGCTAGACATGGGTCCAATATTCAAATTCATTTTTTAGTTTTACACTTAGAATGTTTTCAATCTAGTTACTAAGAAAATGAACGTTATGATGCATCTTCTCTGCTCATTTTTTGAGAATACATTAATGTTGAGTGATTCTTGTGCCTTTTTCTAGGATCATTATGAGTTTACTACAATTGTATCCAATTTTCAAGGAAAATTAATACAAATTTGAGCTCTCCCCATATCAGTTCTTGTTGAATTTTGTCTCTTTTACTATTACCCAGTTATTTTGAGATAGTGTAAGTAAAGCTTGTTCAATTGAATACAATTCATTTAGGTTGTATGTCAATTCATTACTGCTATTACTTCAATGAATTAAATAAAGACTTTGATGAATTTGATGAGATTGTTGTGGTAGTAGAAAGGATGTCTGTAAGGATGAATTTTAGTAAGGATTACTGATAACATTTGTTGTAAGGCAACAAATTAGATCCATAAATAGTAGTTGACTCTAAGTCCCAATGGAATAAGCACTGATCAAGTTAATTCAATCTGCAGATTGATAGATCATAAATAAGCATCAAGTCCAAAATCACAATCAATTTGATTTTTCTTGAAGATTTTAAAAGGTGGTCAACACTTGTTTGCATGGAATGTTTTAGCCTTAGTTAGCCACTATTGCTAGGTATACTTACAAATCTATAGAAGAATTGTGACCAAATCTACTATATGGGATGTTATTTATCTAAAATGTCAAAGTCATTCATGTATCTGAAGATAGAAGATGAGAATCAATATCAAACTAATATAATTCTCATACAATAATACTCATTTTGAATCATCCCCTAGGTATACCCACCCTAGTTTTGTGAAGCCTAAAGAGAAAAAAACCATCCTTGGTTTTGTTGAAGTTGGGTCCAAATGGTTTGCACATGTAATTGTGAATAGGAATTGGCTAATCCTTAGCTTGTGTGAGTATTACCATTGTGGTATTGGGCATTTTTTTGTTTAGTAGTTTTAAAACACCAACATGATGAATACTCCATTTATTTTGTGCTACAAGAGAGATCAACATCCTACTAGTCTCTTGTCTTGCTACCAATCTAAAATTTTCTTCATAATCAATACCATACCTTTGAGTGAAACCTTTAGCACCCAATCATTCCTTGTATCTTTCAACATTCCTCTTATTGCTATACTTGATCTTGTAGACCCATTTCGTGTCAATCTTATTCTTCTCATGTGGAATCTCTACAAGATCCCATATCTTATTCCTATAATACATGAATATTCAAAATATGATGCCTCAAAATCAGCTCTAGGATGTAATGAAAAATTTATTGTCTCACATATTGGATTTTCTTCATGTGCTTTATTTTGACACCTTTGATAAATGTCCCTTAATATTCTTACCTTTCTTATACAACTTTGGATTGAGAATGGAATTACACTTGTAATTGATGAGGGGTTGCTTGGTGGACATGGAGATCTTGAAACAGAATCATTAGTTAGCTATTCATGATCATTATTGTCAACAATATCATCATTTGAAATATATTTTGGCTTTTGAATATGACCTTTTAGATGGTGATAAACTCCCATTCATAAATATTCACATCTCTTGAAACTAAAATATTATTGCTAATAATGTACAATCTATAAGCTTGGTGTCCTCACTATAACCTACAAAATTGCACGTTTCACTTTTAACATCTAACTTTTGTCCATTCTGATAAGGTATACAAACATAAGATAAACAACCAAAAAAATTAAAGGTTATACATAGGGCCTTTAATCATACCATGTTTCATATGGATTCATCTTGTCTAGGGAACTTGTAGAATCCTGTTGAGAATATAGACTAGTGTAGCAATTGCATCTTCCCAATGAGAATTGTTCAAACCTTTGGCTTGTTAAATAATCCTTACCATTTCTACCATAGTACAGTCCTTCCTTTAAAAAACTCCATTATATTGAGGTGTGTGAGTTTCCTCTTGATCCCATTCATCTCATAAAAACTCTTAATAATATCTTGAGCAATCCTCTCATCCACAATATGTCCTCAAACATGCGATTGTGTACCCTTTTTCATTCTCTAAATGAGATTTAAACCTCTTAAATGTATCAAGGGCTTCATCCTTAGTCTTCAGCAAATACATGAGTAATAATTAATAAAAGCTTTTAAATATGATGACTTACAAAAATATTATGGTTTCATATTACCACATATCGGAATGAATAAGATGAAGCAAGCAATGGAACCTCCATGAATTACATTTTGAAAATGATTCTCTTACATGCTTCCCTTGTTCACATTATTTACAAGTCCTCTTATTCTCTTCAACCTTAGGAAATCCAAGAACCAAAGCATTTTATGTGAGAAGCTTCAAACTATCAAAATTCAAATGGTCATACCTGAGATGCCACAACCATCTCTTATCCTCATAAGCCATATTGACAAGTTGATTTTTATTTTTACACAACTTCAAAGGAAACACTAGATTCCTTGTTATAGAAAAAAATATAATAAATTTATTTCCTCAATTCTTATCATGGATAGTAAATTTTATATTCTCAAATACCACTATATAATTCTTCTCACATAGGTGCCCAACCCTTGATAAATTATTCTTCAACTTTGTAGTATAATAAATACCTTGAACACTTTCCATACCTTCCTTTGTTTGGACATCCATGGATCCTTTGGCTACAAGAACCAATAAATTTTTATTACCAAGAGTAATATTGGATCTAAAACCATCATCAAGCTTAAAACCTATTTCCTTATTGCTAGACATTTGATTAGAGCACCCAAAATCTAAATACCAAATATCATTCAAATAATTTTCAGCTTTTTCAAAATACAAAAAAAAATTATTTGAGGAAGAATCTTAATTTTTCTAAGTATAATTGGCATTATTATTTCCTAATTTCAATCAACACTCTTTCTTAACATGTTGATACCTATTGTAATTATAGCATTGGATGTTCCTTTTTATCAAAATTTTCCCTACCTCTTCTACCTTGACCACCTCCTCTTCCTTTATTTCCTCTTGATAAACTTTAATTTTGATAGCTTTCTTGGCCTCCATTGTTGTTAGTTGTGATGTTAGCACTATCATTCTTTGAAATTTTAAATTGGCAATAAAAAACTATATAATTAATCCTTGGAGAAGTATCCTTCAATCTATCCTCATGTGATATGTGAGTTCCAACCAATTGATCATACTCCATGGTGGAAAAATATTTTCTTTCTTCTATACTTATTTCTACATTATTCCATCTTGGTGTTAGAGATCTTAATACCTTCTCAATTACATGCTCTTGGATCACAGGTTCACCTAAAGTGGCCATTCTATTAACCACATCATTGACTCTTACACACAAATCTTTTACATTGTCATTTTCCTTCATCTTCAAATTCTTATATACTTTTTTTAAGGTTTGTATATTTACAACCTTAATTTAATCATTTCCATGGTGAGCATCTTTTAGAGTCTTCTAGGCCTCCTTTGAAACAAGCTCTTGTGAAGAGCCATCTAAATATGAAATAAACCAGTGCATATTTTTCAGCTTATTTCTTAATTTTCCTATCATTTCCTTGAAGATCATCCTAGTTCATAGGATCTTCATTATTGTTGGCCATTTTTGCCCCCAGTTCACCCCTTCACTAATAGTCAATCAAAGAAATCTTCAATGGGTTGGATTCTTTATTATGGGTTAAGATGCTAAAGTTGGTGATTGACATTTCATTTTAGCTCAAATCCTTCCTTAACCATGTTAGCTTGGGTTCTTCATTGATTGATTTAGCTTGGTTTAATCTTCACTTGAAAGACTCATTTATTTGCTCAGTTTGTTCTTTAGCTAAGTGAGCTCAATTTCCTCTTTTGCCAAGTTGCGATTAACATGTGCATCTTCAGGGGTTCACATTTCATGTTAACCATTTTTGCTATATCGGAGAGGCACTTTCATGTCCTTTCTGAAATAGAGAATTTTTCTATTTTGGGAGGCTTACCTTGTTTCCTTTCTAAAATAGAAAATCAAAATGTGAAGTTTCTTTGTTCAACAAAATGCAAAAATCAGGTTTATGAACAATGGTTTTTGCTATGTACCGGTGGGAAAACTTGTGTGTTATTCCATTTTCACTATTTTGGAAAGATTCACTTTTGGCTTCTGCAAAATTATGAAATCATTGTTGTCTCTTCCACTGTATGTTGGGAAATGCACTCTCCATAATATTTGTACCACATGGTGGATTCTTTTTGTGCTGGGTTACTTTTGACCTGACAGCTCTTGCATTTTTGCATTGCCTTCTTTTTCTCTTGTAAAGATACGATGACCATTAGATCTAGACATATCTATGGAGATTTATGAATGCATCCCTGCTATCCATTTTTTATGTAGAGGATCCTGATCTATGTTTTTGTTCTAATCATCTATTGGGGAGAGTTTTGTACCATCTAGGCCATCTATTTTAAAAATTAGATCTCATCAATGACTCATCTTTTTGGGGAAAACATATTTATTGCACATGGGTCAAATCTATATTGTTACAACTAGTTAACATCTTGTATTATCCCATCCCATATTTTTTAACAATAGCATGAATTAATTTGTTGTGGTCATGACATGCGACAAGGATGGTTTCTTTATTGTAGAGTTCTAAATTTTGGGTCTTGTTCCATGATGCTAATGGATCTCCATGACTCTTTAATACATGTAATGATCAGATCTTTGGGGATTTGATCTCTTAGGGTTGGGTGCATTGATTTGGGTTTCTTCTTGTCACTTCATGGGAAGATTGCACTTCATGATCAAATCCTATTTTGATTCTTCCTTTATGTCTTCTCTACAACTTGACTCCACCTTATTTTGTTAGGATTAACCTAAGATAGACATAATAGTTACATGAAAATATAACCAATAGCATAAAATAATAGATCACATAGAAGAGAATAGAAGACACTAAGATTTAACATAGTTCACATTATTCCTAGGCTATGTCCACCAACAAAAAGTCCAATATTATTATTATCCAATGATTACAATCCAAAATCCATTACAACTCAATACCATCACGAGAAGCTACAATATCACCATTACATTATGAAATCCCTAACCCAAATCCTTTTTATACAAGCTTTTGCCACTTACAAAATTAGGGCTAGAATAAGTCATCCAAGGGAAAAATAGTATCAAACACCCTTTACAATATGAGTTTATTTTTGGGTTTGAGGGCACTTCCTATGAAAGCCCTTGTAAGGGCATTGCCCCTCGACCCCACCCTATACTATGATAGGGAGTGTACTGGGGTGTTAACATACGACCCTGATAGGGTGTTAATAATTGACCCCATCTTGGGGCCGCTACTCCTAAATGCCTATAGAAATAGTACATGGGGAGAAAACCACACTGAATAAACTTGTAGCTCGCACTAGAATATCAAACCACCCTAGACTCTATTGTTCTTTTATTCAACTCAGTGTAAAAGACCAATTGAAGATGGAGATGAATTTAGCTTCTACCTTGATACTACCTTTGTAAACATATATGTTGGATTGTCATCTTTATGTATCTTGTTTAACTTTAACTGTCCATCATCCAAAATTGATTGAATGAAATGGTACCACAACTGTATGTATTTTGTCTTTGAATGCAAAGTAGGATTCTTTGCAAGATGAGTGGAGCTTTGGCTATCTATAAAAAAATAATTATCCCTCTATGGATGTCCCAACTCTTCCATGAAGAATTGAAGACATATCATCTCCTTGGTTTCCTCTATAGTAGCAACATAGTCTCCCTCTATAATTGTTAAATCATTAACCTTTTTCCACCTAGAAACCTAGCTCACTACTGCTCCAGCAATAGTAAATACATAACCTATAGTACTCTACCTATTATCAATATCTCCTGCCAAATTAGCATCAACATAGCCCTATAAATCAGTAGTAGAGCCCCCAAAGTATAAAAACTTACTAGATTTACCTCTCAAATATCTAAGAATCCATTTAACTGCATTCCAATGCTCAATTCCTGAATGAGGCATATATTTGCTAATAGTTCCCACTAAATGTGCAATATCTAGCCTTATACTTACCATACCATACATCAATCTTCCTATAGCTAAAGCATAAGGTACCTTGGACATCTTTTTCTCCTCTTCTTGTGTCTTTGGACACATCTCCTTAGTCAACTTCAATGACCAGATAAAGGTGTGTTGATAGCTTTAGCATTCTCCATAAAGAAATGTTGCAACACCTTCGCAATATAATCAACCTAATATAATGTCAATTTTTTGTTTTTCCTATCTTGAAAAATCATCATACCAAGGATTTTTTTTGCTACCTACAAATCCTTCATAGAAAATGCATATTCTAACTGTTCCCTTCACCACTTAATGTGATCCATCTTAGACCCAGCCACAAGCATATCATCAATATATAAATACAAAATAATGTAGCTACTATCATGTAACTTCTTAAAACAAACACAATGATCTAAGTGACACTTGCTATATCCATGCTCATGCATAAACCTATCAAATTTTTGATACCATTGCTGAGGTGCTTGTTTCAAGCTATATAAACTTTTCTTCGATCTACACACTAAGTTCTCGTTGCCTTTGATATCAAATCCCTATGGTTGTGCCATATATATCTCTTCATCCAAATGACCATGAAGATCATAGAAATAATAGTCCACCAAGATAAATAAGAGGGGGATGGGGGGGCGGTGCATTAGTTATCCAACAATTTAAACATTTATCTTCCTTAAATAAACTTAACCATTTAACCAAAGTAAAAAAAAACCATAATAAGATGCACATAGACAATTACACCAAATATATTAACTGGGGAAACCCTTGATCAGAAGGAAAACCCTAGTGGGAATCATGCCGACAAGATGATGTACTAATATAAATATTCCTTGCTAGATGATGGACCCTATTAGGATTTTATTACAACATTTAGTACATATGACTCTCTATTAGGATATTCCAACCCTATTAGGAGTTGTAGTATATTGTATGCAAGAAGAGCCCACTGCCCAAACATGCAATTTCAATTAAAGGATGAGCTCACTACTACAAACATGTAATTTATTGTTATGTTCTTCTTTCCTTTGTTCACTCAACTAAACCAATCACTGTTAGACTTTGTAGACCAAGTCACGAAACTTGGATCCAAATATAAAACATGAGATCACACAATAAAACCTCAGCAATGAAGTTTCCTTCACTTCCACTCTCTCTCCTTCTAACAATAACTTCTTATCAATATAATTCTAAGCCATATGATAAAGGAAAATGTCCTTTCAAACCAACTCCATAAAAAAATTCCCTAAATCAGTCATTTGACCTTCTTGATTAACCATTATAGGACCACATTAAGAACATGTTACACTTAGTGATAACATTAATTTTTTTCCTTGAAACTTCAATATCTTTCTGTAAATGCAATATTATGAGGACTGAACTTAGTCATGTCATCACTGACATGTCTTCTTCACATTTTCAACCTCAATATTCAGAATAACAACTCTGCTAAGAGATCTAACATGTTTACTAGAACATGCCTCTTTAAACTCTATCTCAAAACAGACATCACCAAAACTAACATAACTTCTTCCAAAGTTAACATTTCTTCATCCAACATTAACTACATATAAAAGATACTTAAACATATCTCGCATAACCTCAAATAGTGAGAATACTCAACTAGCATCCCTACCAACTTGATCTTTCTGTTGTACTTTTGTCAAATACTATAGAAGACTGTTATGTTTGCATCAATGACAAACTCAGTCATGAATGTAACATATCATCATAGTAACATATCTACAATACTCCCCCATAGGAATATCATTAGAATTCATGCTTCCAACAATCTCCCCATTTTGCATTAATGGCAACATAGATGAAAATCATGTAGTTCCAAGAATACCGACAAAAGACTATTAATATTTCTTTTTAAATTCTCTCCATTAATTATTCTCCCCCATTGATATACCCCAATGTGCTTTCCATTACACTATCATTCTATTTTGTACTTCTTCTAAATATGTTTTACATCTTCTTACTTATTTTTTCTTCTCCCCCATGATGTTTTCATGTTGTACTTCTCCCCCATTAACATCAATGTTAAAGGTTTTAGCAACCATCAAATTCTACACCAACTGATTCTTACTAGCTCAAGTGCCCAAAGAAATTATTAAAAATAACATCCAACAAGAGTCCTAGAGGACTTTGTCTGATGAAGGGCCACAACACCCTACCAACTCATAACCAAGAATGAAAAATTATGGAGACAAAGAGAGATAAAATGCTTCCCAAGAAATTTTATTAGACTTGAAAATCCATACAATATTCTCTAAATGAGAGAGCTTCCAAACAAAGATATTCCAACAAGTTTGTACACCAAGAGCCTCTACAAGAAATCACACTTGAAGACTTCTACTTCCCAAACTTGATTACACATGATAATAAGCCTTGCTTAAATACGAACTTCCAACTCAAGATATTACAAACACATCCGATGTGGGATAAAAGGTAAAAACAACTACCTTTCAAAAAATATTCAATTCCCACTGAAATAAAACTAAGCACCACCATGTTGCCGAACAACTATTAAATACATGATTTAATAAAATGTCCACAAACTTCTAGAATTCCACCTACACACCTCAATAAATGGAATGACAACCATGTTTATTTAATTTTCTATTTATGCCATCTATGTACCTCAAAAATAGAAATTCCCTTTTTTTTCTAAAATAATAATTTTGGTCACAGTCCATGTTTCCATGATGCAAGATGCTCCTGCATTAAACACCCTAGGTTTGAAAAGATGTTCTAGTAACTGCAAGAAAATCTTCTCAGATTCAACACATAAATCCCAAACTAGGTCTTCACATACATGCCCTCCAAGTCTTCAAATTGCACACTCTTTCGCCTATTTTTCTTCTTCTCCTTCACATCTACCACAGGTATTCCATAGGTCTTCTTTCCATGTTAATTTCCAATCTTCTTAGAATCTAGCAACTCAACTCTGCTACCAATACTTAGGTTCCTACTACCATGCTCTTTATTCTACAAAGGAATTAGGGAAAGCTTCCTACTACCTTTCTCAATAGTAAACATGTTCCTAACACAATCATGCACAACCTTGCAGTCATACTGCTAAGGTCTACCAAGTAACACATGATAACTATTCATATCCACAATATCACACAACACTTGATCCTTATAGTACCCAATCTAGAAATCAACAAGGCATTGCTCCTGCACTTCCAAAGCATGCTCACCTTGCAACCAACCAATCCTATAAGGATAAGGATGTCTCACTCTCTTCAAACCAAGTTTCTAAACCATCTCCTCATCAACAAGTTTATCAGTACTATTGCCATCTACAATCACCTTGTATATTTTGCAACTAGACTTACAACAAGCCCTAGAAAAATTAGTCCTCTAACAAGAATCCAATTTCCTCTCACCCATCAGTACTCACCAAGCAAAAAAACTTTCCCCTTGCTAGGGCTGACTTTCCTAGACTTAAACCTCATTCACAAAAGTAGCTATCCTACCAATTGGGAATTCAAAAGATCTATGCCCTTCTTGACCACACTTGAAATAATTACCTCTGAACACATTTCTAGCTATCCTTCTCTATTGTTCAATGAGTTTTGGTTCACCTTTTGCTTTTGGTGTAGATTGGGCCAAACTATCCTACTTCTCCTTCCCTCAAGAACTCCCTTGATTCTTCCTCTTTATCTTCTCCTCTACTCTCAAAGAATACTAATAAGCACCCTCAGATGAAGAAATATTCAACATACCAACCCCATCCCAAATATTGAATCTCAAACCATTAATGTACTACGCTACCTTCTCCTTTGACAATTCTCTATGCCTAGACCAAATAGTCAACTTTTAGAACTATTCAGTGTAATAAATCATAGTCATATCCTTCTACTTTAGATTCTACCAGTTCTTAATCAACTCAAGTTCATAATCAGTATGAATAATCTTAGCCTTCAACTTAGTTATAATCAATTTCAATCTAGTGATCTTCATTTCACCTTCCTCATCTTTGTCTCTTTGTAGTTCCTTCCACCGAAGAGCAGCATGTACCTTCAACTTAGTTTGTGCATACCTCACTCTAAGTGGATCTTCAATATCCTCAAGCTCAAAGTAGTCTTCTAATTCACTGATCCAATCAATTAGGTCTTTATGATTCAAAGTACTTAAAAAATTAAAAACATCCATCTTCTGGTTTAGCTTCAACTAAGATCTAGGTCAAGCAAACTAACCAACCCTAATTCCAATAGGTCTCTCCTCATGATTAGTTCTATCCTCACTAGGAACTTCAAAGTCTTTGAAAACTTCCTCATAACTGCCTTTAGTACCTAGATGTCTAGGTAGACCACGTAAAGCACATACAATTTCAGCAATCATAACACTCTTCATCAACACAAGCTTAGATCTAAACAATTAGATCTTTGAGATATTTTCTTCCATAGCATCACTAAGATCATCAGTTTTCCTAGGGACCAATCTTCTTGGAGGCATCTTCCAAAATTTTAGCAAACCCTAAGCAACAAATCCACCAATCTAAAAGATGAATTAATCATAAGACCTTTAAAATGTTGTAAATATTCAGGACTAACAAGGTTACTAAGAGGGGAGGGGTGAATCAGTAAACATTAAAAAATTTAAACCAATTCAGCATAATAACAAATTCACCATTCATTCATCTACTTTACTATACACATGAAAAGATTAACACACTGATTTGGTGACCCAAAAACCTTTCAATTTGAAAGTAGAACTGGGGTGGGGATGATGCCCACGAAACTTCAATACTGCAGTATAAAGTTGGCCAGTTAAGGCTTACAATGATCACTTCTAGTGATCTGCCTTGTTAGGAGCAAGTAGAACTGCTAGATCCACCTTGTTAGAGGATTTACAAACATACAATGAAGTATGCACTCTATTAGGAGATTTAAAAAAGACTTTTAAGTGTACCATGTTAAAGGATTTACAAACTGATTCACCTGTTAAGATGAAGCAGTGGATCTTCTTGCAAATGGTTTGCTGATTAGATCTTATGTACTGATCACTTGATGTGATGGATATATCTTTGCTGCTCCTTGATAACCTTGTTGAATACTCTGCTGCTAATTCTCTTTTAATTTGCTCAATTACATTCTTACTTAGCTATTTTTCAAATGGCACAATACATTACATATATACCATTCCAATATTTATAGCAACAAGGTCGGCTGAACACAAGTGGACAAAACATTACTGAGTTGGCTAGATAGTAGAAAACTTAGGTTCCTCAAACTCACTCGGTGACCTTCTGACACTCGGCATCCACTATATTACACTGCATCATCATGCACTCGGTAGAGGTAGGGACTCGGTCCATACTAATTACTCTGAGTAGCTTGGAACTTGGTAACCACTGGTGACTCAGTAAACATTGTGTCACTTGGTAGAAACTAACTCCTTCGATTCACTTGGTAAGCACTGAATACTTCTTTTACCTTTCTATCTTGGTAATCATTGAAACCTTTATTTACCTTCCTGAATCAGTAAACACTAGATCCTTCATTTACCTTCTTGACTCGATAAGTACTAAATCCTTTGTTTACCTTCCTGACTCGGTAAACACTAAATCCTTCATTTACCTTCCTGACTCGGTAAACACTACTAAACATACTTGGTAACCAACGAATGCTCGGTATGAACTATAAACTGAGTGATGAACTCAGTAAGCATTTAGAATCAAACAAGTGTTGTAACTAATGACAAATGTATCATTATTCCAACAATCTCCCCCTTTGGCATTAGTGATAAAAACACTTATGAGCCAAAATTTATATACAAGATCTGACAAAACTGACTTCATTCTGCTATGCTGAATATACATGGGCTACCTTACATATAACTCCCCCATACATTATACACAAGGTTTTTACATGAGTTATATGTCTTTATTCATATTATCACCACTATCATTATTTCTTTATTACTTTATTACCTTCTCCCCTTTTTTTGTCTGATTCTCCTCTATATATTACTTTCTCCCCCTTTTTGACAATAATGCCAAAGAATAAAGAATGTATTTACCTGGAGACACCAAAATGTGTGATAAACTCAGAATGTACCTGAAGAATTAGTTGCAAAGTTTTATCCCAATTGTCTTGTAGGATTTTATATGTGGAGAGAGCTACTTGGACTTCTGTAGAAAGTTCAATCACATGGTCTGCAATAGAGAAGTTATTGTCATGGATCAATGTTTTTGAATATGCAGTGTGTTTCTACATTGTGTTCATGATGGGAAGGATCATGTTCTAGATTTCTAGCAGTGTAGACCTTATCCTTCCTTCCTCTTTGAGTAGCTCTGCCTGCTTCTCTACCAAAAATTTAATCCTGAGGTGATGAGATGAGCTTGAGCTGGGGTCAAGCTTCAGCGATTGGGCACTTATCTTCAAATCCTTATCTATCTTATTTAACTTTTCTCTTATTTCCTTTGTATACTCAGTAACATCACAAAGTTTTGCAAAAAGTGAGGTTACGTTATTAAAAGAATTTTCAAGGATAGAAAAAATTGATGTTAATTCAACCTATTTTATTGCTAAGTTCTAAGCAATGTGCTCAAGCACCTTATTTTCAAATTTCTTTTCTTCTTTCTCCATTAACTTTTCTTGTCCTGAGATATCCTCATTAAATTTATTCACCACTTCTTCTAGCTGCAACAAAATGTGTTGAGATGAATCCACATCAACAATTATAGCCTCAGTTATTATATTTTTAGCACTCTTAATTATGTTGAATTCTCTGTCCCTTTCATTCCTTAGCTGCATTTGCTGTGCCTTTTGCTCTAGACGCTAACTAACCAATCTTAGTTCATTAACTGTAGCAGTTTCTAGATTTATCTTTGGAATGACAATTTCTTCATCCAAATCTATATCACCATCTAATACTTTTCCTATAAGAAAAAGTTTCAATGGTGTCTTTGGTTTATCTGCAGTACTTACCTCTTTTCCTTTTGAAGTAGATACAATGGTTGATGATGTAGGACTAGTAGTCAAGACTAGAATGGGACCAACTAAAGGTAAACTAAGAGAACTATTGGCTGTATCAAAACTTGATATACTTCCCAATACAATTGGAGAACTGAGTGGAGCAAAAATTGGGGCCAATGTGGCTGAGGAAGAAAAAATTGATAAGAAACTTGGAAGACTTACTGTACAAGCTGCAGGTGGAAGACTCGGTGAAGTAACTACTATTGATGATGTGTTTTGAAGCTCAGTAACTGAAGAAGTGACTGCCAGCTCGGGAGATGAAGTGCTTGGCACTTGTATTGCAGAAACCTAGAGCTGAGATGAGACTGGAGGAAATTAGGCAATGGATGTCTCTATTGTGCTCACAATCTTGCTTGAAGATCCTATCTCCATAGTAGATTTTATAGTCTTTGGTGGAGAGTGAGGAAGGGAGGCAATGATAGCTGCTGCAATTTTGACTGCATCATCCTCTTCCTTAACATTTTCTTCCTCCTTTTCTTCTTCTTCCTTCTTTTTCATTACCTGTTCAAGGTCTTCATTAGTTACTTCCATGGAAATGGTGTTGCCACCATCCATATCCTCTTCATCATCACCATTGTCATCATCATCCTTGATCTCTATGGGTTCCTCAGTTGTCTTATGCAATTTATATGAATCACTTTAGAGATCAGTTGCATTTTTAACAACTGGCTCAATGCTTTTTAGCAATATGAGACATGTATTAAATCTCATATTCATTATTCCTTCATGATCCTTCAGTGCCCTTTTGATTTCTGCATCTGTTAGGCTAGGGACCAGTTCTCTTAATCTTTGCTCAAAAATGTCTTTAACTATTTGCTCAGTCTTCTCCCATCTCACCTTTATTTTATCAAATAGTTCAGTAGGAATTTGGGAAACAAATTGGTCTAGGGAGAATTTCCAGGTTCCCAACTTCTCCATTATCACATCCTCAATTTCTTTTTTCTCAGCAAGAGTTCTGGTTTCATATTTCAATGCCTTGAAATTGTTGATTCCTGCACCAATCCTTAGTTGTTTCATCCTTTCCTCAAATGTTAGAGGAGGTTTGCTGAACACACCTTCTTTCTTGCCTCTCTTGGTTCTCCTTGTGAACATCGCCTGAGGTTTGGTAATGATTACCCTACCCTTTTTCTTTGCTGGCTCTGCTTCCTTTTCTGGCTCCTCTTCTTCTTCTTCCTTTTCTTCATCCTCACCGTTGCCCTCGGTAAGCATAAGAGATCTAGTATCAACTTTCAGCTTTTCTATCTTTCTCTTGCCTTTAGAGATTGCGTGAGGAAGCTTGATTTCAATCTCTATTCTAACCTTTGCCTCTTCATAGGTTCCAAATGCAGGAAACTTGGGATCCACTGGTTCATTTACCAGTGCCTCAATGATATCTTTGGTATCATCAATATTTAGCTCATAGGGCAATGGTTTTACCCATTCCACTCAGGGTTTAACTGCCTAGATGTAGACTCTGTCATAGTCAACCATGAAATAGACATCATCCTTATAATCTTCAACAAGTTTCGGAGGTATCCTGAACCTATTGTTCATCCTTTCCTTGAAATCTTCAAAATAATTATCCATTACCTTGTCAAAATTGATACCCATTTCTGCTATGAACTTGTTTATTTGATACAAAATAGGAGTATCTTTCCTCCATACAATTGCACCTTTAGATAGAAAGAATTTTTGTACATAGAAAAATAAACAAACTAGCAAATAACCAAATTTAAAGGGGGTTGTCTTTGCAGTCCTTATGCTATCCATGTTTTTATTCAATTGTCTTAATAGCGCATTAGCTAGGTCAAACTCCATGTTTTTCTTCACAATCTTATATGTCAAATCTACAGCCTCACAGGGTACACTATTCAGCCTACTGGAACTATACAATTTGTATGCAATAACACAAATACCAAATTTTAGTTCTATATCTAAAACATTGTTAAGCTTTAAACCTCTACCATCCCATACAACTTGGGTTAATTTCTGAAGTTCATCTCGACCTAGGGTTTTGGTGGTTTTGGCTTTGGTCAACATTGGTAAACCCGTGATCTTGTGGATCATCTTCTTCATTATGAGGATGGGTTTCTCTAACCACAATTGTCCATTATGCACATGGCTTAAGATATACCTTACCCATTTTACTTGGAAACTCCTTGGCAGATGCAGGATATGGGTTAAACCTTTGATTTCCAAATGTTTAAACTCGAGTTTTAGGGTTCCATCCATGCATAACTCAGCTAGGGTACTATCCATATCTAGTGTCCCTATTTCTTGCACACTACACTTGAAATGAGTACAAATATCATTGATAAGAAGTACCTTTGGAGGGATCTGTGATTGAGCTCCATGCGGGACGAGTGATTCAGCGATGGTAGGAACAATTTTGAAATTGGGTGCCTTCCATTCGACTCCCTTCACAAGCATTTACCAATTCCACTCAGGGTTTGATTGCCTAGATGTAGACTCTGTCATAGTCAACCATGAAATAGACATCATCCTTATAATCTTCAACAAGTTTCGGAGGTATCCTGAACCTATTGTTCATCATTTCCTTGAAATCTTCAAAATAATTATCCATTACCTTGTCAAAATTGATACCCATTTCTGCTATGAACTTGTTTATTTGATACAAAATTGGAGTATCTTTCCTCCATACAATTGCACCTTTAGATGGAAAGAATTTTTGTACATAGAAAAATAAACAAACTAGCAAAGAACCAAATTTAAAGGGGGTTGTCTTTGCAGTCCTTATGCTATCCATGTTTTTATTCAATTGTCTTAATAGCACATCAGCTAGGTCAAACTCCATGTTTTTCTTCACAATCTTATATGTCAAATCTACAGCCTCACAGGGTACACTATTCAGCCTACTGAAACTATACAATTTGTATGCAATAACACAAATACCAAATTTTAGTTCTATATCTGAAACATTGTTAAGCTTTAAACCTCTGCCATCCCATACAGCTTGGGTTAATTTCTAAAGTTCATCTCGACCTAGGGTTTTGGTGGTTTTGGCTTTGGTCAAAATTAGTAAACCCATGATCTTGTGGATCATCTTCTTCGTTATGAGGATGGGTTTCTCTAACCACAATTGTCCATTATGCACATGGCTTAAGATATACCTTACCCATTTTACTTGGAAACTCCTTGGCAAATGCAGGATATGGGTTAAACCTTTGATTTCCAAATGTTTAAACTTGAGTTTTAGGGTTCCATCCATGCATAACTCAGCTAGGGTACTATCCATATCTAGTGTCCCTATTTCTTGCACACTACACTTGAAATGAGTATGAATATCATTGATAAGAAGTACCTTTGGAGGGATCTGTGATTGAGCTCCATGCGAGACGAGTGATTCAGCGATGGTAGGAACAATTTTGAAATTGGGCGCCTTCCATTCGACTCCCTTCACAAAAATTTACCCATTCCACTCAGGGTTTGACTACCTAGATTTAGACTCTATCATAGTCAACCATGAAACAGACATCATCCTTATAATCTTCAACAAGTTTCGGAGGTATCCTGAACCTATTGTTCATCCTTTCCTTGAAATCTTCAAAATAATTATCCATTACCTTGTCAAAATTGATACCCATTTCTGCTATGAACTCGTTTATTTGATACAAAATTGGAGTATATTTCCTCCATACAATTGCACCTTTAGATGGAAATAATTTTTGTACATAGAAAAATAAACAAACTAGCAAAGAACCAAATTTAAAGGGGGTTGTCTTTGCAGTCCTTATGCTATCCATGTTTTTATTCAATTGTCTTAATAGCACATCAGCTAGGTCAAACTCCATGTTTTTCTTCACAATCTTATATGTCAAATCTACAGCCTCACAGGGTACACTATTTAGCCTACTGGAACTATACAATTTGTATGCAATAACACAAATACCAAATTTTAGTTCTATATCTGAAACATTGTTAAGCTTTAAACCTCTACCATCCCATACAGCTTGGGTTAATTTCTGAAGTTCATCTCGACCTAGGGTTTTGGTGGTTTTGGCTTTGGTCAACATTGGTAAACCCGTGATCTTGTGGATCATCTTCTTCGTTATGAGGATGGGTTTCTCTAACCACAATTGTCCATTATGCACATGGCTTAAGATATACCTTACCCATTTTACTTGGAAAATCCTTGGCAGATGCAGGATATGGGTTAAACCTTTGATTTCCAAATGTTTAAACTCGAGTTTTAGGGTTCCATCCATGCATAACTCAGCTAGGGTACTATCCATATCTAGTGTCCCTATTTCTTGCACACTACACTTGAAATGAGTACGAATATCATTGATAAGAAGTACCTTTGGAGGGATCTGTGATTGAGCTCCATGCGGGACGAGTGATTCAGCGATGGTAGGAACAATTTTGAAATTGGGCACCTTCCATTCGACTCCCTTCACAAGCATTTTAGAACCTTTCTTTGCCTTGCTCCCATTGGTGCTTGCGGATGCCATTGCTGCTTGGTGAGAGAATGATTTCATAACACAAATTCTTCACCGAAAAATCACTTCAAATCACTTGAACTCGCTTGGATGCACTTGAAAATATATTTTCTCTGTGAACTCTGAATTCGCGATGAAAAATGAGATCAAATTCTACCTTTTTGATCAAAATTCTATCATTAATGCTCGGGTACGAAGGTAGCTAAGAGTTAGGGTTTTACAAATAGTCACCAACTTACTCGGTAAACCTTGTAACTCAATGAACACACAAAACCTTTCTTATATTCCCGACGAAGCTCGGTAAAGTCTGAAAACCAACCTTACTCGGTAGATGCAACACTGTGAATTATGACTTGTATCTGCAATACTGATTTATCATTTCCACTCCTACTTTCTGGAACTGCTTAGGATATGGCTTGAAGATTCAATCTCTTATCCTTCTTGATAAGTCTAATTAGGAATGGTGGAGTCACCCACTTCTAGAGTGACATTTCTATCATTTGAATTTTCTTGCTCGGTAGACTTAGGAATCCACTATTGTTTCATTTTCTTTCGAATATTATCAGCTTTAGTTTTCTTTTCATCTTCAACTTTTCCTATATTCATGCAATTATTGGCTATATGACCAAGTTTAGTACAAGTATAGCATCTTATGGTTGTATCTTTCTTCCTTAGGTGATGCCTTCTACAATTTGTTCCTATGTGTCCATATTCTCCACAATAGTGACATCTGCACCAAGTATTGTAATCCCAACCAAATATTACTTTGACAATTTTTTTTTCTAGATTGAATGATTTTGATCTACATTCAGATGCCTTGTGTCCTTGTTTCTTGCATTTGTGACATTCACCTTCAAACTTTGGTTTCTCTTTGCATTCATTGGCTTTGTGACCATGCTGATTGCAATTGAAACATTTGCCATTGAATTTACCTTTACCATTACTCCAACATTTTTTATATATATGACCTATCTTGCCACAATTATTAAAAGTGGGTCTTTGATTCCTTTGGGTACCTTGTTCAGAAGATTCACCTTCTTCCTTGTATCCAAGACTAGCTTTACCTTTTTGCTTATAAAAATTCTGCTCATTTTGCTGATTCAATTGATTCATGTCTACTTGAGATTTCATCATTCTTTCATTGACTTTTTTTTCAACATTTAGATCATTTTCCAAGCTTTCATTGATTTGCCTTTCAGATCTTAGGTCTCTTCTTAGACTTTCATTGATTTGTCTTTCAATATTCAATTCATTTCTCATTCTTTCACTTTGTGCTTTGAGAATCCCGATTTCTTCATTTGCATTGGATAGTTGATCTGCTAGATCTTCATGTTAAAGGGATTGATTTTGAGTTTCATTGTCCCTTCTTTCTATTTCTTCTTGCATCATGTTTCTTTGCTCCATAATTTCAAAAAATCTTATTGATTGAGTTTCTTGTTCCAATCTTAGCATCCTTACTTCTTCTTGCAAAGATCCATTCTTTTGTAGAAGTTCTTTGATTGCCTTGTTTTCTTCATTAGCTTCATTTGAACTACTTGATGGGATGAGATCTTCAATTTTTGTTTTAGTATACTGATGATCATTCATTTCTTTTGCAAGATCTTTACTTCTTTTTAGAGATAGAGAAAGATGCTCTTTTGCTTCTTTGAGTTGTATGATGGCCATTTCCAAATCTAGCTTCTCATTCTCAATAGTTTTGTCAAGTCTGAATATCTCCATTCTCCTTGATCTTTGCTCAAGTTGTTTAAACTTTATCTTGAGAACCACAATGCTCTGATACCAATTGTTGAAAATATTTAGGACTAACAAGGTTACTGAGAGGGGAGGGGTGAATCAGTAAAATTTAAAAAATTTAAACCAATTCAGCATAATAACAAATTCACCATTCATTCATCTACTTTACTGTACGCATGAAAAGATTAACACACTGATTTGGTGACCCAGAAACCTTTCAATTTGAAAGTAAAATTGGGGTGGGGTTGATGCCCACGAAACTTCAATACTATAGTATAAAGTTGGCCAGTTAAGGCTTACAATGATCACTTCTGGTGATCTACCCTGTTAGGAGCAAGTAGGACTACTAGATCCACCTTGTTAGAGGATTTACAAATATACAATGAAGTATGCACTCTGTATGGAGATTTACAAAAGACTTTTAAGTCTACCCTGTTAAAAGATTTACAAACTGATTCACCTGTTAAGATGAAGTAGTGGATTTGCTTGCAACTAGTTTGCTGATTAGATCTTATGTACTGATCACTTGATGTGATGGATATATCTTTGTTGCTCCTTGATAACCTTGTTGAATACTCTGTTGCTGATTCTCTTTTAATTCACACAATTACATTCTTACTTAGCTATTTTTCAAATGGCACAATACATTACATATATACCATTCTAACATTTATAGCAACAAGGTCGGCTAAACACAAGTGGACAAAACATTACTGAGTTGGCCAAATAGTAGAAAACTCAGGTTCCTCAAACTCACTCGATGACCTTCTGACACTCGGCATCCACTATATTACATGGCATCATCATGCACTCAGTAGAGGTAGGGACTTAGTCCATACTAATCACTCTAAATAGCTTGGAACTTGGTAACCACTGGTGACTCGGTAAACATTGTGTCACTTGGTAGAAACTAACTCCTTCAATTCACTTGGTAAGCACTGAATACTTCTTTTACCTTTCTGTCTTGGTAATCACTGAAACCTTTATTTACCTTCCTGACTCGGTAAAGACTAGATCCTTTTTTTACCTTCCTAACTCGGTAAATACTAAATCCTTCATTTACCTTCCTGACTTGGTAAACACTAAATCCTTCGTTTACCTTCCTGACTCGGTAAACACTACTGAACATACTTCGTAACCAAAAAATGCTCGGTATGAACTATAAACTGAGTGATGAACTTAGTAAGCATTCAGAATCAAATAAGTGTTGTAACTAATGACAAATGTATCATTATTCCAACATAAAAATCTTGGTGTAAACTACCTCATGTTTGATGATCTGTCCACATGCTCAAGAGCTCCTACTCTAATACCACTTGATGAATGGCCACACCACCCTACCAATTCATAACCAATAATGCAACAATATGTAGACAAAGAGAGATAAAATGCTTCCCAAGCAATTTTATTATACTTGAAAATCCATAAAATATTCTCCAAATGAGAGAAGTCCAAATTCTTACAATATGAGAGAGCTTCCAAACCAAGAGCTTCTAACTAGCTTGTACACCAAGAGCTTCTACAAGATATTACACTTGAAGACCTCTACTTCCAAAAGTTGATTACAAATGATAATAAGCCTTTCTTATAAAGGCACTTCACACTCAAGAAATTACAAACACAACCAATGTGGGATTAAAGGTAAGGATAAGTGCACCAAGTTGTGGTGCCAAAAGGGGGGTATAGGTGCACACCTTTTTCCTGAAATCAACAATTTTTGGACTTCAACAAGAATTTGAAGATAGTTATGCTCAAAATTTTAAGATATGACAAAAACAAAAGTCATAGTCCTTTGAATATACTTTCTAAAATACTAATTTTTTTTCAAAATGGTTTAGTTTTAGGTCCTCAAAAAAGGGGGCCAAAGAAATTGGTACCGTTTATTCCAAAAAAAATAACATAGTACAAAGTGTGGCCCCCCTAAAATTTTAACTTTTTTTTTGAAAATCTTTAATCGCTCTAGTCAAAAGTTACCTAACACTATATAGTGTATCCCAAATTTTTTGGGTAATTTTATAATGTGTATTTTTTTTTAATGAATTTTTTAATCAGACACATCCCAAAAATGTGAAATATCTATGTGCTCCCCCTAGAAATGATTGAAAATTAATCTAAAATCAAAACTTTTTTTTTTCAAAGTGTGTAGAATGGAGTCTAGTTTCTAAAAAACTAAGTTGTTGCAAAATTCAATGAACGAGCTAAAATCTACAACCCAATTAGTACATGCTGGTTTTTGACAAAAAATGGACATACATTCAAAAGAAATCATAGATGAAAGGCTTGAAATAGTTCAAATAAAAAATAAATTATATGGTTGTGTAGCTAAAACAGAGACCTACAATGTCATGTAACCTAATTTTATCGATGCTCAACCATGAGGAAACTGGAAGGAGAGCACACAAGAAAAATCAATCATTTTTTGTATGTTTGCAGCAAAACACATCTCAGACTAGTTTATAGACTCCAAAGCTTTGGGTTGGATCCCCAAGGCAAAGCCAAAAATTAGGCTTGGTAGAATGTAAAGCTTTAAAAAGTGCATGCACCCTATAGAGGACACACTATTTAAAGCCTTTTAAATTTACTTTTAAATATCATGTACGTGCTTTGTAAATTTTTTTATGAAAAGTGTGCACGTGCTTTAATGCATACACACTATAGCGGGTATGCACTATGGCTTGGCACACCCAAGCCATAGTGCATGTGTGCTATAGTGAATGCACACTTTGCAAAAGTAGAATGAAAAACAAAGGTGTCATCTTTTTGGCACCACAACTTGGTGCACTTACCCGTAAATACAACTGCCCTTAAAAAAAAATTTAATTTCCACCCAAATACAAAAGCATCACAATGTGGCCCAACAAATATTAAATGCATGATTTAATAATGTGTCCACAAACTTCTAGAATTCCACCTACACACCTCGATAAATGGAATGACAACCATTTTTATTTAATTTTCTATTTATGCAACCTATCCACCTCAAAAATAGAAATTCCTTTTTTTTTTAAATAATGATTTTGACCACACTCCTTTTTTCCATGATGCAAGATGCTCCTACATCATTGTCCATCATAGATACTCCCTATACAAGAACCATCATCATTTAATCTAGACAAACAATGGTACTCTATTACACTAGATTGATGTACTCTTGCATCTTCTACTCTGATGTAGGAAGAGGTATAACCCCTAGCATAGCTTGCAAATACTGAAAAGTCTCTTCAGGAAGAGGCTTAGTGAATATATCTATAATCTTTTCTTTAGTTCTCACATACTAGAATCTAATTTTCTTTTCTACAACTCTCTCTGTCAACATGTGATACTTAATAGAAATTTATGTAGTCATAGAATGCAACTCTGGATTCTTAGACATATTTTCTTTGCTTGGGTTGTCACAATGTATGAGAATAGGTTCGCTTATTTCTATACTTATTTCTTTCACCATCTACTTCATCCAAGCAACTTGATGGCAATTTTTGGCTACTACAACATATTCTACTTCCACTATACTTTGTGAGGTACAATCCTACTTCTTTCTTATCCAATAAACCAATCTTCCTCCAAGAAAGTAGGCTCCACCACTAGTGCTCTTTCTTTCATGAATAGTGTTTGCCCAATCAACATCAGTATAAGCACTTAGAGTAAAATAATTAGATCTATCATACCACAATCTAAACTCTAGTGTTCCTTACAGATATTTAAATATCCTTTGAATACTACATAATGTGCTTCTCTAGGATCTTCTTGGAATCTTGCAATAATTCCAACTACATTTTCTATATCTAACCTTATGTGAGTAAGATATTGCAAACCTCTAATCATAGCTCTTTAATTGTTATGCTCAATAGTAGGTGTCTCATCCTTTGTGGATAACTTGTGTCCAGTTATTGTAGGTTTTCTAATGGGTTTACATGTTTCCAACCCAAAACTTTTTAGTAAATCCTTCAAGTACTTATTCTAAGAAGTAAAGATTCCTTCTTTATTCTTTTCAATCTATAATTGTAGAAAATATTTGATTTCTCCTATCATACTCATTTCAAATTTCTTTTTCATCTCTTCTACAAACTTGTCACTTTCATCATCATTTCCTCCAAATATGAAATTATCAACAAATATTACAAAAATCATCAAACCCTCATGAATTTCTTTCCAATATAGATTACTATCTTCCATACCTTTTCTACATCCAAGCTTTGTCAAATTCTTGTCAAACCTTGCATACCAAGTTATGGGTGCTTGCTTCAAGCCATACAATGCTTTCTTTAGTCTACATACTATGTCCTTGTCATCTATCAAAGGACAACCTTTAGGCTACTCTATGTACACCTCTTCTTCAAGTTCTCCATTCAGATATTCTGCCTTGACATCCATTTGATACACTTTGAATTTATTTTGTGCTTCATAGGCTAAGAATAATCTTACTGCTTCTATTCTAGCCACAAGAGAATAAGTCTCATCACAATTTATTCCTTCTTGCTATGAGTAACCTTTACATACCAATCTTGCATTGCTCCTTACAACTTGTCCTTTCTTATTCACCTTATTTTTGAATACCCATTTAGTTCCTATCACAATTTTGTTTATTGGTTTGGGGACCAATTCCCATGTCTCATTCTTTACTATCTGATCCAATTCCTCTTTCATAGCTTGCTTCCAATGATCATCTTTACATGCTTCATCTACATTCTTAGGTTCAGCTTAAGATATCAAACATAGTTCTTCATTCACTCTACTTCTTGTCATCACACCTTTTTCTCTCCATCTGATGATCTACTCGGATGGTTAATTCATTATCATATTCTTTCCCGGAGTAGGAGTTATTAACTCAACTCTTAGCTCTACTAAAGGTTCTAAGCTTTCTTCCTGCCTTGGCTCTCCTTCATTCTATAAATCATTGTTAGCCTCAAGAAATACTTCATCATTGTAAGTATCCTAAATTTCTCATCAATTCTCACATTTTCACTTTCCATAATAGTCGTAGTTCTCAGATTATAACATCTATAGACCTTGCTTTTCAATGAATAACCAAGAAACATACCTTCATATCATATTTTTCGATATAACACTTACTACCAAAAATTCTAAAATACATAACTGTAGGTGAGTGACCAAACCATAGTTCATAAGGGGTCTTGTTTGTACTTTCTTGACTTGCACTTTTTTCATAGTGTACATTTTTATATTCATAGCTTTCTCTCCAAAAAATCTTGAATACATCATTCTCAACTAACATAACTCTTGCTACTTCTGTAATTGACATGTTCCTTCTCTCTACAATGCCATTCTATACAAGGGTTCTCAAAGCTGATAATTGTCTTTTGATTCCATTTTCTTCACAAAACATGTTATACTCATTTGAAGTAAATTCTCCTCCTCTATCTGATCTTAGACATTTAATCTTCATACCGGATTCATTCTCAACTCTATTCTTGGATATCTCAAACTTATCAAATGTGTTAGATTTCACTTTAATAAATGCAACCCACATCACTCTAGAAAAGTCATCAACTAGAATCATAAAATACCTTTCACCATAGAATCCTTTAGTCTTTGTAGGACTACTGAGATCTGTCTATACAATTTCCAATTTTTCTATAGCAATAAACTTTTGGTGGATGCACACATACTCTAGACTCATCAAAGATGGCACCTAAGGATCCTAAATAGTCTACTTAGGTAAGATTAGCACATTGATCTAGTTGTAAGACCTAGTTCCAAGATTTGGCATAATTATTAGCCCCTAGGTAACTAAGGCCAAATATGATCAATAAGCCTAAAAAAGAATAGTATTCTAGGCTTTTAATTTTTTAAATATCTAGATCCATGTTTGATCACTTACCTTAGGTTTGGACCAAGTTTTGTCTTTAAATTTGCATTTTGAAATTTTTGCAAAAATTGCTCAAAAGTTGTCAACAACTTTTGAGCAACTTTGCAAACAATTGTCAAATACATTCAAACCTATTCCTCTAATATCTAGGAATTTTAAACTAACCATTTAACCATTCGATAAGTCCTACAAAGCCTCATAGGCTGATGGTAGGAACCAAAATTGTAATTTGGCATTCAGTCAATACAAAATCAACATTTTTCCTTGCAAAAAGTGTGTTCTAGGCTTGTGAATAGAATTATATAGACAAGAGGGTATGTGACAGTGGTTCTCAAAGTTGGAGAATTTAATCTACTTTTCTTTAATCAAGTATCATATTCCAATTCAACATAGTTTGTGAGTCATTGAATTTTCTTTAACGTTGCCTAGGATTCAGCCTAGAAATCAACACTTTGCTAGGGTTGGGTAATTTTGACACATTCCACCTTGGAAAACTGATGCTCTTTGGTGAAATTCAAGGTCTAACCATGTACATTAACATTCTACAATTTTTTTTCTAGAAAATGCAAGGAGTTGGGTTCGCCACGATACCCTAGGTGTGCATCTTCATGAGTACACTGATCAACATTTACAATAGTCCTCCCTAGTTGGTGTTTGGGGATATTCTAGGAGTTGAAACCTTGGATTCTTGTTTCACTTATGTGGCCCCACATGTTCCCATAGTTGGATTGTATTTCTCCATTATAGAAAGTACACTTGCAATGTAAATGTAGCCATAATAAGGCCTTCAAATCCAGTCTAATGTTGCAATAGTAGTGTTATGATGCTTTTAGCACCCGCATTCTAAAATTTCAATTCAGCTCCATAGAGGAAATTTTGTTTGGTTTTACCTACTAATGATTATTTATAAATTGTGACTTGTGAGGAAGATAGTTTTGTGGGGGTATGTTCAACTTGAACCATCAAGTTCATAACTTCAAGTTCAAGTCGAAGGTTTGACTGATGGAATATTTTGGTCAAATAACTAACTCTCTACAATTAAATTATTATAAAGATCATTAGACCTAAGATTTTGAAAAAAGTTGAAAGGGATTTCCAAAAGTGAAAGGCAACATCCCAAGTTCAAGTTGAACTTGAACTTGAACCAAAGATTTCAAAGTTAAATTTCAACTTCAAGTTTGAATCCAACTTCAAGACCAAGTTTCAATTTTTAGAAGTCTCAATTCAAACTCAACATGCAAGATCACAAGTGCAAATTCAAGGATTTCCTCAATAGATTTCATACAAATTGAAAAAGGTACAAAGGTTCAATAATTTCAAATGGTTCGAGTACCCTAGTTTGACATTTAGCTTTAGGTTTAGAGTTATGTTCAAAGAAATGATTATAGGTGTAGTTTAGTGGTTCAAAGATTTAGGGGATTAGTGGCTCAAGTTCATCACTACTCAAATCCAATTTCAGGTTTTGAACATGCAAAGTTCATGGTTCAAGGTCCAAGTTTGAAAAGTTTATAATTTGAGGTTCAAATCAAAATGGAAAGCTTTTAGTTTCAATTTATAATACTCTATTGTAGAAACACTCTGGTGTATAGTTGAAAGATCCAATATGTCCCTTAAGGAGATCTCTATTTCAATTAAGAAATTGATACTTTCAATAACTCCAAGTTGGGAGTTTATGATGACAAGTTCAGACTCGATATTTGAAGTTTTCAAATTGATGTCTTAACCTGATGATATTAGTGGTCTCATAGTAGTCTAAGGAAAAAGAAAGGGTGCCTAGTCTAGTAATATATTCATAGCTTGGATGAGGCATTAATTGCAAGACAATGATTATAATGTTAATGACAACTCATTGGATTGGTTGGAGGACAATTTAGTGTTAGGGAGCTACTATGCTTCTTCTTAAAGGCCCTTATAATGGATTCAAAAATTATAATCCAAATGTAATGACACCTTCTAATTATTTGACTAAATGCCTCTAACAATATAAGAGCTAGACTATGCTTGGAATCTTAGTTCGATATGAACGGAAGTTTCCATATCAGAATTTTGATTAAATATAGTTGAAATTAACTTGAATGAGAAAGACTATGGATTACAAGCTAATCATTGATAGATTCTCAAATTGATGTTTTAACTTGATGATATTATCGGTCTCCTAGTAGTCTAAGGAAAAAGGAAGCTAGCCTAGTCTAGTCACAAATTCATAGCTCAGATGAGGCATTAATTGCAAGACAATGATTATAATGTTAATGACAACTCATGGGATTGGGTGGAAGACAATTTAGTGTTAGGGAGCTACTATGCTTCTTCTTAAAGGCCCTTATAATGGATTTAAACATTATAATCCAAATTTAATGACACATTCTAATTATTTGACTTAATTCCTCTAATGAGAGAAGAGCCAGAGTATGCTTGGAATCTCAGTTCAATATGAAAGGAAGTTTCCATATCAAAATTTTGATTAAAGATAGTTGAACTTAACTTGAATAAGAAAGACTATGGATTACAAGCTAATTGTTGATAGATTCTTAATATAAATAGGTGTAACACAAGAATGAGTTAGAATGAATTCATCAAAGAATCTGGACTCATCATTTACCAAGTGGGTAGCAGGATTGGGTGATTCCACTGAAAGAATAGACCACACATAACACTTTTTTGATAGTATGCTAAGATGATTCCTTAACACATCAGACTCCCCATGAGGTTGGTCTTGGAAATAACATCATATGTGTAAAAAAATTTCCATGTTCTCCAAATGCCTAAGCGATCAAGTAACATGCTATGATTTATGTCAGAGAAATAGAAAACCTGACTCCACATGGTTAGAACATCGATTATCACATAGAGTGTTCAAGCTTGGTGAGCTTTTGAAATCCACGTGATAATAATGGAACATCAACTCATGTGGCATACAAAAGAAAATATTGCATCAATAGTTTGGAACCCACACAGTGAATACTCACTTGTTTGATATAATGTCTTTCGTCATTAAAACTCATGTGCAACTCGATGAAGCTTGAAGGCCCTTTCATTACAATTTCACCACTATGATATCTTGGCTCAGAGGCAAAGCATGATAGATTCAAGGAAGCCATAGATGGCTTGTGAAAAGGGAGGCAAGATCCTTGAGCCTACCTCATCGACTGGGTTTCTATATGTAGAAAACATTGACCAAGCCTTTGACAAAACACTTTAGTTTCATCTTAATATTGCCTATGTAGATAGAAAACATCTAGAGTACTATTATCAATATAATTCTTATGAGACATGAGCTGCAAGCTTTAATGTTGATAAGTTGATTAAGCCAAAAGGAGTAAGATCATTCACAAATGGGAGAGATGACAAATCAAGAGTGATGGAATCTAGAATCAATTTTGATGACTAGAAAGTAAGCAATATCATAATGTTTTACTAAACATTATGTTATCCTTCATACATTGCTCTTCCCCAATTATAGATAATAGGATACATAATTCTATCTAGAGATCATATGAGGGTAGAACAAGTGGTTAAATATTTGGAGGTGTGAGTCATTTCAAGAAACAGTTATTCAAACTGAAAGAGAACTAATAGAAGGAGAAGATAAATAGACCACAAAATAATGGGTTGGGGGTTCTTCTTTCTGGTCTACAAGTTCTATAGCTAGTACAACAGGGAGAAGATAGTTTTTTTTTGCAATAGGGGAAGGAGCCTCATTTTATGTAGAGTGATTTTAATAGAGTGGTGGAATAATACTATTGTTGTCTTGTCATGTCTCCAAAATGAAGAGGAATATATATTTGTTCATTCCTGTGGTTTTTACATTTATATTTTTGGTTTCAAAGAATACTATGCTCTTTATTTCCTTTTTTAGATACAATCTTTTATTGCCACATCGAATGTGATGTATGTAGCCTTGTGTTTATGTACTCATATTTTTTCATAAGGACATCTATAACTTCTCTCTCTTCCATAACAAGCAAAGATTTTGTTGAGTAGTCATGCAGTTGCTTATCCATTTTTCCCATTTTATTTAGTTTATAAATCCAAGAAATCACATTCATTTCATGTCTATGAATTAATGGAAAAACCTTAGTATATCTTATTATTTAAATTCATTGGAAATCTATAGATGAGGGATTTGTACCTCGTAATTCAGAAGATAGTTATCAATCAGTGATAACTGATCCAACTGGTACTACATTTTTGTCCTTCTTGTCAGGCGTAATGGGTCATGTTTTGTAATTCTTATTGAAGGGAAAAATTTGTTTACTAGCAAGCAACAACCTCTATTCCTCTCCATCCTTGGGAAATTTTTCATATCTTATAAAACCCAAAAGGGTATCCAAATTTCTAGTCAAGTCACTGTGTTGTTTGAGAACATTTCAAGTTATGTTCCTTTTTCATCCTAGGAAGGGCTACAAGCTAAATCATTCATTTTCAAATAAACTTGATACTATAAGTTGTCTTTTATGGAAAGAATAATTGATTCTTTGTGAAAAAGACATAAATAGGAAATATAAGTGATTTTATGCCACCCTTGGTCTTTGTATCTAGTTTTTGGGGTTTGATCTCTCTTTTGCTAAGTGAAACCTTTAGTGAAATTTGAATTTTTGGTGCTTAGAACTTTGGTAGACCTAGTGATTAGGTTACCTTTTCTTGTGGGGTTGTGATAACTTTACTTTAATCCCATATCCATACTTGTGATAGGTATTTTGAACTAGGACCCTTCACCTTGGGTGTTGAGGGAATTGTGAAATTCTATCATTTCTTATTGTTTGAAGAATTTTGCTACCTACTGTTGCATCAAGTAGTATCAAAGCCATGCCTCAACCTAAGAGTGAGGATATCCCTACAAGGGTTACAAATAGTGAGTTAGCAAAGATGGTGAGAGAAATTTTTTTTTCAAATAAGGCCTTAACTCATAGGCTTTAGGAATTTGAGAAGATTCTTGAGAACAAAGATGAAAAAAATGGGTCTAAAGATGAAGAAGGGAGTAATGAAGAGGAGGATGGCTATGAACAATGCATCCCTACAGACCAAAGGCCTCTCATTGATGCCTTGAAATCCATAGGAAGAAGAACCATGGAAGAGAAGATAGATTTACCAATTTTCAATGGCAAGATGAACAAAGATATAGCCTTGGATTTTATAGAGGCTTCAACATAATTATTTGAATGTGATAACATCCCTGAAAAGAAAAGGGTAAAGATGGAAAGATCCAAGTTGAAGGGGGAAGCCCTAACTTGGTGGAACTTCATCAAGAAAGAGCAGGTGAAGAATGGAAAGAGTACAATTAATTAATGGAGTATAATGATAGCTTTCATCAGGGAAACCTATGTAGCTAAGGATTATGGAGTACAACTCCATAGGAGAAAGCAAAGTCTAAAATAGAATGACATGGATGTAGGCGCATACATAGAGGAGTTCCTAAAACAATGTATGGTGAACAATATGGAAAAAGATAAGGAAGATAAGTTGGAAAGATACATGAATGGCTTAAAGGTGCCCATTCAAGAGGAACATAGCCTACATTTCTCTACCATAGTTAATAAGTGCTATCAAATGGCACTAAAGGTAGAGGAAAAATGGAAGAGAAAGCAAGATCTTGGAAAAGGGAAGAAAAATTATAGTGGGAATAATTTTAGAGGCAAGTACTACTCTTGGAACAAGGGAAAAAGTAGTGGCAACAATAATAAGATCTCTAACCAAGGAGACAAAGAAAATAGTCACTCTAATGCAAGAGGAAATTGTATAGGAAGAAGACCTTTCAATAGAGGAAGAAAAAATGCAAAAAGAGGTAATGGACCTTTGAAGTGTTTCAATTATAATCAAATGGGACACCATGGAGGAAGATTCCCTAAGAAGAGGAACAATATTAATCAAGGTAAGAGGATAGCATAATTTGTCCGAGAAGATAAGCAAGAAGACAATGATGATGCTTGATAATTGGAACTAGAGGAAGAAGCATGTTTGATGATGAGATAGGTCTTCCTTCATGTATCACAAACCCAAGAACCTCCACAAAGGAAGAATGTCTTTAGGACATAGATCAAATGCCAAGCAAAGGTATGCAATGTTCTTATGAATTTTGGTTCAAATAAAAATCTTATGTCTTGTGAAATGGTGTAGAAGTTAAATATTCCTAAGAAGCCACACCCTTACCCCTATCATGTGTCATGGTTAACCAAAGGCCAAAAAACTCTAGTCACAAAACAATCCTGGGTAGAGTTTTCAATATCTGATTTTAAGGTCAAAGATCTTTGTGATGTAGTAGAGATGGATGCCCCACACATCCTTTTAGGCAAGCCCTAGAAATTTGATGTTGATGTTGTACACCATTGTAGGAAGAAAACCTACTCCATCAACAAAGATGGGAAGACCTTTGCTATGAAGCCCCTACATGATAACAACTCTGAACAAGAGACCACTATGATTATCATAGGAGAAAAAGAGATGTTAAGAAAATTGAAGGAATCTGATATGGAGCCATTTAATATAATTTCAAAACCCAAGGATAATGTTAGGTCTTCTAAAGGGAGCCCATACCAAATGAGATTGTTAAATTGTTGCAAAAGTACAAGGATGTCACTACTAGTGATTTTCCCACTAGCCTCCCTCCAATTAGAGACATTAGCCATAAAATAGACCTTATACTAGGTTCATCCTTGCCTAATAGGGCACTATATAAAATGACACCATTGCAGCATGTAAAGATTGCAAAACAATTACTGAATTATTGGAAAGAGGAATCATTCAAAAGAGTCTTAGTCCTTGTGTCATACCTTCAGTTTTGACACCTAAAAAGGATGGAAAATGGAGGTTATCTATGGATAATAGGGCTCTAAAAAAAATCACAATAAGGTATAGGTTCCCCATGCAATTTATTGAGGACTTGTTGGATCAACTAGGAGGTGCTTGCTAGTTCACCAACATAGACTTGAAGTCTAGTTGCCATCAAATTAGAATCAAGCCAAGAGATGAATGGAAAACAACATTCAAGATAGCTAAAGGTTTTTTTGAATGGTTAGTAATGCCCTTTGGTTTAAGCAATTCCCCTAGTACTTTTATCAGGCTTATGAATGAGATATTCATAGATTTTATTGGAAAGTTTGTTGTAATTTACCTTGATGATATATGAATGTTCAGCCATAGCATGGAAGACTATCTTAATCGTGTGGAATAGGTACTAAGAAGTCTTCATCAACACAAGTTGGTAATCAAATTAGAAAAATGTATGTTTATGAAGAAGGAACTTGTGTTCCTAGGTTTTCTAATTTCATAAGGTACCCTCAATATGGATCTTGAGAAGGTAGATACATTCTTCAATTGGCCTCTACCAAAGAATCAAGGTGATGTGAGAAGCTTTCATGGGCTTTCAACTTTCTATAGGAAGTTTATTAAAAAATTTAGTCATGTGTGTGCACCAATGTTGGAAACAATAAAAGGAGGGAAGAAAACCAAGTTTGCATGGACAAAGGAAGAAAATGATGCATTCCAATACTTGAAGAAAAAAGTCTCTCAGTATCCTATCTTGGTTCTCCCTAATTTCAACAAAGTCTTTATTATGGAGATAGATGCAAGAAATTTGGCTATAGGTGTTTTCCTAAGCCAAGAAGAAAAAATAGTTGTTTTTTTCTCAGAGACATTGAATGAGGCCAAAAGAAAATACTCTACATATGACCTAGAGATTTATGTCATGGTGCAAACCCTCAAGAAGTGGACGACCTATCTAATTCCTAAGGAATTTATTGTCTACATGGAAAATCATGCATTATTTTTTCTAAATTCACAAGAAAAACTTCCACTCATGCATCTTAAATGGGTAGAACAATTGTAGGCCTTTACCTTTAATATTAAGCATAAAACGGGTGTAGAAAACAAGGTTGTTGATTCTCTAAGTAGGAGGACTGGTCTTGTTGAATAAGTGCAACTTCAAAGTGTTGGAATTGAGTCTTTTAAACACATGTACCCAAATGACCCTGATTTTCTAGAGATATATCATATTTTCACAAAGATGGAGGCAAGATATCACATTGATTATTCTAAATATCTAATTTAGAATGGGCTTCTGTTCAAGGGAGCACAACTATGCATACCAAAGTGCTCAATGAGAGAAAATATAATAAGATAAAAACATTGTGGTTGCCTAAGAGGTCACTTTGACATTGAAAAAATAGTAGACATGGTGAAAATAAGTTATTTTTGGCCCAAGATGAACAATGAAGTTAAGAAATTCATTGAATGTTGTACCATTTTCCAACAAGCTAAAGGGATGATAAAAAATCAAGGGCTCTACCAAACCTTGCCAATCACTTCAAGGCCTTGGGAATCCATATCAATGGATTTTATCATGGGACTACCCAGAACCAAGCAAGGTTATGATAGTGTATTTGTCATAGTGGACAAATTTAGCAAGATGTCCCATTTTGTGCCATGTAAGAGCACAATCGATGCATCTCATATAAACAATATCTTCTTCAAAGAAGTAATTAGAATTCAAGGCTTGCCTCAAAAAATTGTATGAGATATAGATGTAAAATTTCAAGGGCACTTTTGGAGGACACTCTTCAAGAAGTTGGGTACAAATCTGACCTATAGTTTTGTCTATCACCCACAGAAAGATGGGTAAACTAAGGTAGTGAACAGGTCCTTAGGCAATCTCCTAAGATGTCTAACGAAGCAATAATCTCAAAGTTGGGATACAATTTTTCCACAAGTAGAATTTTCCTTCAATGACTCTTTAAATAGATCAATAGGAAAAAAACCATTTCAAGCAGTATATGGTCTACACCCCAAGAGACCATTGGATCTGATGGAACTTCCCTTTGATTTAAAAATCAATGCTCAAGGCCAAGAATTGGAAGAACTAATAACAAAGGTACAACAACAAGGGAAACATTGCAAAATTCTAGTTTGAAATAGAAAGGGAATGCTAACAAGAGAAGGAGAGAAGTCCACTTCAAAGTGGGAGACAAAGTTTGGGATTTTCTAACCAAGGAAAGACTACCCAAAGGAAGGTACTCCAAACTATAGATGAAGAAGGTATGCCCCTACTGCATGCTCAACAAGATAGGTGATAATTCCTATGAGACCTCCCTTCCACCAACTTTGTAGATTCCCCTCATATTTAATGTTGCATACCTCACACCTTATAAGGCTACTATCGGATCATCGAATCGAGAAGATGAAGAAACCAATGAGGAAGACTATGTTACCAATCTTCCACCAAGAAAACTAGTGGAGCTAGAGGAGATATTGGACATAAATCTACTAAAGAAAACTAGAACTAAGAGGTACATGCAATACTTAGTTAAATGGAAGGGCCTCCCCAACATAGATGCTACTTGGCTAATAGAAGACCAAATCAAACAACATGGCACTTTAGTGGATTTGCTAACCTCAAGTAGGGACTTTACTTTAAGGTGGGTATGGTGTAGGATCACTTACTCTAGACTCATAAAATAAGGCACCTAAGAATCATAAATATTCTACTTAGGTAAGATTGGCACATTGATCCCATTGTAAGGCCTAGTTCCAAGATTAGGCATAATTATGAGCCCTTGGGTAACTAAGGCCAAATATGATAAATAAGCCTAAAAATGAATAGGATTCTAGGTTTTTAATTGATTTTAATATCTAGATCCATGTTGGATCACTTACTTTAGGCCTAGACCAAGTTTGGTCTTTAAATTTGAACTTTTACAAATTTTGCAAAAATTGCTCAAAAGTTGTCAGCAACTTTTGAGCAACTTTGTGAAAAGTTGTCAAATACATTCAAACCTATTCCTCTAATAGCTAGGATGTTTAAAATGACCATTGGATAATTCCCAAAATGCCTCATACGTCAATGGTAGGAACAATAATTGTAATTTGGCATTCAGCCAATACAAAATAACCATTTTTCCTTATAAAACACATATTCTAGGCCTGTGTATAGAATTGTACAGACAAGAGGAAATGTACCAGTGGTTCTAGAAGTTGGATAATTTAATATAATTTTTTTTCATCAAGTACCATGTTCTAATTCATCATAGTTTGTGAATTATTGAATTTTCTTTAACACTGCCTAGGATTCAACATAGAAATCAACACTTTGCTACCTAGGGTTGGATCATTTTTACACATTCCACCATGGGAAATTGCTGTCCTTTGGTGCAATGCAAGGTCTAACCATGTAATTTAACATTCTACAATTTTTTTTTCAAAAAATCCAAGGAGTTGGGTTTGCCACCATACTTTAGGTGCATCTTCATGAGTACACCAATCAACATTTACAAGAGTCCTTCGAAGTTGGTGTTTGGGAATTTTCCATGAGTTGAAACCTTGGATTCTTCTTTCCCTTACATTCCCCCACATGTTCCCATATTTTGATTGTGTTTCTCCATTGTAGAAAGTACACTTGTAGCGTAAATGGAGCCCTAATTAGGCATTCAAATCTGGTCTAATGTTGCAATAGTAGCAACCTTTATTCCTTTTCATCCTTGGATTCTTTTGCATGTCTTATAAAATCAAAAAGGGTATGCAAATATCTATTCAAGTCACTGTTTTTTTTTAGAACATTTCAGGATATGTTCCTTTTTCATCATAGGAAGGGCTGTAAGCCAAATCATTAGTTTTGAAAGAAACTTGATGCCATAAGTTGTCTTTAATGGAAAGAATCATTGATTCTTTGTGAAGAATACCTAAATAGGCCATATCAGTGATTGTAGGCTACCCTTGGTCTTTGATCTAGTTTTTGGAGTTTGATCCCTCTTTTGCTGAGGGAAACCTTTAGTGCATTTTGAGTTTTTGGTGCTTACAATTTTTGTAGAACCAGTGATTAGATTACCTTGTCTTGTGGGTTTGTGATAACCGTCCTATAAGCTCATCTCCATAGATATGATAGGAATTTGGCACTAGGACCCATCACCTTGGGTGTTGAGGGAATTGTGAACTTCTATCATTTCTTGTTGTTTGAAGACTTCTACTACTTACTGTTGCATCAACTTCTTGTTGGAAAAAGAAGTTTTGTTATGCTTTTCCAAAACACACTCCTTGAAAATTATGTTAGTATGTTTTACAATCTTAGTCAAATCTCTAACTTCAAACATACTACTAGTTTTCACAATACCATTAAAGTTCATATGAAAAAATATCTTATGCCATAACCAACTATCATCTACCTTTGCAACCAAACATGTCATTTATGTAGGATTCAACTGAAATACATTACTTCTAGATCTAGTTCCCATACAATTACCTTTCCATCTTAGTCTTTGATCATGCATGTCTTTTATGTGAACTGCAACTGATAAGCTTTGTCCACTAGTTGTCTAACACTCAAAAGATTGTGCTTCAAACCATCAACAAAATATAAATCCTCAATCTTAGTTTTACCATTAAAATTTATAGATTCAATACCTTTAACTTGGCATGTTACATTTTTCCAACTTTGAAAATGCCTTCATTCTGACTTTTGAAGTCAATAAACTTGTTCATATCATGAGTCATATAATGTGAAAAATCACTATCAATTATCCAATCAAAATTTTTTTCAACCTGTGATACCAAAGCTACTTTGTGTGGGCTTTCATAATTGATTTCCACAAATCCAATTTCATTGTTACTAACACCTAATTAGAATCAATTTCTTCATTTTCATACATACACTCTCTATCTCTTCTAGGTTTTTAATTTCCTTTGTACATTTTTTCTCTTTTAGGAAACTTAGATGCATAATGAAAAAATTCATTACAAGTCCAACATTTAAAGATTTTCTTACCATATTTATCTCTTCTTAATAGAAGGGCTACTCCTTCTTCAATCCTTTTGTCCTCATCAAATTTGTTAGTGCTAGTGAAATCTTCTCTAGAACTTGTGTTGCTTGATAAACTAGGTCAAATATTGAAGTCACTGAAAGCTGTCTCTATTCTGGTTGATTCTCCAAATTGTCTAAGCTCATTCTCAACTACTTCAAGTCTTCCAAGCAATGTATCCTTTGCAAAATCTTTGGTAGAAGATATCAACAACTCTATTATTTGAAATATTGACTTAAATGGTGGTGTTAAAGTCTTCAATATCTTCCATATAACATCATCATCTTCTTTGGTTCCTCCTTGAGATTTAATACCTATAGTAATTTCTAATATCCTCCCTACATATGTTCTTATAGATTCATCTTCCATCATTTTAGCATCTTGAAATGTGCAAATCAAACCTTGTAGTCTCAACTTCTTTGAATGTGCACCACCTTCAAAACTAGTTTCCAAAAGCTTTCCAAATCAAATGTGAAGTAACATGTGATTTTACCTAATTGTATCCAAGTTTGAGAAGTGTAGTCAATAGTGTATTCAATTTTAGGAAGTAACTAGGGAAGCCCATGATCAGAGGGAAAACCTCAATGGAATTGATGCCCATAAGATGATGTACTAATATAAATATTCCTTGTTAGAGTATGGACCCTATTAGGATTCTATTATAACATTTAGTACATATAGGTCCGTATTAGGAGTCTTTGAATCCCTATTAGGAGTTGTGTCAACACTGTTAAGAGTTGTAGTATAATGTATGCGAGAAGAACCCATTGCCCAAACATGCAATTTTAACTACAAGAAGAGCTCATTGCTCAAACATGCAATTTACTATTATGTTCTTCCTTCATTTTTTTTTCAACCAAACCAATTACTATCAAACCTTGTAGACTAGGTCACAAACCTTGAATCACACAATAAAACCTTGGCAATGAAGTTTTTGTCACTTTCGCTTTGCTCTGCTCAACTTTGCATACTATTCTCTTTGCTACTTACAATCACTTCTCATCAATATAATTCCATGCCACATGATAAAGTAGAATTTACTTCCTTTATACTGATTCCATAAAAAAATTCCCTAAGTCAAATATTAGACTTTCTCAATTAATCATTATAGGACCACATTAAGAACATGTTACACTTAGTGAAAACATTAATCTCCTATCTTTTCTGTACAATTAGTATTATGATGAGAAAACTTAGCCACATCATCACCAACATGTCTTTTTCACATACTCAACCTTGATTCTCAGAATAATAATTATGCTAAGAGATATTACAATTTTACTAGAACATGCCTCTATAAATTCTATTTTAGAATAGACATCAAGAAAACTTACATAACTTCATCCAGACTTAACATTTCTTCATTTGATGTTGACTAGATATTCTAGATACTTAAATGAATCTACCATAACCTTGGATAGTGAGAATACTCTATTGGATAGTGTTGTCCTTGATGTCACACAAAATCTCATATCAGTCTTTAATCTCAGTTAACCGAGCTCAGACAATGATAACCGAGCTCACTCGGTCATCGAAGAAAATAAAACAGACAGTGATAACCGAGTCATCGAAGGAAAGATGGACAAGTCAGTTTTCACCGAGCTCACTCGGTCATCGAAGGAAAGATGGAGAAGTCCGTTTTCACTGAGCTCACTCGGTCATCGAAGGAAAGATGGAGAAGTCAGTTTTCACCGAGCTCACTCGGTCATCGAAGAAAAGATGGAGAAGTCAGTTTTCACTGAGCTCACTCGGTCATCAAAGTGGAGTCAGTTTCACCAAGCTCACTCAGTCATCACAGGGAACTCAGTGCTTACCGAGTTCACTCGGCGATTGAAGGATTTCACGGAATTCTCTATATTAACCGAGCTTAGTCAGATAACACAGGAATTATTTTTGAACTGAGTGAATCCTGATGAAGGATTAAAGGAGTTGTAAAGTTGTATTTGATCAGTAAGGATCCAATCAAGCCGAACAGAGATCTGTAATCGACAAAAGATAAGTTGCATATTATTCAGGTCACTTCATTGTTGCTTTATAACCTTTTCAGCAGTGAATCCAAATCTCTTAACAGAGTTGGTTTAACAACCATTTTGTAAATCCTCTAACAAGGTGACAATTCAGTTGAATTGTTCTAAAGAACTCTAGCAAGGCCACTTCTAATAGAGTGTTTAAATCCTCTAACAGGGTCACACCTAACAGTGTGTTTTTGTAACCTTTAACAGGGTTGGCTCCTAACAGGGCTCACTTCAGAAGAGTGAAAAACATTAACTAGTTACATTGGTGGTTTTTCCCATATTGGGTTTCCACGTTAAATCTGGTGTCTCTAGTGTTTGAGTTTGCTGAATTGTTTTGATATCAGTTCTTAATTATTGTTATTATTTGCTGCAATATCAAGTTTCAGTAATCTATAAAATAGATCAAACTTTTAGACATCTAAGGGACTGTGAAATGTTTTTGTAGCAACTGATTCACCCCCTCCCCCTCTCAGTTACTTCATTCTCATTTCCAACAATTGGTATTAGAGCTTTTGGTACTTGCAGGAGAAGATTTCAAGGATCTAAGCAAAAGATCAGGATGTCTTACAAAAGAGAAATTCCAAAACTTAATAGAGATAACTTCACAGCATGGCAAGGACTGATGAAACTTCATCTGGCTACTGTTGGTGACACTGGACTGAAATACCTTGAAGAAAAATATGAAGAACCTTCTGGCACACTGTCAGTCAATGATATTGCTGAAAAGAAAACTCACAACAACATGATGATAGACATAGCATCTGCTCTCAGCTATGAAGAATTTGATTACATTAAGGACTGCAAAACCACCTTTGACATGTGGAACAAGCTAAAAAATATCTATGGAGGGGATGACAATGTGAGAAGAGCAAAAGCAGAAAGTCTAAGAGGACAATTTGATCAAATGAGGATGAGAGAGGATGAAAACATTGCAAAGTATGTTGAAAGAGTTAAAGCATGTGTAAGTGCAATTAGGGCAGCTGGTGCTGACATCAAAGGAGAAACAATTGTAAGCAAAGTTCTCAGAACCTTGCTTCCCGTTTATGCAATCAGAGTGTCTGCAATTCAGGAAAGAAGATGTGAAGCAAATCATCAGATAAATCTTGAGGCCATAGTTGGGAGATTAACTGTATTTGAACTAGATAACTTTGACAACTATGTTCCAGCTTCCAAGAACATGGAATCAGCATTTGAGGCCAAAATTTCACTCAAGGAGAAAAGAAAAAAGAAACTTCAGTCAAAAAGTGAAGATGAATCAGATCTAAGCTAAGATAGTGATCTTGAAGTAATTGAAGCTCTTCTAGCAAGAAAATACTCCAGAGGCAAAGGAAAATATAAAGGTAAAGTTCCTTTAATATGTTTTTCATGTGAAGAAATTGGTCATATTGCAGCTAGGTGCCCGAACAAGCAGAACAATGATGAAAAGAAGGATCATAAATGGAATGGCAAGAAAGATTTCAAATCATTCAAGAACAAAGGTAAGAAATCATGTTTCATGGCTGAAAATTCTAAAGATTCTGATAATAGTGAGGATGAAATTGTTTATATTGCTATTAAAGATGATTCTGACAATGATGAGGAAGATAAAATTGCTCTTATCTCTCATATAAGTAAGAATGATACATGGATTATAGACAGTGGTTGCTCACATCATATGACTGGTGATAAAACTAAGTTTGATCAGTTTGAAGATTATGATGGTGGCAGTGTAAGGTTTGGTAATAATGAACCTCGTTTCATAAAAGGAAGAGGAAGAATCTGTCTAACCAAAGAACTTGTTTGTAATAATGCCTATTGGGTTGAAGGTCTCAAACATAATTTGCTAAGTGTGGCACAGTTACTCAATACTGGATTCAAGGTGGAATTCATGCATGGAAAGGCAAGACTGTTGAATGAGCAAGGAAAGCTGATAGGATCTAGCACCCAAACTAAAGGTAACTTATTCTATCTAGAACTTGATGAATGCTCATGTTTTATTGCTTAAATTGAAGAGAGTTGGTTATGGCATAAAATGTTGTGTGATGTCAATTTTGATAATTTGATAAAAATAAGAAAATTCAAGAAAGTAAGAGGCATTCCTAACATTAAGAAACCTAAGGTTGGTCTATGCAAGAACTGTCAGATTGGTAAAATGGGAAGGACTAGTTTTAAAGGTAAAAACTATCAATTTGAAGATATATTAGAAATTGTGCATACTGATTTATGTGTAACTATTGGAATAGAAAGCTATACTGGAGAGAAATTTTTCATTCTCTTTGTTGATGATTACTCAAGAATGATGACTGTCACGTATCTAAGAAATAAATTAGAAGCATTTGAGAAATTCAAATGGTATTTGGCAAGAGTAGAAAAAGAAACAGGGAAAAGACTGAAATGTTTAAGGTCAGACAGAGGTGGTGAATTCATTTCACATGAATTCAATAACTTCTGCATTGAAAGAGGTATTAAAAGACAGGTTTCAGCACCAGGAACTCCAGAACAAAATGGAATAGCTGAAAGAAGAAACAGATCCATTATGGATTGTGCAAGAACCCTGATGATAGAAAAGAACATTGCTATCAAATACTGGAAGGAAGCCATCAGCACTACAGTTCATACATTAAACCGAGTATAGCTGAAAAAGGACTCATTCAAGACTCCCTATGAATTATGGTATGGCCACAAACCCAAGGTAAGTTATCTGAAAGTATTTGGAAGCAAATGTTATATTTTGAAAGAATCTAGAAAAGGAAAATTTGATGTAAAAGGTGATGAAGGAATATTTTTGGGATATTCTTGCAAAAGAAAAGCATATAGATGTTTAAATCTATCCACTGAAAAGGTCATAGAAAGTGCACATGTGAAAATTGATGAGTTTGCAGACAAATCAGAAGAAGAAAGAAAAAAGGTACCTGAAGACTACAAGAGATTTGTTTACATTGAACCAGATACTATACCAAGTATATCGTTCACTCAAGAATCCTCAACTCCTGAGTCTTCAGTAACCGAGTTGCAAATAGTTCAAATCGAGCCTTAGCAACTTTCAGACACTATCGAGCAAGTGCCTACCGAGTCTGAATCAACTGAGCCAATATCTACCGAGCCAAAACAGCAAGAATCTAAAGTACAGAAGGATAACAATGAAATTCATTCAAGAGGCAAGGAACCTGTATTAGCAAAATATGTCAGAAGACATCATGCACCAGATCAGATCATTGGAGACAAATTTGAAGGAACCTTGACAAGAAGTAAGTTGAAAAATACTTGTTTACTTGCTGATTTTGAACCTAGAAGTATTAAGGATGCACTGGAAAATGATAGTTGGACTGAGGCAATGAATGAGGAAATAGAACAGATAGAGAAAAACAAGACATGGACTCTTGTACCCAGGCCTAAAGAAAAGAATATAATTGGAACCAAGTGGGTATTGAGAAACAAGTTGACTGAAGATGGTAAGGTATCCATAAACAAAGCTAGATTGGTATGCAAAGGATACTCACAAGAAGAAGGTATAGATTATGGAGAAACTTTTGCTCCTGTTGCAAGATTGGAAGGAGTCAGAACCTTACTTGCATATGCTGCTCACAAAGGATTCAAAGTTTATCAGATGAATGTCAAGTCAGCATTCCTCAATGGAATACTAGATGAAGAAGTTTACATTGAACAACCTGAAGGTTTTGTTGATCCAGATAAAAGGAACATGGTCTGCAAATTACACAAGGCACTGTATGGTCTGAAACAAGCTCCTAGAGCATGGTATGAAAGATTGCATAATTATCTTATTCAGATTGGTTTTCAAAGAGCTAATGATAATAGTAGCTTGTATATAAAGGAAGGTCCAGATAATAAGATTGTCTTGGCAGAAATATTTGTAGATGATACTGTTTTCACAGGGCATGATGATCTTTGCAAAGAATTTTCAGAACAAATGAACAAGGAGTTTGAAATGTCTATGTTTGGTGAGATAAAATTCTTTGTTGGTCTTCAAATTCAATAAAATAAGAATGGCATCTTCATCACTTAGTCAAAATACATCAAGGAGATATTGAAAAAGTTTGGTATGGAGGACTATAAACCTATTGGAACTCCTATGTGTGCTGGATTGAAACTTACAAAAGATGATGAATCCAAAGAGGTAGATCAAACATTGTATAGATATATGATTAGAAAATTGCAGTATGTAGTTCATACCAGGCCAAATATTGCTCTCGCAGTTGGTATTGTTGCAAGATTTTCAGTAAAACCAAGAGAAACTCACCTGATGGCAATCAAGAGAATAATGAGATATTTGAAAGGAATTGAAGATTATGGGCTATGGTACAAATTTGGAGGTAATTTGGATTTGAAATTTTTTACTGATGCTGATTGGGCAGGGAACCTTGATGACAAAAAAAGCACAAGTGGAGGAGAATTCTTTCTTGGAAAGAGATTGGTTTTTTGGACAAGCAAAAAGCAAAATTGTACATCCCAATCTACAGTAGAGGCAGAGTATGTTGTTGCAGTAGTAAATTGTTCTAATATTGTTTGGTTTAAGCAACTATTCCAAGGAATGAAGATGGAAATCAAAGAACCAGTTGTTATGTTCTGTGATAATACAAGTGCAATCAATATATCCAAGAATCCAGTGATGCATTCCAAGACCAAGCATATTGCAATCAAATATCATTTTGTCAGAGAATTGGTGCAAGACAAGGAGATCAGATTGGAATATGTCCACACAAAGGAACAAATTGCTGATATATTCACAAAGCCCTTGTCTAAGGATGCATTTTTATATCTTAGAGGTAAGTTAGGGGTCATTCCCCCATCTGAAGTTCACTAAAGGAAGCTTTAGTGATTCATCAACGCATACCAGATTGAAGATCTATCTGTTGATGTAGTTTAATTAGAAATCATTACATATGAATCAGTACTATAGGTACATTGAAATTCACTTTACTTCTGTTGTCTTTGGCATGTGTTGTCAAAGAGGGAGAGATTTACTGCCATATCCTTCTAAAATTTATGAGACTTAAAAAAAATCTGCTATGAAGCTCCTTAAAAGAAGGAGACCAATGAAAGAGGGAGAAGTCTGTTATCTTCTTTTCAAAATTTTATTCTGTTATGACATGTTGTGTTGCCATCAATGCCAAAGAGGGAGATTGTTGGATAGTGTTGTCCTTGATGCCACACAAAATGTCATATCAATCTTTAATCTCAGTTAGCTAAGTTCAGACAATGATAACCGAGCTCACTCGGTCATCAAAGAAAATAAAATAGACAGTGATAACCGAGTCATCGAAGGAAAGATGGAGAAGTCAGTTTTCACCGAGCTCACTCGGTCATCAAAGGAAAGATGGAGAAGTCAGTTTTCACCGAGCTCACTCGGTCATCGAAGGAAAGATGGAGAAGTCAATTTTCACCGAGCTCACTCGGTCATCGAAGAAAAGATGGAGAAGTTAGTTTTCACCGAGCTCACTCGGTCATCAAAGTGGAGTCGGTTTCACCAAGCTCACTCGGTCATCACAGGGAACTCAGTGCTTACCAAGTTCACTTTGCAACTGAAGGATTTCATGGAATTCTTTGTATTAACCGAGCTCAGTCGATTAACAAAAGAATTATTTTTGAACAAAGTTTACCGTGCTGGGTCGGCCAGTAAAGGGATTTGTTAAATCTTGCAATTCAGCCGACTGTTGGAATAATTTTTTTCCAAGTTATTTGAGCCGACTTGATAATCTGAAATATATATATAGAGAGAGAGTTATTCAAGTTGTAAAAGTGTGAGAAAAAAGGTGTAAAAATAAGTGAAGAACAAGAGAAGCAAGGATGTGAAAGAAAATACTTGGATAAGAGGAGACTGAGCGAATCCTAATGAAGGATTAAAGGAGATGTAAAGTTGTATTTGATCAGTAAGGATCCAATCAAACCGAACAAAGATCTGTAATCAACAAAAGATAAGTTGCATATTATTCAGGTCACTTTATTGTTGCTTTATAACCTTTGCAGCAGTGAATCCAAATCTCTTAATAGAGTTGGTTTAATAGCCATTTTATAAATCCTCTAACAGGGTGACAATTCAATTGAATTGTTCTAAAGACCTCTAGCAAGGCCACTTCTAATAGAGTGTTTAAATCCTCTAACAGGGTCACACCTAACAGTGTGTTTTTGTAACCTTTAACAGGGTTGGCTCCTAACAGGGCTCACTTCAGAAGAGTGAAAAATAGTACCTAGTTACATTGGTGGTTTTTCCCATATTGGGTTTCCACGTTAAATCTGGTGTCTCTAGTGTTTGAGTTTGTTGAATTGTTTTGATATTAGTTCTTAATGATTGTTATTATTTGTTGCAATATCAAGTTTCAGTAATCTGTAAAATAGATCAAACTTTTAGACATCTAAGGGACTGTGAAATGTTTTTGTAGCAACTGATTCACCCCCTCCCCCTCTCAGTTACTTCATTCTCATTTCCAACATACTCAACTAGCCGTTTGTACCAACTTGATCGTTCTACTATTCTTCTATTGGATATCATAGAAGACTGTTATGTTGACATCAATGACAAACTCAGTCATGAGTGTAACATATCTAAAATAATCCACCATCAAAAGATCATCAACATTCATGCTTCTAATAGAACAAAATGTGTTTTAACATGAAGCTTCTCTAAACAAAAATCTTCAGTAGCCACAATACTTAAAATAATGATAATAGAAGTCATTTTAGCAATAGGAGAAAATATCTCATCAAAATCAATGCCCTTTTCTTGTACAAATCCTTTTACAACTAACCTGGCTTTAAATATTTTCTTACCTCCATTATCTTCTTTTAACCTATAAACCCATTTATTTTGTAAAGCCCTTTTACTTTTACGAAATTTGCATAAATCCCATTTCTTATTTTTCAGCAAAGATTCCATTTTATCTTTCATTACAAACTCCCAGTAAATCTTTGTATCCACCTAAACAACTTCATCATAATGTTCAAGCTCACCAACATATGTTAGTAAAATAGAGTACAAAGAAGGAGACAATGTTTCTACAGGTCTACTTAGACTTGTTGACCATCTAACATTCATTGTAGTGTGTAGTATTTTTTGTTGTGATTGTTTCACATCATGCGAAATTGCTAGAGCAACATCTTTTGGAGTATCATCCAACACTATATAATCATCTTCTTTCTTCTCATGTTGTAGTAATAGATCTTTGTACAACACTTTCTCATTGAATATGATATCCCTACTTCTTAAAATTTTATGATTTTCAAAATCCCAAAGCCTATAGCCAAATTCATTAATTTTATATCCAGCAAATATACATTTCTTTGACTTAGCTTCCATCATGATTCTATTTTCACAATCTATATGAAAAAATGTCTCACAACCAAAGGTTTTGAGAAAAGAATAACTCGCCTTCTTAGTAGTCCATGCTTCCTCTACAACACCATTGCCAAAAGGAGTAGAAGGACCTCTATTAATTAAATATACAACATTATTTATAGCCTCTTCCCATATGTTTAAGGGTAACCCTACATATAACCTCATGCTCCTTGAACACTCCATTATAGTCCTATTCATGTGCTCAACCACTCCATTTTATTGTGGAGTCCTTAAACCAATTTTTTGTCTATGAATACCACTAGTGGAGTAATAATTTTCAAATTCATGACTGCAATACTCACCACCATTATTAGATCTAAGACATTTTAATTTCTTACTAGTCTCATTTTCAGCCAAGCATTTCAATTTCTTGTAAGTTTGAAATACATCGGATTTTTGTCTAAGGAAATAAACCCATAGTTTTCTAATTACATCATCAATAAATGTAACATAATAATGAGAGCCACCAAGGGAAGATACCGAAGCTGGTCCCTATATATCTATATGCACAAGCTCTAATCTATCACTTTTCTTTTCATTTCCGCACTTCACAAAACTCACTCTCTATTGTTTTCCATACACACAACTTTCACACAAATCCATATTAAAACATTTCAAACCTGGCAAAAATTTCTTTGAATGAAGTACTTTCATAGCTTTCTCACTCATGTGCCCAAGTTTTTTGTGCCACAACACTATATCAGAATCTACAACACCTATTTGTTCTCCCTACTCAACTGCAACAATTGTTCCTGAGAATTCATTTTTCTCCAAAATAATTAAAGTAGAAGGAACAATATGACATATACAAAGATATAAGGTTCCTACTTTCACACCTTTTCTACTATAAGGGAACCTTTTTAAACCTTATAATTTTTATCATTAAAAGTAACTACAAAACCCTCATCACTAAGTTTCCCTACTGAAATTAAATTCCTACTCAGCCTTGGAAAATGTTTTACCTTGTGTAGTAGCCAACGATTCCCATTCTGCAACTTAATCTTTATTTTTCCTTTTCCAAGAATTTAATAGGGTTCATTATCCCTCAAATAAATAAGCCCAAAATCCCCTTGGAAATAATCAATAAAATAACCTCTAAGTATAGCATTAAATGAAGCACTAGAATCTAAAACTCATGAATCATCAACAATTTCTAATGACAGAAGCAAAGCATCCTCTTTGGATTTGAAACATACCACATTTGCCTCCTCCTTGTTCCAATTTTTTTTATCTCGTTCATTGTTCTTTCGAGTCCAACAATATTTATTCTTATGCCCTAGTTTCCCACAATACTAGCAAGCTCTTGGTCCTCTGGATTGAGACCTCTTCCCCTTTGAATTAACTCTTGATTTGTGATGATTTCTAGAATTATTTTCTGTCTCATATGTTCTACCTTTGCTTTATGTGTTTAAAGTAGTTCTTGATGTAGATCCACCTAAGATTTTCCTATGAGTTTCCTCACTCATAATAACACCAATCACATCATCAAATTTTAGAGTATTCGATCAAAAAACATAATTACTCACAACCATTACCAAGCCATTCTAGCTTTTAGGCAAAGAACACAAAATCAACAGAGCCCTAATTTCTTCATCAAAATTAACATCCATAGAAGATAACTAACTAGTAATACTATTAAACTCATTTAAATGATCTATAGTAGATCCACCTTATGTCATCTTCATGTTAAATAAACACTTCTTGAGAAATACCTTGTTTGAAGTGGAGTGTTTTTCATATAGTTCTGCTAGGGTTTGTATCAACTTTTTTGTCGTCTTCACTTTTGTAATGTTAAATTTCACTGATGGTGCCAAGTGTAATTGAATGCTTCCAAGTTATTCTTTGTCTAAAATTTCCTAGTCCTCATCTATCATAGTTTCTTGTTTCTTGGCTTTTCCTTCCAACGGCTTCCATAAATCCTTTAGATAAAGATAGTCTTCCATTTGCATCTTCCATAACTAAAATTTATGCCCATTAAACTTCTCAAAATATATCTTATCCTCCTTTTCCATAGCTCACACTCAACCATGACACTCCCACTCCACCATGAGACCTTTCTATAGAGGATCACCAAAGATTTTTAAAAAAATAACAATGGTTTGGCTATAAAAATAAAAATAAAAATGATGACTGTCTAGCTCTAATACCACTTATTAGGAGACATAATGGTAACATGCAAATAAAAATAATATTAGAAAATAATAGATCACATAGAGGAGAACACAAGACACCAAGATTTAACATGGTACACTCAATCTTTAGGCTATGCCCACCAACAAAAACTCCAATATTATTATTATCTAGTGATTACAATTTGCAATCCCTTATAGATCAATACCATCAGAAGAAGCTACAATATCACCATTACATTATGAAATCCCTTACCCTAACCATTTTTATACAATCTTTTTCCACATACAAAATTAGGGCTAGAATAATTTGTCCAATGGAAAAATAATAGTTGGTGCCTTTTAGAAGCCCCAAGACCTCGTAGGGGCACTGCCTCTTTACCCCATCTTGGGGGTGCTGTCCCAAACCCCCATAGAAATAATATGGGGAGAAAATTGCACCTAATAAACCTCTAAGTCTGATTAGGCTCCACATCACAACATATTTTGGGTTTGAACTTCAAGTTAAACCTGAGTAATGCCTAAACTCTTTAAAAGGCAGTTGTAAATATTTATTAAGGATTCTTCTCTATTTTAACTTGTAGTAGCTTTATGATCTGCAATTTTATTTCCTTTTCTTCCTTTCATGAATAAGAATTCTTAGCTTTGCCTTATCTTGCTAGTCTAATACATTGCATAATTTCTTTCCATGTGCGGATTTGTTCTTGTTTGTTCTTTCATGTTTGAATATCATGTGTAATTTGCTACTGAATGTTTTCTTGTGAAATTGTTTCCTTGCACCATTTAATTAGTTTTACCTTCATGTAAATTCTAAAACAATTTATTGGAGTCAAGATTTGTGTATTTGGGATTCTTCTTCATGTGTATTGCATTCATAGGTAGATTTGTAACCATAGTTTCAATTTGGTGCATCACCCTCCTTTCCCTTTCTTCTTTTAATTTTAGTTCTCCTTCTCCCTTTTCCCTCAAAGTGTTAGTGTAGGTGCATCTTGATTGTAAGGAAGTTGGCCTTCTCTAGAGATTCAATCTCAAAGCACGAGTCCCACACTTCAAGGTCATTTCCATTTTACGCAAGGTTTCTTGAGGGTCATACCTCAAAAAAAGTTGCAAACTTTTGTGTCAAATAGTTACCTAATCAAACAATCTATCAAAACTCTTTTCCAATTAGAAAAATATTCATTTTCATGTACCAATATTGATAATTATCTTTATCAAATTCTTGAATTTGTAAATTCTTTGTTATGATAATGCCCTCAAACACCTTATTTTCTAATAACAAATGAAGATTTGATATAGGAATAACTATCTCATTCAAATAAACAAACACAATTAAAAAAAAAATTGAATTTTAATCTATACCAAAGGATTCCCTATATTTATAAAATCAAATCTTAATTTTTTATGGAACTCTATCTCATAATACAATATTTATTCTTATTCTTGTTAGAAATAGGGATTATTGACATGGGGTGAATTAGTAATCTACAAACTTTAGTCACCAACTAGGTATTATTTCATACTTTAAACCATACATAACAAAGTAATAAATTCATGCTAAATAGTAATAGTAACCATGCACAATGATAACTCATAACAACATATTTTGTTAACTAGGAAAGGCTTTACTAGGGAAAACCCTGCTGGGGATGATACCCACTAGATAATATATAGATATATAAGTTCCTTGTTAGAGGATGGACCCTATTAGGATTCAATGAGAAAATTTAGTATAAGGAGTCCCTATTAGGAGACTTTGAATCCCTATTAGGAGATTAAAACCCTGTTAGGAGTTGTAGTACAGTAGATGTAAGATGCACCCACTGCGCAAACATGGACTTCCAATTACAAGAAGAGCTCACTGCCCAAACAAGTATTCAAACTTATGGAATATAGGTACTATAACTTCATTCTAAATTGATCACTAATCTTTATTTTGATCTCCAATCACAAAACAATTTCACAAAACATTGCATACAATTGCTCAAGAGAACAACACACTTCTTATCGCAAAACGTCTATTGCATAAATACCATGCCTTTACACAAATTTTTTCTAGGTCGACTAAGACCATAATATACTTTTCCAACTTAGAGTAAACATCTAGGATGTCAGCCCTAATTGGACAAGTAATTATTTTGTAAATAAATTAATCCTTTCCTTCAATTTTTTTGTTCTATTTTGTTTAAAACATGAATATCTCTATTTGTACAGCCCGTACTAACTTTTGAGGTTATACACATCATCACCAACATGTATACTATCTCCATCTAACTTCACTAGTCATAACATGATGTTAACAACAAGTTATAAGAAAAGCAATACATTGTTGGATACCAAACCCCATACTTCAACAATTTTCTATTTACCAAAAGCTAAGGATCTTTATTTCCAAGGTTTCTTGTAAGCATGTACATCATGTGTTTCCATAAATGATAACAATTACATATCTCCATTAGCCAATTGTCAAAAATCTCTCCCTTTGGCATTGATGGCAACAAAATAGGGAAAATTGGCTAAGTAACACAAACTTCATCTATTATTTATGATTAGTTTTTACATATGCTTCTTGTTACAATATACTTTACAATATTTATCTTTCATTTACCTAATTTACAATTTTCACATTGTATCTCTCCCCCTTTAACATCAATGAAAAAGGTCAAAATCTCAAAATCTATCCAAAAATTGTCCATCTACTATCCAAAATGTTGTTCTTTTGTCTTGGCCTTGACACATTCGTTCAACTATTTCTCAACAAGAGATATTTTTAGAGAAATATAGACTCTTTGAAATCTAATAGTCTCTTCAAAATATGTTCCTTTTGAAGTTCTAGTTTCCTAATATCATTGAGAATACTAGCCACTTGTCCTTCAAAATCATCAACTTTACAAGATGGATGTTCTATCTGGCTAAATAGAGCCTCTAGCTCACTCATTTTTCCTCCAATCTAACTATTGATTTCCTTAGTTAGTTTATATGATAGTGTACTCTTAATGTAGAATATTTTACCATCTTGTTGACACTTCTAAAGTTTCTTCATATAAGTATCAAGGCTTATGAAATCATTCTTAATATTTTGGCAAATGATGCTAAATAAGTTAGCATCATGTGAAATATGTGTCTTTGCTTCTGCAACACTTAACAAATTAGTAAATTATTCATCAAATTACTTTAGCATTGCCTATGCCCTCTATTTTGCATCTACTTCTATGTATTGCACTACTAGAGTACTATGTAGTCTGTCAGTAACCTCCATCAAGGTTTTCTATAGGCTCTTCACTATTCTATTCTTCTGAACAAGCTTTGATAAGGATGAGATCAAATTATTTTTATCATTCATTATCAGTTGCTAAGCTAGCAAGTGAAAGAAAAGTAGATGAACTAGAAGGTCTAGTGTCATCCTCCCTTTGCTTCTTAGCTATGTCTTTTACTCTTCTCTCTTCTTCTTCTTTCTTTTATTTTTCCTTTCTTTCATTTTCTCTCTTCTCTTCCTATCTTTTCTTCTCATCCTTAAGCAATTTATGCTTGGCCTCTTCTACTTTCTTCTTTTCTTCTTCAAGTAACCTCTTTTCCTCTTGAATTTGTCTCACTTTGTCTTCAATATCTTTTGTATGAGGTTCATTTTGTTTAGAACCTCCAAATGGATTAGTATCATCAATGTTACTAGTAATATTAGTCTGATCTATCTACATAGTGTCACCGCTCACTAAGACTTTTGAGGTTCTGGGTGCTGGTGGAGATGGTGCCTTAGATTCTATCAACATCTAACTTATTGCTGCTATAATCTCACTTCTTAATTATCCTTCTCACACACCATAAACAAAAATGGTCTTACTTTATTTAACAAATAATGTGCAAGATTATTCAATAATCTCTTAATCTCTTCTTCATCCTTTGTCTTGCAAATAGTTCTTAGCATAGCCCTCTGAAGCTTGAAATATTCTTCTCTTGCTAGAGCCTTCTTCTCAATCAGTCTATCATAGACTTTCTAGTTTACTATGCCCTCAATATCCTTCAATTTCAGATTATTTTCTATAATGTACCTCAAAATAGAGATATCAATCTAATCTTTTTCAAAATTGTTATACAAGTCGTAAAATTTTTTCATACAAACAAAGCTACCCTCAATAGAAATAGCTGAGTTAACCTTTTCTATCTTTGACTTCTAGGGTTGCTGAGCTTTTCCTGCTAATTGCTTTTTTACTTTCCTTGCCTGTTTGACTTCTTCTTCTTCTTCTTCTTCATCGCTAGATTCAACAATTGTCAACAATGTCTTTTTCCTCTTGCTTGGTCCAGTGGCTTTTTGCTTGATCCTTTTTGTATTTTTGGTCACCGCTTCCACTAATCTCTCAAATTTTCTCTTAGGTTCACTAGGTTTCACATCAAACACTACTACATACAGAATGATTTGTTTTAAATATGTCTTTGCAATAGATACTAACAAAGGTTGTATATTTAGTATGCCTTGTTTCATGGTTTTCTTGACTGCCTCAAACTCACTCTCAGTCATACCAGCCTCTAATAAAGCTTTCTTCATAAAAGACTCTATCTTCCTATAAGATGCCTTCTCCTAGGATGCCTGATGAGCTAACTAGGTAATCTCATCATAGGTTCCAAATCTATATTCTACTTTATCGTTCTTTGATTTCAACAATAAATCAATATAACCAACTATTATCTCATCCTCCAATTCATAACCCAATGGATCAAGAAATATTTCCCAAAGTTCTACTGCTTGAATATAAGTATAATATGTATCAACCATAATACAAGTGTCTTCTTTAAATCTATCAACAATTGGAAGTTCAATTCTAAATCTCTATCTCATTTCATTTTGAAATGTCTTAATTATCAATTTTCCACTACCCAATATCTTATCTATAGGATTTGTTTTGCATACTTCCGTGATATTTTCCATTGTACATCTATCACTGCTCATTATCTCTATGACCAATAAATATGGAAATCTTTTAAGCACATGAAATAATATGTGATTGATTAGTGACAGAAATCTAAACACACTATTCCTAGTCCTCTTGATATTTTCTAGGTTCTTAAGTAATAGTATTCTTAGAATTTCACTAAGGTTTACTTGTTCCTTCTCTACACTAATCTGATATGCTGCATAGATAAATATGGCTAATAATTCATCAATCTTTGAGCTTGCACATAAAAAGTAGGCAATGATTCTACTCGAGAATCTTACACAATCTTGCTTAATGGTGTTGATCACCAAGGCCTTTCCATTGTACAATTCTTTGGTGTAGCTCTCAACTTTTCTCTTGACCATTTTCTCACCTATAGGTACATTGGCTTGTTTACTAAGACTAGTTACCTCATGAATAAGGTCGATAGAAATATCAATTACACTATCTTGCATCCATAGTTTCTAATCATGTATCTTACTTAATATGATCTATGTCCACTCATCTACATCCAATTCATGGTAGAAATGATATTTGAGTAGGTCTAGTTTCTTCAAATGTTTGAATTCAAGCTTTATAGTCATGTTGTGATTGAAAGCTAATTCATATCTTTGTTCATGTATTCAATCCCAATAGATTTAAATTTACTATTAAGATAACTTCCTACATCTTCCAAATATACTACATTGTTCAGAGTAATGGATAATGTTGAGTTAGGGTTTCCTTCTATGGGTTTCATGGAAAAAACCTTCAACTTAGGTCCATCCTTATTCTCAACATTGTACACTACTGACCTATCCATGATTCTATAAAATATGAACTTTTACCAAATAATTTTTTTGAAAAAATGATAAAATACCTCTTTTTGAAAATAGGCTTTTCTTTGAAATTTCCTTGATAAGTCACTTTGGAGTGCTCTTTGCTTTGGATGTATTCACAATGAAGTGAAAATCAATTTTTTAGTTCATTTATTCCATCAACTTGAACTCACATTAATTGCATAACTTACAAACATGAAAAAGTTTTCAATTACATTCTATAATTGAATAATTACTCAAGATTATCTATCCAATCTTTAGATACCACTCAAGGTTTACTATAGCCTCCTTTCATCATGAAAATGCTCCTCAAGTCTTCACTTCAAAAAATTGTCTACAAAAACATAGTTTTCATATTCTACTACAGAATTAACCTTTTCTGTAATACCAATAATTCTTAATTCCTTCATAACTTTTTTAGATAAGTTCCAAATTACAAGCAAGCTTAGGTACCAACTAAACATAACTTGATACACCTTTTCCCAACTTTACTTCCTCTAATTCAATCTCTATATGAGATTCTCAAATTTTGGTCCTATAAACAAGGTTAATTCAACTTAATTGAATCAAACTCAATAACAAGCTTTGATCTTCTTGTCTCATCATAATCTAGCTTCTCTTTTTAGATGTCCAATCCTTTTACAGATGCTTCATTGAGTTCTTGTAAAAGTTCACTAACTACACTTCTTTGTTCCTCATTATCTTTGTTAGTTCCAAAGTTCCTCTCATGGTTTGTTCTATCATTTCTGATGTTCTTTCCATCATTTCTTCTATTCTGAATGTTTCTTCCACTGTTCCTTCTATCTAGAAAGTTTTTTTCATTCTACAATACTTTGTTCTATGTTTGAATTTTTTATATAACTAACATATTGGTGCTCTTCCTCTAGGATTTTGTTAATCATTAGGTGCATGACAATTCCAAGAAATGTGTCCTAAGTTGTTACACTTATAAAACATGATCTATCTTCTACCTTCATAAGGTTTTCCTTCTCTTGATGTCCTTTCATTAGATCTTCTTCTATCTATAGGGTTAGTATTTCTAGAGATTCTCATCTTCCTTCTATCATTATCATACTTAGGTTTCCTATAATAAATTGCTTTATGACCCATACCATGACAATTATGACAGTAAAATTCCTCAACATGATTAAATGAACTATTTGTACATTCTCTTCTCATATGACCTATTTCATTACATAAAAAAATTTTTACCTCCAAATTGATACCTAGTTTCCTTAGGAGATTCCACTTGCTTTGGTTCATCCAAAATTTCAACTTCTTTAGGTTTATCAAAAGATTGGCTAGATTCAATCTTATCATTAGATTTAACTTTTTCTTTCGAATCTAATCCAATATTAGGTTTCTTCATAGACATGTTAATTAGATAACCAAGACTAGTCTTATCATAAGTAGGTCTCTATATTGACATTGAATCAACAAGCTTTTCTCTACTAGAATAAAGCTTCTCAAGCTACTACTTACATTAAGTTAATTCACCTTTCATAATAGTATTGTACTTATGAATTTCTTCATGATCTTTCAATGTTTCAAATTCAGATGTTCTCTTTGCTAGACTTGCTCTAAGATCTGCATTCTTAGTCTTCAAATCAGAAATTCAACTTTCCTAGTATCATTCTTCAAAGTCAACGTTAGATTTGTAATCTTCAATTCATGCTTCGAGATCTTGTGCTATGTCTTTAGCTTTAAATAATAATCATCACTAGTTCCAAATTTAGTAGATTCAGGCTTGGATTTGAGATGTTCAATCTTTTCCTTCAATTTTCCAATATATACTTTGGAGTCTTCATATATATCCTTCAGCTTATCTCTTTCTTTAGTAAGGAGATGAATTTGTTCAAGAGCCTCTTCAAGCTTCTTCATCAACTATTCCATATCCATAGAGATCTTACTCAAGCTATTAAGCCTCTTTAAAGTAACTTTTCTCTAATACCAATTGTTAGAAATAGGGATTACTATGGGGGGGTGAATCAATAATCTACAAAATTTAGTTGGAAACTAGGTAATATATCTTACTTTAAACCATACATAACAAATTAATAAAGTAATTTTGATTAGTAACAATAACCATGCACAAAGATAACTCATAACACCATATTTTGTTAACTAGGGAAACCCTAGCAAAGGAATTCCCTGGTGGGGATGATACCCTCTAGATAATATACTTATATATAAGTTCCTCATTAGAGGATAGACCCTGAGTAGTAATAGTAACCATGCACAAAGATAACTCAGAACACCATATTTTGTTAACTAGGGAAACCCTAGCCAAGGGAAAACCCTGGTGGGGATGATACCCACTAGCTAATATACTAATATATAAGTTCCTTGTTAGAGGATGGACCCTATTAGGGGTGAATGAGAAAATTCAATATAAGGATTCCTTGTTAGGAGACTTTGTATCCCTATTAGGAGTTTTAGTACAATAGATGCAAGATAATCTCACTGCCCAAACATTCACTTTCAATTATAAGAAGAGCTCATTGCCCAAACAAGTAATTAGACCTCTATAATATATGTACTATAACTTCTTTCTCAATTGGTCTCTGATCTTCAATTTGATCTTGGATCACAAAACAAATTTAAAAAAACTTCACATATATGAAGTTTTGACAAGACTTCACATACAATTGCTCAACATAATAGCACACTTCTTATCACAAAATGCCCTTTGTATAAATACCATGCCTTTACATAAATTTTTGCTAGGTCAACTAAGACCATAATATACTTTTCCAACTTGGAGAAAACATTTAGGATGTTGGTAATAATTGGACAAGTAACTATTTTGTAAGAAAAATAATCATTTCCTTCAATTTTGCTATTCTATTTCACTTAAAATAAGAATATCTCTTTTTGTATAGTCCTTACTGACTTCCAAGGTTATACACGTGATCACCAACACATATACTATCTCCATCTAATTTCACTAGTCATAACATGACATAAGCAACAAGTCATAAACAGAATAATACACTGCACTATATACCAAATCCCATACTTTGACAAATTTCTATTTACCAAAAGCTAAGTATCTTTATTTTTTAGGCTTCCTATAAGCATGTACATCATGTGTTTCCATAAATGAGAATAATTACATATCTCCATTAGCCAATTGTCAACAATTCCATGGTCATGACAAAAAAAAAATATGAATCCAAATTATTTTTAATTTATTTCTCCCACAATTGTAGACTGAAGATTAAATCCCTAAATTAATTGAAAAAAACTAGCAAGTCTTATGCATGTTGTGCATATTTTATTCGACATTCCAATGCATTTAAAATCATGCATTTGTTCTTGACTCTTAACTATTTTTTATCATGCAAAACTACCCATTAGAAGATATAAGATCCCAAAAAAATATGCATTATTAATTGAAGAAAATCTAACTCTCACTTCCACTAATTTGGTGACTAGAAATTTTGATCATGGAGCTAAAATTAAAAAGATCGTTATTCTTCATTTATGTTAAAAAGTTAGAGTCGCATGATGCTTTTTTCCATTTGATCAATTCTTGGAAGAAAAGATATGTTAAATTTTATTTGTAGGCCATGGTATATGACTCCCATATTCATTTTTTTAAAGCATGTTTGAAATATATGTTATATTCTAAGACTTATTTCTAGTAGAGCAACAATCTCCCATGAGAATTCCATCTAGCTATACTTTTCTCAGCATAATGTTATTCATGAATTAGCCCTTTATTTGACAATCCATGATGGTGTAGTCCACTTGAACACATTTTTAATGGACCAAAAGAAACATGATTTGCAAGAAAAATGGGAGTTTCTTAATCATTCTAAATGTGATGTTCGAGTGTTGTCCATTCACACAAGTAATTTATTCAATATTTACTTCCAAATCCTTTGCTAACTTTTATCTAATTTTAATGTTAGCCATAATTTTTAATGTTTATATCATTACTCTCAAAATTTTATTTTCTATATGTATTAAATTAATTATTTTTTACATGAAAGCCTAGTGCTTATTGGTTCCTTATTCACCCCCTTGCTCTCAATAACCTAGCCTACCTTATCTTTCCAACAACTACTATTTTCAATTGCAATTTATATTAAGCATTAATTTATAGTTTCATTTTTCGTAACTTTCAATTGATATAATTAAACCCAAACTAATGCATTATAAGAAAACATACACAATGGAATAATTTTAGTGTTATTGTCATTTATTCATGCTTTGGAAGAAAAACAATGGTTCAAGATTAATTTACCTAAGATAGAGGCTTTTTTGTTACTATTTACTTCAAGTGGATACTCTCTTCCCACATTTCTAAAGTTCATGGAAAACCAAAAAAAATTCATGGTAATGAATAATGTTACAAAGATTGAAACTATAAAAGTTATAGATGTTTTATCTTCACTAGCTTAACTCAAGAGTGTTTGTTTTGAGAGGTTGATTTCACCTATTGTTCAAGAAAAAAAAAAGAAAATACAAAACTTAGAGAAGATTTTTTTAAGTTTATGTGAAGGATTTGAATATGCATCTACACTGAACATTACCATGTTACAAAAACTTAACATCAATTACTCCAACAACTTGAAAGAGGTTCCTCAGATCATCTATCATATTCATTCTACTATGATGTGGTCTCTTAGCAATGGCCACCTTTTTTACAATTTTTTATATGGTGTTACAAATATGAGATCTCTTAGAATACTAAGGTTTTCATCTTTACCAGGCCTAAAAGAGACACTATCATCAATTGGAAAACTCTTTTTGTTTGAATGTCTTGACATCTCATTCTACGGAGGACTCATATAATTCTAGAGAAAATAGGAAAACTCAAGAATTTTATTGAGATTGATATGAGAGAGTGTTCTCATTTGAAGAGGATTCTAAGAGATAATTTTGAACCAAGATCCCTAAAGCTAGTTATATATGATGGGAATTAGTAGTTTTTGGATTGGCTTGACAATTGATTCTTTTGTTACCTCTAATATGTATGACAAGTAAAATTAACTAAAAGCTCCTTTCTATTGGAGGATTTTTTTTATAGTGAATTATTATCATCTTTTAAGGATAGTAAGAACTATTTACCACTTTTTGCATTCAAAAGCATTTTCTTGTTTTGTATAAAGTCAACAATAGATTGTTTGTATAAAATACAAACACAATATATTAATATAAATATACATTTTAATAGGACGACATTGTGAATTATGATGAATTTTTTATTGTATCCAACTCCATAAATTAATCAAGTAGATTTATATATATGCAATGTATTGTATCATATCCAAAGGAATTAAGATACATGTATGTGAAGAAGTAAGAAGTAGATGAGTGCAAATTCAAGAATGCCACAAGCAGTATATGGTATAGCAAAGACTTATCTACCATAGTAAGGTGATCATTGCAATTCAATGATTCTCATTCAACAAATCAAAGTTGCAGATTAGAGATCATTGACTAATTTAACCTAATAGGTGCATGAGAAAAATTTTCTAACTAGGTGGACTTAATAGTCTTTGGCTAAATCTCCTAATAGAGTGCATACTTCATTGTATGTTTGTAAATCCTTTAACAAGGTGGAACTAATAGTCCTTATTGCTCCTAATAGGGGCCAAATTTATAGTGGAGTACAAAAGCTTGTGGGTATCATACCCACCCTAGTTTTACTTTCTATTTGGAAGGTTTCTGGGTCACTATATCTTGTGTCAAAGTGCTATGAATGTTTTATTGCTTTCATTCTTTCATGCATGCAATTAGATCAGAATAATATATGAATTTGATCAACTTGTGAAGTAAGTTTTATTGGTTCATGATTCACCTGTCCCCTCCTAGTAACCTATTATACCTTATATTTCCAACATTTGGCATCATAGCATTTGGTTCTCACATCAGAAGTTTAATAGCTTGAGAAAACATCATAGGAAATGGAGATATATAGACTAGAAAAGGCTATTGAGAATAAAAAGTTGATATGGAGCTGGCCATTGGACAACTCAAGAAAGAAAATGATAAACACTCTCAATCCTTTCAAATAAGGAAAGGTCTTGCAGCAAAAATGAATGATAATATCTACATTGAAGAAAGACTTAAAGACTTATGCCAAGAAAGAAATTCAGATGAAGTCGATGTAGGAATCAAAGACCTACTTGAGAAAAATCTCAATCTTCAAGAAGAAGTCAAAAAACTGAAAAAGAGGGAAACATATCCAATCAATCATAATCTGTCAAGTCATGGAATAAAAGGAAAAAGAAAAAGAAGAGATAGATGAAAAAGACAATGAAATCAATCAACTATCCCTTTAGTAAACCTACTTTATTGATCAACTCAATGATGCAAATTAAGAGCTTATTAATCTAAGGATGAAGAATGGAAGACTGCAGAATGATATCAACATGGAAAACCAAACCAATGAGAGAATGATAAAATCTCAAGAAATCATGAATCAATTGAATGAGAAAAGTCAATATAGACACAAAGGAAAAGTTGGATTATGATATAAAGATCAAAGTGAATCAACTCAGCAAGGAGTTGAAAAGAATAAAAGATCTCAAGGTAATTTTTAGAGGCTAATATTCGTAAATTGGCTAATTTTGGAACTTTTTTGCTAGTAATTTCTCTAATAATTTAAGATTTAATTCAACCTACATTGCCACATTTTTATTAAATTTAGTTCTAAAATATTAAATTGCTCAATAATTTATTTTATTAAAAAAATTAAACTTTAAGATTCACCACAATATTCGATACATGATTAGATTTTATTCACCTAAATATTATATATTATCAAAGAAATTAAAATTAATTCACCAATAATTATCATAATTATTAGTTACTTTAGGGATATGTTATTGATATTTAGTTTTCACTATTCATTTAAAATATAATATAATTATCCTCATAATTTATATGAGATAAAACATGTTCAATTTTGATTTGTAATATTCCATGACAATTAGAAAATTTCTTATTAGTATTGAGATTACCAATATTTTCTACTAAAAAATAATGATTCCAAAATAATTGCCAATGTAAATAATATTTAAAATTAAAAAATTGAGAGATTTGCCGATAAAAATAATTTGGGTTTTCAAAATAATGAAAGATTTCCCAATATTTTATATCTTTTTTGGAGGGGGGTTTCTTAAAGTTTACCGTAAAAGACCTACTCGCAATCATTATGGTAAGATATTTCATACATCAAATAAGTGTTGGAGCAATGGAAAATAAAGATTTAATGGAAAGTGTTACAACTATAATAAGCATGGCATATAGAAATGAATGCAGAGAGAAACCTAAGTTTGAAGGAAAGTGCCACAATTGCAACAAACATGGACACAAATATTTAGAGTGCAAGACCAAGAAGTGGAACCCATCAAAGAAAATTATGAAAGAAATATTTGGTTGGGATTACAACACATGGTGTAGGTGTCACTATTGTGGTGAGTATGGAAACATTGGAGAAAATTGTGTATAAAGCATCACATGAGGAAGAGAGACACTACAAAGAGATGTTTTGTTTGTACAAAACTTGGACATCTTGCCAAGAACTGTATTGAAAAATGTAGAGTTGAAGATCAAAAGAAAGACACAACTGGCAACATCATAAAACAAATGAGGTAAAAAGGGATGTAGAAATCTCTAGAGAATGCAAGCCAAAGTCCTAAAATTATTGACACCCATGTCAATGAGTTGGATGACGCAACAATTTTGACTTAGTTCCCTATGGAGATCACTAGAAGTGTGATTCAAAAGAAGTCATCTAACATCAATTCTGGCCAACAAGCTAAAAGATCCATATTAGCATTTAAGATGCACAAGGATCACTGAATGATGATGGAAGTTCAAGACCTTACCAAGCAAGGTCAGGATGCACTAGACCTACTTAGTTTTGGATGTAGATGTCAAGTTGGTAACTCTGTTGAGTACCAAGTTCAAACTAATTTTTAGAGCTAATAGTGAAAAGAAAATTTGAAGTAGTTGTTAAAGATTATTTTTGTGTTCAATAATTAACCAAGTGAATGGCATTATCAAGAAACAATGTGAAAAAGGGTTCTAAGATGTTGATTCATGCAGTGGGTTGCAAAACTTCAACAATCAAACTAGCTCCAATATTTGTAGAGGTACTTGACCAAGTTGGAGCACAATCTCAAATCCCTCTAAAGTTACTTCTTATACATGATATTAGGTCATTTTATCACTGTTCAATTCAAGATCTTGGAACCTTATAAATGAACTAGGCATTCAATGAATTTTGTGTCGATGTTTCTTTAAAACTTGAGCATAAATATTTGTAGATAAAGGATTTGACACACATTGTGCATATGCCATGATATTTCCAAGGAAAATGGATCAGATACTTCTTTAAAAGAGTTCACAAGATGCATTTTTGGTTGGATCACCCTATTTATATCACAAAGAAGATGATACATAGGATTATCAAGTTACCAATGTTAAATAAACCTAAAACAATGAAAACCTTGGGTCGGGTTGAACTAGCGAAGAGAAGTCTTACCAAGTAGGATGATAGACAAATGAAGCTTAAGATACATGGAAATCAAGTTTGGGATACATGTTGTTGCACATAAGATATATAGCCCAAGAAAACAAAACACCATTCAACTTGAAGTAGTTGACCTAGAATTGAATGTGGTGAAAAAAAATTATCTATTGACCTTGCCAAGATACTATTGAGTCAATTGGGACAAAACATGGAGAGTAGATGACTCTCCAAGAATAATCTATGTAAATTTGGTTCTCTTTTAACCTACTTATCCTTTTATGTTTAAAGGTTCTTCCCTTCTAAAAGAACCATGGTATGGAAGAAAGATACACCTATATTATATCTTGAATAAATGAGTTCATAGAAAAAATGGAAGAACACTTTGAAAGTATAATGGATGTTAACTTTAAAACATTCAAAGGGAAAATACAAAGAAGATATAGGATTCCTAAGAGATGAGTAGAAGACTATGACTAGGATTTTTTTTTCTAGTAGACTATGATAAGGTTCACATCGAAGCAGTTAGGCCAAGAGTGGCATGGGTAAAACCTTTGACTTATTGATTGTAATCCAAAAGGCCATCTTTCTAAGTTCTTTTTTATCTTGTTTTCAAATAGTTATCTTGCAAATAGTCATGACTTTATGGTTCCAAGTGCCTAAACTTATGGTTTTTATGTATATATGTTATATATATGTAAAGACATGAAGTAGACATATGGATAGTTTAAAGATTCTATATTGCTTGAATTCATGGATAAAAATGGTATAATTAAGTAGTCATACATGCTAATAAATGTTTCCCCATCTATGTTATGTTTTGGGTAGTTTTCCTCCTATAGCCATAGGGTATGCAAGAGTGGTAATTAGAACTTTACACCTTTTCTCTAATATTGATGATGAAAATAAATATATGTATATGGAGATTTTGTGCACATTGATTATCTTGCAAGTGTTTGCCATGAGTATTCAAGAATCAATATTTTTGTGCTGGAGTAGTCAAAGCAAACTGAATTACTAGACCTTTGCAAGTAGAGAAAATTGTTTAGTGCTTTCCGTTGTTGCAATGCACAAATGTAGCTTCCACAACTTGCTATAATTCTAGAGGATTTAGTTGTGGTTAATGTTGGTTTTTTTTTCAAACTTTATGAGTCTATAATTAATCCTCATTAGTGAAACGATATTATATTTAGGAAGTAGTTGTAGTTTCTTTTAAAAATAATGACTATTGTAACTTTGAGGGTAGTTGAAGAATAGAGTGAATTGATTTTCATAGCAACAAAGTGTGATATTATTTTTCAATCAAGTGTAATCTTTCACCATGAATGAATAGAATACATAGTTCAAATTTATATCCCTTATCTTGATTTTATTTTCTATTGACTCATCCGAGGGGGCCCACTTGGTGAGTAAACTATTAGTTTAGATCTGATTTGATTTCCTTATTATTTCTAAGGTGGAACTATGTTGCTCTTGTAGACATTGATAACATAATCAATGAACTATTCTTGCAACATAGGTGCATAGATAGTCTTATTATTTGCAACATTATCTTAATCTTCAAGTTAAGTTGTCATTTCAAGTTTTAGCATAGGTTTCCTTTAGCATTTCCTTTTCTTTAGTTGTAATGACTTTATAGAGGAATTAGAGAATATAATTTGTAGTCACCATTTCAAGTTTATGCTCCCAAATAGATAAATCAAATGATTTCAATGTACTATTTTAAGTAAGGCACATGATAATATTTGACCATAGAATCATTGTGAAAGGATGCCCAATCCTTTATTAATAAGGTATTAAAATGATCATTAATTTATGAGGTTAATATTGATGAAACCAAAGATATTATTGAGGTTATCCTAAATGACCCTGTGGATCTCAAGGCCAAATATTTTGGAACCTATGAGAAGACAAAGGCTAGGATTAAACTTGAGATCAAACAACCCTAGGTAGTAAATAAAGGAAGAAAGAGGATAGAAAAAATCATGAAGAACACCAAGTCATCAAGCTCTCGTCTCATTCTTACTAAAGGTAAATGAGATGACAAAATTGAAGATGAAGAGGAGAAAGTAGAGGAAGCAAAACCCGAAGTAGAGGAGCCACCTGAGAAGAAAGGGATGATCATAATAACAAAGCCTAGAAAGTCTTCCCCTATTGTGTTCATAAGGAGATCCACCAAATCTAAAAGGAAACTAAAGTTGGGTGATGAAGAGGATGATGGTGAATAGATAATATTTCAAAAGGATGCCACTACCTTTGAAGAGAGGCTAAAAAGACTAAAAGAAGGAGGAGGTGTGACATCCTTCAAATCACTTAAGTTTGACACCAGGAGTGTAATAGAGAAGAAACAGATTAAAGAGGCCCTAGTGGAACAGATTGTAAAATGGAAGTATTCCCTTGATGAACTAGTCAAACTAGTTTCTAATGCAATTTTGAAGGTAGTTGCACCAGTATGGGAAAATGAAACAAATTTTGAAAGAGACATCAAATAATAGACCTTGAGATAACCCATGTTGAGTCTCAATGACAAAGAGGTAAAAAAATCATTAAAGGAAAATGAAACAATACTGACACCAAAGTTCATTACATTTTTGATTCTATCAAAGGACATAGAATCTATGGTGAAATCCAATACTATTACATGTAAAAACATCTATGGGTTGCACAAGCCCAATGACCATGTTGCGAAAATAGATGATGAGGATACTGAAGAAGATGATGTGGAAATGGATGAAGAAATAAGAGATGATGAAATAGAAAATGTAGATATTGTAGACACTTAAAATTGTCCCAAACACTATATTAATTGATTTAATATCTCCCTTGACACTATAATTGATTATTTATTAATTAATTATATTTTTCATATTTCCTAATGTATTTAAATTTTATTTAAATACATCCCCTCTAATGTGTTAAATTTATTTAATGTACAATGCTCCATAAATCACCTTTTAAATAAATCTCAATTTATTTAATTCCCTCCACTTTGTTAAAAAATTTAATCTTGTGATTAGGTTAAATCCTATTTAATTGAATCCTAATCTCATCCTAAAACCTAGTCTAGACCCATCACTCTCATCCTTCTAAGTATACTCACTAATCAATTAGATTTTATTATCCTAAATACCCACCTAAACACCTTTTAGTTCCTAGGTGGTTCCTCACACATGTGTGAGCAACTCAAAGCCCTAGAAAGCCCTTCTTTCATTATTTTATCCAAAAATTCTCTTACACTCTTACACACCTATCCCCCTTTCCTTTTCTCCAAGGTTTCTCACACATGTGTGAGCAAACCTTGAGCCATCTTTTCTCCAAAAAGACCTATTTTGACCTTTACATGGCTTGTCCCCTTAGCCCATGTGTCTCTCTTATGGAACCTATGTGGATGCCACATAGATGTTACCTCCTCAAGGCCTCTCTCAATCCTATAAATAAATCCCTTATCTCAAGCATTTTCCATCTGCCTCATTTGCATTGTTATCATGCTAGTATAGTATTAGATCTTTCTTAGAGATTTGCATGGTTATTACTAACACTTTTTTATAGATTTACATGGTTATTTCTTCCATTTATGCTTGCATATTTCATGATAACTTACTATTGTTAGTTTACTTCATTTCATATTGTTTCAATATTAACATATTTAGAATCCTTTGAGGTTGGCTCACTCATAGCCATTTCTTTAAGGTATTCTACACACTTTTAGTGTAGATTCATGTTCATACTCTTGCATTCCTTCAATCAATTTTGAAGGGATTCATCATACTTGTGTTTGGGGAGAGCACATCCACATCCCTCATCTTGAGCATAGCAACAAGGCCTCTTATGGGCACCCTTGTTGAGCTTCTTTGAGGTCGCATGAGCATTCTTGTTTTATAGTTGCATAGTTTTAAAACTCAAGTCTAACATTAGTTGTATTTTGATTTGTTTTGGATCTTTGATATGAAAATGTACAAATAACATTTACTTGTTTATGCATGCTCCTAATAGGTTAAATTTTCTTTCTTATATTTTAGCACACCTGGTGGAACCCACATCCCTCTAAACATTCACATTTAAAACTAACTTTGATCATTTTTCTAAAAATATGATAGTTTTTATCTATATTTTACACACAGTCTCATTTGAGCAGACAAACTATCATCTCCATTATTTAGCATTTCCACCATGTAAAATATCATCTTCATTATGTAAAGTGTTGTCTCTACCTATAGACTGGCCTCTACACACCTAAATTGGCATCTCCATATTCAGAATGCCATCTTTGTCTTTGAACTAGTGCCTACATATGTAGACTATCATTTGCGATTTCCCGACCACCCACTATTTTGGTGTGTATGATTTATTGGGGACTCCTAGTTTTTTTGTCTAAATTTTTTTAGGTAGCTTTGCATCTTCACTCTGCTACTATCATCTGTGATCTACAAGTGTAAGTATCAGGTATATTGTACTTGGTTTTGTTATATCATCTTCATTCTATCATCTCTAATGTTTTGTCATCTTTGAAGTTTTGTCATCTATGCCTACATTTTGTCATCTACATTTTTATAACTGTAAAACAAAAATTGAGTTTTTTTGGTTTCTTAGGATATAGGCTATTCGAAGATGATTTATGTCTATAAAAAATAACAAAAAAAGTTAAAATAAATTTTCCCATTGTTAAGATTTCATTTTTTGTGATTTTGTTGAGAATAATCAAATTGTATATTGCAACATTATAGATGGGAGCATTCTAGAAACAAATAACCATGTTTCTTGCAAGTTTTCTTTTAAAAAAAATTTGCAATGAACTTGAATGCTTAAACACTTGTCTTTGAATGCATTTTGCACTTAATTGGATAAATCAAACACACTCTTGAATGGCTAAACATAAAACAAGAAAATCAAATCTTGAATGCATAATCAATTGAACAAAACCTTTCACTTGGATGAATGTTGTTAAAACATGATCGCAAATGCTTAGAGGCACAAACAAGCTTACTATGAAACATTTGGACTTGGTGCTTAAAATGAACACACTCAATCTTGAATGAATTAAGGGATTTTTTTGTAGCTTTATCAATTTTATTATGTTGACAAGAATTAATTTTTGTTGTTGAAAAATCCTGTCTTTTTATTATATTAATGATGTTTTCAAGTTGGAAAGAACATTATATGCTATAAACATGATTGTCTTCAAAAGTAGATGGAAAATCTAAACCTTCATTGGAAAAGAACATGTATCTTTTAAACCCAAGACCACTTACATATTCACTCCTCTTGTGCCTTTGGGTGATCTGGAGTGCACAAGAAATAAGTGGCCTTGTTTTACACCTTTTTTAGGAGGCCTACTTGGGGATTTCATCACCCCTTTGGACGACCTCAACTCTAGCATTATAGTGGAGCATAAATATTAGGAGGTGAATCAAAAAAATACCTCTTAGAAGCATAATCTTGTCAATCTTGGTTAAGTTTCAAAGAACTTTATACCTTTAGGAAATGAAGGTGGAGATTTGGGTTACCGTCTCCTCCCAGTTGTGTGGCATTATTCTCTTTATCTATAGATTTGGGCCTCACTTACCTTGCATATATCATGGACACCCCTAGTTGAGCTACTATATCCTAGTCAAAACATAATAGGATCATTGGTGTGTTCAATGTGCTAAGTGTTCAAAAACCTCTCCATTTGGAGGGGACACACCATCTAAGATTTTCTTGTATATTTGTTTCATTGTATGCTTTGCATGATATGTTTCAAAAAAATCCAAAAACATCATTAAAGATCAAAATCCAAAACCATTTAAGAAAAAAAGATAACAAAAGAAGCTCTTATTTTCCACATCACTTCTTCTATTCATCCATTTCATCACACTCTTCAAAATCTCAACCATCCTAATCATTTCTTCATCTTCTTAATAATTCAATCAAATCCCTAATCTTCATCCTAGTTATGATTAATAATCCACATCAAGATCCAATTCCCTCATCTAATGCTTGATACTCATGATTCTTAATCTAATCCATTGTCAAATTCATTCCTTTCTAATGAATTCCTAATTCAATCCATTTACATCTTCATCCAAAACCAATCTTTCTAATTTCAACTATTCAAATATTCTTATATTTCAATTTTTCATCAAATCTTCTACTTTGGACATAGAAGCACCATCATAAACCTTAGACTTTAATTCAAATCCAACATTCTTGTGTTTTGAATATCATAAGGTTTTTATTTACATCAAGGTTATCTCAAATCTTCACCCAATATCAAATCAAATCAAATACAAATAAAATTAAAACAAAGTCCACAATTTCTCCTAGTCCTAAAGTCATATTTCATATATCATTAAATCTCTCATCACTCCTCATCTAAGTTCCATGGATAAGAATTATCTTAACCAAATGGTTAGGGACCTTGAGATGCAATATGGAGTCACACCTCCAGCACAAATCCCATATCAAATCAATCCTCAAAACTTTATATATAGTTCTAATCCATCTCATGTTCATTATTCTTCTACCTTTGACAAGGGAAATCAAACTCATTAGCATTCAAACACATATGATTTTGATAAGTAGGAGATATGGGTCATCGAGTTTGACTCAAAATCACACAGTTAAATCCTGATATTCATATCACATATGATTTTGTTCATAACCCACACAATTCCTCATATAGAAATGTCATTGCTAAAGAAATTGTAGAACTGAAGAATTATATCTTGAGCCTAGATTTTTTAAAAAAAGAATTATACATTCCATGACATATTTCCTCTTCTCCCATGTTTTGAAGACCATAATCCTCATGTCCCATCCAACTCAAATCCTCCATGTAATTCCCCATACTTTTGCCTTAATGTCCAAAAATATAATCCAAATCCCCTACCCATGCCTCAACCTTCACACAATCCTAATCCTCCAAAATCAACATCATCCCTACCTTGTAATAAGCATGTCTTTGTCCCACAATAATTGGTAGAAAACTTGTCTAAGTACCGAACTAAAAATAAAGTGATCCAATAACCCAAAGTCATACACCCAATTCCATCTCAATAACTTCCTCTAGAGCATACCATTATGGATTGATTTTCTCCTCAGGATCTGAGCATTTCCCCATCACATTATTCCCTTATCCCTTAAGATCCATTTATCCCCCTTAGTCCATCTCTTGATCCCCTTCCTAATCAAGATCAAGAAATTCCATGTACCATGCACATTACTAATTCCATTCCATCTCAAGAGTTAGCATCCATAGATTCTCCACCCCATAAAGATGATTCTTCTATAGAATCTACTAGTTCTCCCCCCTGTCAAGATCAAAATGTTCCATCTCATAATTGCATTCCATCGACTCTATTATATGATCCTATCCCACTAGATGATCCAATAATTCCTTCCATTCTACTACATGATCCTCTTTTAAGTCAAGATCAAAGTACTCCTTCATGTGTATTTTATGATCCCAATCCATTTCATGATCCTATTATCCCTTATGATTCCTCTCATGATACAAATCCTTCACAAGACCTTGCCACACCTATCCAATCCACTCATGAACCCCCTACACATGGACTTGCATCTTATATTGAAAATGATGAGTATCCCATTGAATAAATAATGTCTCAAGATGTTGGTATACTTTCCACTCCTTCCAAACTTAAAATCCCTCCATCCAAACATAAATGTTCTCATCATCCGTATTCCAAATCCAGTTTTGGCCATTTTTCTATATTCCTGTTCCTTCTTCATTTCCATCCATTTTGGGTCTTTATGTTCCAAAGTGAAACCCTTCATCTATTCCATCCAATTTGGGTCCTTACATACATCCACCCATAATATCCAATTCTTCCACTTCATCCCCTCATATACCTATTAAAGATCAACAATGGAACACATCCTTAAATTATTTCCAATGTTCACCATCCATAAACTCTCCATCCTATTTTCCCTCATGTTGTCATACCATGACCAAAGGAAGTAAATTGGATACCAAAGATAAACTAAATCAAGCCAAAAATTTGAAAAAATCCAACAATCAATACATCCCCTCTAAAAGACATGTCCATGAAAAGAAAAATAGGATCCAAAGCAAAATCAAAAGGCCACAGAGGCTGAAAATAAAAAATTTAAAATTTATGTGGATTCCAAATATACTTAATGAAGCCATGAATTTTTTAAAAAAGTTCAAAATGACATAAAATTTCACAAATCTAAAGGCTTCCTTCATCCATAAATGCTTAAAGTTTCCATTTTCAAATCCATTTTGTGTCCTAACATACCCAGATCCACCATCCTAAATACATCATCCCCTTCATCCATTTTGGGTACTTATATCCCAAAATTCAAACTTGCTCCTACATATCCTCCAATATTTCCTCCTATACATCACCCTTCAAGGTGTGAGCCAATGATCTTTCCACCTTCTTCATCCACTGATTCAAAAGTCTTTCAACTTAGCATCCATCAACAATTTCTTCCTCCAAATCACTCCACCCCTTTAATCCAAACATTTTCATAAGTCCTTGACGTCCGTTTCCCAATCCACTTCATCCTTGTTTTCACCATCCTACCAACATCTATGAAAAAATAGTAAAATATTCCTTGAAAATAAAAAAGAAAGAGAAATAAATATCAAGGCATACCATCCATGTTTTTAGATGCTTGAGTCCTCCATATGTTTCCCTATCATATATCTAGTGTCTTTCACTTGCACTCTCTACATTGGGGGAAAGCTCCATCCATAAAAAATTTCACTACATATCTTCCATATTTCCATCATTATTTTCCTTTTTTTTTTCTTCACTCTCATTCTCCTTCCATCCATCCATGCTTACTTGACATATCCCTTGCACATTTTCTGCACACTATCCTACCTACTCCCGCCTTCCATTCACATATTTTATCTTGACCTCCTATCAATATCTTGCATCCTATTGTCCTCAACATTTTCCTTTCCTCTATCCTCCATCCATAATCCTATATACTTCCATCCTTATTCCATATTTCCTTGGTCTTGACTATCCCATCTATTTTATTCAATTCATGTCTCACACTTCATCCATAATCTTTGTATCATTATCCCTATTTCATACCCTCCCTTCCATATCTCTTATTCATTCCACTTTCAGACCTATACTCATGATCAATACTAGAGGCACAAAAAAAAATGTTCATACATGCTTTGTAAATACATATGCCTTCCCTTCCTTCATACAATAGCCTTCACACCATCTGGCCATTTCCATGCATTCTTTCTCACCATATTTCCTTCCACTTTCCTATCCTTGGTATAGGGCATGTTTGGTCACTCCTTTGAAACATGGTCCTTGGCTCCCCATTTTTTGATACCATATCCTTTGGTCCCCCATAATATTTAACCTTTAATTTCATCAATATATCATCCCATCCATAAAAGTCTCCCTAGCATTCCCATTCATTTACCATTTCTTGCTTCTCCCTCGTCATTGGTTCTAATTTATTCCACCTTTCATCGATTTTCACTTCTTCCAATTCAATTCAATCAACTCATTTATCCTCTAATCTAATCAAATTTCCTTCTTCCAATCATTTCCTACATTTCCATCCTATCTAACTATCTTTTTCTTCTAACCCAAGCTTATCACAATCAATCTACAAATTCAATCAAGTTCTTCCTTCATCCACTATTGGCTTGGTTTTCAAATTTAAATTCTTTTTCATTTTACAGTGAAATCTAGTTGATTCATTGAAATAAGGTGTTGTGTATGTTAGAATTTGTTTACCCTAGATAAAATCTCTAATTTCATGTTACCCTAATACTATTTGTGCCCTAGATTTTCAAAAATAGGGTTGCATTAGTTATTTTTAAAAATATGCAGGGAGTTTACTTTAATCTAGTTGATTCATTGAAATAAGGGGTTGTGTGTGTTAGAATTTGTTTTCCCTAGATAAAACCTCTAATAGGGATGAATTGGTTCTTTCTAAAAAGACTCAACTTGAATCTTTTTTCACTTTACTTCCTTCTCCTTGTGAATCTAAATTTTTGATAGCAATCAATTCTCCAAAAGGCATAATTTCTTTCTATATTGTTCCACATGCTCCTCTGCCAATAAAAACATCTTGAGATAAATAATTTGTGGCTTTTACTATATTTTAGTGTGTAAATCCCTCTTGTGGGAAAAAATAAATCTCTAAAGTAACAAAATGAAAACCTTCAAAAGAGACAATCACATGCACAAGATACCTAAGAAAAAAGTGAATGCAACCAATGATAAACTATCAAATTCCTTCTATTGTTACAGTAGTTATTAGCTTGATTTGGCCCATTGATGTTTTAGTTTATGTTAACATTATATTGAAAAAGATCATTATTGAGAGAGATTGTTGAAGAAGACTATGTGTTTCAGTCATTATTTTTTCACTGATGTCAAACCTACTATTTGCTAGTAAGACAACTGCTTTTAAAATTTAAGTACTATCACTTATTTGATTGATGAAGAGGATTTGATAAAAAGATGTAACAATAGCACTTAGAGGAAATGTTGAGTTATGATTATGTAATGAAGTACAAGAATTAGTTAAGATAGTGATAACATGATGTATTGATAATCTACTTAAGGTTACAAATGTGGGCTACACTAAGAAAGGTTCGAAGAAGAACTTATACAAAGTTTGTCTACCAAGCTTGAATGAGTGGATAGTAGGTGCCGATGAAAGTTAGTGCAAGCCAAGAAAAAAGTTAATTAGAGTTGAGTAAAAGAAAATTCTAGTTGATTTCAAGCACTAGTAAACTTTAGTTAATGTCGAGTGATTTTATAAAGGATGTTGAGTAATGTAGTATGTGCTTAGAATTAGAAGGTTGATAATGTTGAGCTACTGCATTATTTAAAAGATCATGAATTTGATGAATCTGAGCCAACAAGTTTGTTTTCTTAAATTGTGTGAACTAGGTGAAAGATAAGGATGATGAGATGGTGGTACAAAATTCAGGGTACACCATTTTTAGGTGAATTCAAAGAGGGTTCAAGAAGAAGTTTCTAGAAGAGATAAGGAATATGGGGTAGATATAGTGTATCCTACCTAATCTATCCTAACCCTAAATTGGATGATGGAGAATGAGTGACAAAAGATCTTAATTTCCCAATTATAGGAATGGCTGGTCATGAGAAAAGTTGTCATGTGTGAGAACCTAAGGGAGACAAGGAGTCAAGGGTTTTGTTTCTTCAAGTGACTTAATAGAAGAGTCTACAATGGCATGTTAAGGAAGAAGGCTTAAGGAGATGAATGCTTGAAGGGTAAACAAGATATCAGAGCTACAATGAGTGAAAGCCAAGTAGAATGGAGGATTGAATAGTGATTTGTAATCAACAAATAAAGTTGTAAGCTATATTAGATCAATGCCTTACTGTTACTCTCTATAAATTGTAGTAGTCTAGGCTAAATCCTTTAAATGGGTGACATTCCAAGTGAATCATCTAAAGTCCTCTGATAAGGCTCACTCCTAATAGGGTGATTTAAATCCTTTAAGAGAGTCAAATTTATAAGTGTGTATTGTAACCTTTAATAGGGTTGGCCTTTCACATGGCATCACTTTAGAAGAGTGAAAAGAGTAGCATGTTACTAGTGATTTTTCCCAAATTGGGTTTCTGCATAAATCATTATGTCAATTGTGTTGATGAATCTTTTATGTTTCATGGTTATATTTCTACAAGTTGGTTTGATAGTAACCTACAAGTTTTAAGTGATTGCATAATCTTATGGATGCATTCATGAGTATCAATCTTATATGGTTTCACTAAGCTATGAAAAGTTTTATTTATACATATGGACCTTGGATAATAGGTTCACCCCCCCTCCCCCCACCCCCAAATTATTCTAAAGAATTCCAATAATTGGTATTATAGCCATTTGCTTAAGAGGACTAGTTTGGAGGTACAAGAAGCACAAAGATCAAGATGTCAAAAAGAGATTTACCCAAGCTTAATAGAGATAAATTTCTTGCATGGAAATTTTTGATTAAGCTATACTTTAGAGGACTTGGAGATCATGCACAATCTACCATTTATGAGGAACATGTTGATCCTATTGGTGCACCAACTATTAACAATATGAAGAAGAAGAAAAAACACATCCAGGCGATGTTGGACATTGCCTCTACCTTAAGCTATGTTAAATTTGATGATATCAGAGGTTGACACTAATGTTCAAAGAGCCAAAGATGAATGTCTCAGAGGTAAGTTTGATGATATCAAAATTGAAGAAGGTGAGAATATTTCTCAATATGTTTCAAGGATAAAAGAAGTTGTTAATGCAATAAGAGGAGCTACTGGTCATATTGCAGACAATACTATGCTAAGAAAAGTTTTAAGAACACTGCTGCCTATTTATGCTATTAGAGTTTTTTCAATTAAAGAATTGAGATATATACCAAGAAATTGTCTAACTCTTGAAGCTTTGGTAGATAGACTCACTACTTTTGAGCTATCTAACTTTGATAATTTTAAACTTGAGAGTCTTGAATCTTCTTTCAAAGCTAATTTTTTATTGAAATATTTGGATCAAAAGAAGTAGAAGAAGGAGAAAAAGATAAAATTGGTGTCGAGTGATAGTTGTACAGATGAGAAAGATATTGAAAAACTAGAAGCACTACTAGGAAGAAGATTCCATAGAGGTAAATGAAATTTCAAAGGCAAGTTACCTATCATTTGTTTCAATTGCAATGAGGTTGGTCATATTGCTACAAGATGTACATAGAAGAAGAACTATAGAGGTGGTGACAAGTACAAAAGTAGAAGAGAAGATAGAAACAAAGATTACAAAGATAAAAGAAAGAAGTCATGCTATATTGCTAAAGAGGAAACAAAAGATGAATCTAATGAACATGATGATGAAGTGGTGTATGTTGTAATAAAGGATGAATCTAATGAAGTTCAGGAAACTACACTTGTGACTTGTGTGAACAAAAATGATAAATGGATCATTGAAAATGGGTGCTTACATCATATGATGTGAGAAAAAAGTAAGTTCATTACCTTAAATTATTATGGAGGAAATAGTGTAAGATTTTGTAATGATGCACTATGTTTAATAAAAGGAAAAGGTTTTATCAAACTCACAGATAAGATTCTATGTGACAATGCTTACTATGTTGAAAGACTAAACTATAATCTTTTGAGTGTGTCAAAATTGAATAATTTATTATGTAAGATTGTGTTTGAAAATAAGATTGCTAAGATATATGATGCTTAAGGGAAATTGATTGCAAAGGGTGATCAAACTAGGAGTAATCTATTATATCTTAACATAGAGGATGCTACTTGTCTAGTTGTAAGATTTGATGATGTGTGTCTATGGCACAAGATGTTATGTCATGTTAATTTTGATAGCTTGGTTAGTATTAGTAAAATGAAGAAAGTTAGAGGTTTGCATAAGTTGAAGAAACCTAACAATACAATGTGCAAACAATGTTAGTTAAGCAAAATGAAAAAGTCAAGTTTCAAGAGTAAAACTTATACCTCTAAGGAAATACTAGAGATTATCCATATTGACTTGTGTGGACCAATTGATGTGCAAATTTACAAAATGAGATAAGTAGATTATGTTATTTTTTGATGATTATTCTAGAATGATGATGATCATGTTTCTAAAACACAAATCTGGTGCTTTTCAAATGTTTAAGTGGTACTTAGCAAGAGTTGAGAAAGAAACAAGTAAAAGTGTGAAATGTTTGAGATCAGATAGAGGAGGAGAATTCACATCAAATGAGTTTGAGATGTTCTATAATGACAAAGGAATGAAAAGATAGACATCTGCTTCTAGAACCCCTCCATAAAATGGGAATGTTCAAAGAAGAAATAGGTCTATAATAGACTATGCTAGAACACTCATGATGGAGAAAAATGTCACTTTGAAATACTAGAGAGAAGTTGTAAGAATAATTGTCTATACCTTGAATTGTGTACATGTCAAGAAAGGTACTCATTCAACACCTTTTGAACTATTATATGGATACTCACCCAATGTAAAATATTTTAAAATATTTGGAAGTCAGTGTTACATTCTTAAAGATATCAAGAATGGTAATCTTGATGCAAAAGGTGAGGAAGGTATATTCGTAGGCTATTCCATAAGAAGTGAAGCATATAAGTGTTTGAATACTAACACTAAAAAAGTTGTGGAAAGTGAAAATGTAAATTTTGATTAATATATAGAAGTACATGAGGCTGAACCTATGAAAGAACTAGAATAATAAAAATATTTTGTATACATTTAAGAAGGTATATGTATGTTGGAGAAGGTGCTGCAAATCAAGCTACAAACCAACAACAAGTTCTAGTGACTAGTGAGTCACATCCCATGAATGTTGAGTTGCATTCAAGAACCTAGCCATTTTCAGATGTTGAGTTATAGAATGAAACTAGAGCACATTTTGATTCTAAAGTTGGTGTACATGAAAGAGATGTTGAGATACCTGATAGAGATGTACACAATGTTTCTGAAGCTGAAAGTCAAAATGTTGAAACTAGAGTTGAACCAAGATTTTCCAAATATGTCAAAAGACATCATCCTACTACACAAATTATTGGAACTAAAAATGCTAGACCAATGAAAAGAAAAAGATTGAGAAATGATACATGTTTTTTGAGCATGAAAGAATCCAAATCAGTGAGAGATGCATTAAAAGATGTGGAGTAGAGTAAAGTCATGAAAGAAGAGATTGAATAAATTGAGAAGAACAAAACATGGAGTCTAGTTCCTAGACCAAAAGACAAGAATGTGATTGGTGCCAAGTGGGTATTTAAAAACAAGCTAGATGAAAATGTTGAAGTTGTAAGGAACAAGCCATGATTAGTTTGCAAGGGATATGCACAAGAAGAAGGAATTGACTATGGAGAGACATTTGCCCTTGTTGCAAGATTGAAAGGAGTAAGAACCCTGCTTGCTTATTCTACATAAAAAAGCTTCAAAGATTATCAGATGGATGTTAAATCTATATTTCTGAATGGCACATTAGAGGAAAAAGTGTACATAGAATAGCCAAAAGGATTTGTTGATGTTAACAATAAGAACATGGTATGTAGATTACACAAAGATCTTTATGGTTTAAAGAAAGCACCAAGAGCATTGTATGAGAGACTTCATAATTATCTTGTGAAAAAATTCTTTGAAAGGACTAATGATAACAACAATCTATACATGAAGACAGAGAAAGGAAAAGGTGTTTTGTTATCTAAAATATTTTTTGATGATATCATATTTGGAGGTAAAGATGCTTTATATAAGGATTTTTCAAATCAGATGAAGCAAGAATTTGAGATGTCTATGTTTGGAGAGATCAAAGTCTTTGTGGGTTTGCAAGTATATTAGATGAAATATGGTATATATATCACTCAATCAAAGTATGTCAAGGAAATATTGAAAATTTTTGGATTGAAGGATTTCAAACCAATAAGTACACCTATGGTGACAAGACACAAGTTGTTAAAGAATGATGATTCTACTGAGGTGAATCAAACATTGTATAGGTCTATGATTCGTAAATTGAAATATGTAGTACATAGCAGACACCACATTGCATTATCTATGGTGATAGTTGCAAGATTCTTTGCTAATCCCAAGGAGGATAATTTAATGGTTGTGAAGAGAATAATGAGATATCTAAAAGGAACATAAGAGTTTGGTCTATACTACAAGAAAAATGAAAAATTTGAATTGAGAGCCTACACTGATGCTGATTGGGCTAAAAACATTGATGATAGAAAGAGCACCAATGGAGGAGCATTTTTCTTAGGAAAAATGATGATTACATGGAGTAGCAAGAAACAAAATTGCACCTCACAATCTACTACTAAAGATGAATATGTTGTTGTTGCTATAAATTATACAAACTTTGTGTGAATCAAATAGTTACTCAAAGGAATGAAGGAAGAGATCATAGAACCAGTGATACTATATTGTGATAATACAAGTTCTATTAGTATATCAAAGAATCTAGTGATTCAAACAAAGACTAAGCACATTGGAATCAAGTATCATTACTTGGGAGAGTCAGTTCAAGATAAAGAGGTGAAGATGGAATATGTCAACACGAAAGAGAAAATTACTAGTATCTTCACAAAAGCATTACCTAAGTATGCTCATGAGTATCTAAGAGGTAAAATAGGGGTGATACCCCTATCAAAGGCTATCTAAGTAAAAAGAGGAGTGATCTACACCAAAAAAGTTGATTTTCATATTCTATAAATTCATTCAGACAATCTTACTTTAGGAGCTGCCTAAAGTAATCAAAGAGCTAAAATTTCAAAATAGTCACAAACAAGGTGAAAAAAGGAGAAACTAAAAAATCCTATATCTACATGTTTAAGATGAAATTATTTTGGCATATGTCTTTGGTATTGTTGTCAAAGAGGGAGATGATATTTCTAATCAACAATATGTTTACTGATCAAGAGGGAAATATGAAGAGATTTTTGTTAAAGAGATGGAGAGTGTTAATGATCTTAGAAGGAGCTAATTGATGATATTGCTGATCAGAGGAGAACACAAGTATGATAAAGGAGATAGAGAAGAATATAAGAATGAGGGAGAAATCCTAATCTACCTAGTAAGAGGGAGGTATAAGAAGAGCTTTTGCAACCTATTCAGAAGATGGAAGTTGTTGATAGAGGAGGAAATTTCAAAAATTTCAATACAAGTTTTATTTTTGGTATTATCTTACTATTTTAACCTAATTAGTTTTGTTGAACAGAGGTGTTTACCATTTGGTTGATTTGGTTTATCAATTTGGTTTTCCATCAATGCCAAAGAGGGAGATTATTTAGATTAGATTGAAAAAGATCATTGTTGAGAGAGATTGTTGAAGAAGATTGTGTTTTAATCATGGTTTTGTCACTAATGTCAAACTTGCTATTTGCTGGTAAGACAACTACTTATAAGATTTAAGTACTATCACTCATTTAATTGATGAAGAATATTTGATCAAAAGATGTAACAATAGCACCTAGAGGAAAGGTTGAGTTATGATTATGTAATGAAGTACAAGAATCAATTACGACAACCATAACATTGATAATCTACTTAAGGTTACAAATGTTGGCTACACAAAGAAAGGTTAGAAGAACAAGTTATACAAAGTTTTTCTGCCAAGCTTTGACTAAGTGGATAGTAGGTGTTGAGCAAAGTTAGTGCAAGCCAAGTAGAAAGTTAGTTGCAATAGAGTAAAAGGAAATTCTAGTGGATGTCAAGCAAGATAGCTGATGTGGAGTAAAGTTTAGCTGATGCTGAGCACAAGTAAACTTTAGTTGAGGCCAAGTGATTTTATAGAGGATGTTGAGCAACTCAGTATGTGTCGAGCATTAGAAGGTTGATAATGTTGAGCTGTTGCATTATTGAAAAGATCGTTAATTCGATGAATCTAAGTTGACAAGTTTATTTTTTTGAAGTGTGTGAACTAGGTGGAAGATAAGGATGATGAGCTAGTGGAACCAAATTTAAGGTAAACCATTTTTAGGAAAATTCAAAGAGGATTCATGGAGAACTTTTGAGAAGAGATATGGAATATGGGGTAGATATATTGTATCATACCTAATCTATCCTAACACTGAATTGGATGATGGAGAATGAGTCGCAAAAGATATTAATTTCTTAGTTATAGGAATCAGTAGTCATGAAGCAAGGTTGTCATGTGTGAGAACCTAAGGGAGACAAGGAGTCAAGGGTTTTGGTTCATCAAGTGACCTAAGAAAAGAGTATGTAATGGCATGTTAAGCAAGAAGGCTTAAGGAGATGAATGCTTTAAGGGTGAACAAGGTATTAGAGCTACAATTAGTTATAGCCAAAAAAAATGGATGACTAAATAGCAATTGATAATCTATAAATGAATTTGTAAGTTTTATGATATCAAAGTCTTACTATTGCTCTCTAACAATTGTATAAGTTTAGGGTAAATCCTTTGGATTAAGGTTGAGCTATCAGTCATTTATATATAAATCCTTTAACCAGGTGACATTCCAAGTGAATGGTCTAAAGTCCTCTAACGAGGCTCACTCCTAATAGGGTCACATTTAACAATGTGTATTGTAAACTTTAACAAGGTTGGCCTTTCATAAGGCATCACTTCAGAAGAGTGAAAAAAGTAGCATATTACTGGTGGGTTTTCCAAATTGGGTTTCCATGTAAATCACTATGTCAAGTGTGTTGATGAATCTTTTAAGTTTCATGTTTATATTTCTACAAGTTGATTTGATAGTAACCTACAAGTTTTAAGTGATTGCATAATCTTATGGATGCATGCATGAGTATAAATGTTATATGGGTTCACTAAGTTGTCAAAAGTTTTATTTATACATCTGGAACTTGGATAACTGATGCACCCCCCACCCCCCCTTTATTTATTTTAAATAATTACAATATTTTATTGAAAATGAAAGATAGATAGCCATGAATATGAGCATTGACATGCATTTGAAAGAGGTAGTCCACATAGCCCTTGATTTTCAATGAAATTGCTAACATGCATCTTGCAAAAAATAGTTATATATGGAAATAGCCTAGTAAGATTATTGAATGAAAAATTGCATACTATAAAACATGAAAGCTAGTAAATGAAGGAGGAAGTTGATTTAAAAATTGATTATTATTCAGATAAATAGATCTTAAAAAACTTATGTTACCTAGTTCAATTTTTATTTGCCAAAACAAGCTATTCCAACTTAGATTTAAAGCAATCTGCAAACCTATAAGTTGATTGAGCTTTAGTGGCACATTGCTCAAAAAGTAATTTCCACCCATCTATAGTTCTGTCAAATGGGAAATCCTTCCAATAATGTCATGTATCCTTCTAGAGATTTTGTTAGAAAAAAGAATGAGAGCTCCAAAGGAATGAGATTTCTAAGCTCTTTTGGAACATTGCAAATAAAATAATTTCTAGATAAATCAATTTGTCACAGCTTTATACAATGGAAAGCTATAGAGGAACATTTATTGCAAGTTAATTTGATGAGATATTGAAACTCACTAGCTATGAAAGATTCTCAAGCTAAGGAGAAAGGTGACCCACCATAATTTAGTTATTAGCCAAATGAAGCCTTTCCTAGGTTTTACAATTCACTACATCTAGTGGCATTATTCTACTAAATTGATTTTGATATATTTCAATATTAGTCAAATTAAAATTTGGCAAATCTCAATTGGTAGACTACATGTTATCTTTTTTCTTTCCATTCATAGCTATACCAGAGATTTGCATGTCTTCAATCCATAAGGAATATTCCTCACTAAATGATTGGACAGGAAGTTTAATAATGTCACTTTCTCTAAATTGTAAACATGACTTGGTATGAATCCACTTAGACTATTCTCTATAATATCAAGCATTCTAAGATTATAGTAAAACCTAATTTCTACAAGAATAGTGTCACTTAATATGTGGTCAAAAAGTTTTGGGTGCTCTAGACGTGTCAGCTATTGAAATTCAATTAGGATGTCGTCAGTGAGTTGATAAATTGAAAGAATCAACTTTCATATATTATATAACTATGGTAGTTTTAAGGAATGGTTCTAGAAAATTTTACATTTAGTCTCTACAAAACTACCAAAACATTTCTATTTAGATTTCCAGCAAAACTCCACTCATAATGCCCTCAATGTATGCCCAAATGCAGTTGTCAAACTATGAATCTAAATTGATTTTCCTTTTCAAGAAGTCCCTTACAATACAAACTAAATAGCATTGAATTCTATTAAGTGACATCTATGTGATCTTTGAGTAATCATTTAAGATATTTCACAATATTTGTTTCACATACAAACTTTGTCATCATTTCATTCCTAGATTTAAAAACTCTTTGAGACATTGTGTCAAACAATTCGTGTGTGGTATTTGTGATTCCCAATTTTATATGAGTTCTTGTAAGAGCTCTTCATTAATTCAAAAAAATTGATAGATTCATCACAAAATTTATTTTGCACAAATTCAACAATCACTACCATCATGATATGACATGGATTTCAGGTAGTTTGCAAATTGTTTACATTCCTTACCTACGACTTCATAGTTTGCATGTATCTAGTAAGTTCTCTTTAACGATTTGATTGATTCTCATTGCTCTATTCTAAATTTTCCATAATGACATGCATAGAGAGGATGAAAGGTAATGGTTGTTGGATTTGGATTTCACACCTATTGATTTTTATTCTACAAAAGTTTCTTCCACCATTTAATAATTATAAAAAATGTAGATGACGTCTCTTCGTGGCATCAAATCAAAAAAATCTTGTGCATGGTAACAACTTCCCATCATGTCTATGAAAAGAGAGTATTTTGCAATTATAAATTTTAACAAAAATCATTTTCTTCATGCTTTGATGTGGCCAATTTTCTATCACAAAGCCTCTAATTCTGCATGAATGAGAAATGGATACATCTTTGTTCTTCTAAAAAAATTCTTCAAACCTTTAAAAACCCCTATCAATTAATATGTCTTTATGCATTTACTATTATCATTGTATTCTATATAAGTTATCATTATTGGATAAGGCAACAACCATTTTGAGGTGACCTCTAAAAAGGTTGATATGTGCACTCTGAGATTAAAATTGAGCTATGATATCTATATTTTTGCATCTAGTTTTATATTTTTAATACATATTAATTATAACTTATAATTTTACTATTTAATTATAAAGTTGAGCTTTGAGAAAATATGTCATCAGAAGAATACCTCAAAAAACATGGCATTTAGATACACATTACATATTAGCAAATGTCATGAAATAGTCTAGGAGTAATATATTCATAGTACAATTCTATAATAGGATGTGGAGATGATTATATAAGACAAAAGGATTAATTGATTATATATGAATTATTAGTAAATATCTTGAAAATTTTCTTATAATTAGATTAGTAATAGAACCATGACTAATCATTTGAGAAAAATATTCAAATTCAACATAGACATGATGCATTTAAACAAATGTCTGAACAAATCATGCATTTTAATTGTTGATTAATATGTATTTGTACATTTTATGAACAATTTGGATCTACACATTCAATGGTAAAGATAGTATGTTCGAAACATTTTATAGATTGAAAGTTGAAAAATGCTCTACTCCAAGATTTGTGGAAATGCAAAAGAAAGAAAACTATATATGAATTTCTCTTTAAATAATGATGACATGCTTAAGTAGTGAGTCATCAGCATTTCAAATCATCCTAAACAATATCCTCCAAAGAAATTAAATACAAAAGAAACTTACCTCAAACCCCTTGTTGATTGACGTGACAAATTATTAAGTATGAGCTCTAGCATTTACCAGAAAGAAACTCAAATAACTATTAATCTTCTTCATACTAAGAGGTTTTAAGGATAAATTAATGGAATGCATCATATAATGCATCTACCAAAGAAAAGGCCATGAACTCGCTAGAAAAAGGTTTGATCTCCACTAGTTTAATCTCTTGTGCAAGTAAACCCAAGAGCCTACAACACAACTGTAAATTGTGAGCCTCTTATCGAAAAGGTCTTGGGTTCGAATCTATTGGAACTCAATAAATAATAATAATAATTAATCATAACACATAATAGTTACTCTTCGCTTCAACATCTTAGTGATCTAAGAAAAAACCCCATTTACATGTAAGAGGAAAAAACTTGAACATAGGACCAAAAAAATAAACAAAAAAAATTAAAAATACAAAAAAAAACCTTCTTTAATATCCATTTCCCTACCTCATGATGCAATCTCCTCTAGTCTATTGGTTGCCATCCTCTCATGCACTTAACTCAATCACTCACATATTCAAGAATATAGATTGCAGTGCCAAACCAGTTGGGGTTTTTTATCACTTCCCTCATTCCTCTTCATGTAGTGTATTAAAATATAAAGTTTGTTTTGAATAAATTTATTAATTATAAACAATTAAAATAGCTTTAATTTTTATCTAAAACAAGTAAAATAGTAACTAAAGTATTTAAGAAAAAATATCTAATAATATATAATATTTCAATATTTTTTATTTAATAGTGTTTAATAATCATATCATAATTACTTAATTTAATTATATGTTCAAAAGTAATTATAGAATAATAAGAACATAATAATAAGATTAATTTAAAATATATATAAACATAATTATTAGTACAAAATGCTTAGATGAATTTTGCACCTCATGAAAATTATTATTATACATTAAAAATTTCAATAAATTAGAATATTACTTCTACCCATTTATCTATCTATATAATATGCTAAATTAAATACTAAATTAGATTACTATAACATTATTTATATTAGGATTGTGTAGTATGAATATTATTATTAATGATTCATTTTAATTAAAATTATCATTAAAATTATTATAAATTTAAATTTTCAAGTAAATTATTATAGTTTTACTTCATAAAAAAATTGTGATGTTTGTTTTGTTTTACTTATATTTTGAAATATATATGTATTATATATATATATATATATACATATATATATATATATGTATATATATATATATACATATATATATGTATATATATGTATTATATATATATATACATATATATATATATATATATGTATATATATATACATACATATATACATACATACATACATAAATATATATATATATATATACATACATATATATATATATACATATATATATATACATATATATATATATACATATATGTATATACATATATATACATATATATATATATATATACATATATATACATATATGTATATACACACACACACACACACACACATATTAATCTATATGTTTTTAGAGCACACATATTATCTCATTTCTATCTTTTAATGTAATCTTAAAAAGAATGAAAAGTTTTAATTTTGAAAAAGAAAAAATAAAATTAATAGAAAGTTCTTTTAAAATATACTATTCATAGTAATAGATATTGTACTCCCCTCAAGCAATATGTAACAGATAGGACAACATTATGCATGGCATGGCACCGCAATGAATGTGGGATGGAGCATTCAACTTGAATGAATGGGTGTAAATATGTTGCACCATAGTCAATGACTTGCCTCTACTCTTTTTTATCATCACCCATGGCATAATTTCTATGTCATGTTGAGGTGGTTGATCAATCATTCGCAACTTCAACTCATCATTCCTCTATTTCTATTATACTCATGGATAAGAACTACCAAGGTGGATGGATGAGCATAAATGGGGAATATCAGTGGAGAGGACATTCATGGAAGTAAACTAACAATGATGTATTCATATGACAAAATATTCAATTGGTAAGCGAAAAAAGTTATAAAAAGGGAAAAGAATGACTGAATATTATACAAACAAATCATTGATCATTCATTTAATCATTTATTTTTTTGACTAATTATTAATGACCAAATGGTTAGTGATTTATTTGATCATGTACTTAGTAAATTATCTTTATCTAACCTTGTGATTTTATCTAATGATCAAATCGATCATTTATTTAGTCATTTATACTTCTAAATTATAAAACATTATGAAAATTTAATCACTTTTGGTCACATGACTAAAAAATTTAGTCTTGTGACTAAACATTTTATTCATGTAGTCATTTATTTGCAAAAATTCTACTAGTGATTCAAGGAATCAATTTGCCAAATAAGGCAGTGCATAGAATGGCACCAACAAAAAGTGAAGAGTCAAAGAGAAAAGTTCATGAGTTGTTGCAAAATGGGTCGATTCGAGAGAGTCTGATTCCTTGTGTTTTATTAGTAGTATTAGCACCAAAGAAGAATAGAGAATGGAGGATGTGCATAGATTCTTGTGATATCAACAAGATTACAATCAAATATAGATTTCCATTGCTAGGGATAGATGATATTCTGGACTGTTTGAGTGGAGCTAAGTATTTTACAAAGATATATCTAAAGAGTGGGTACCATTAGATTTGTATCAAAGAAGGCGATGAGTGGAAGACTAATTTCAAGACAAGGGAATGACTATACGAGTAGTTAGTCATGTCTTTTGGGCTAACCAATGCACCAAGCACTTTCACGAGGCACATGAATGAGGTATTAAAGGAGTTTCTAGGTAAGTTTGTCATTTTTTACCTAGATGATATTTTGATCTTTAGTTAGACATTAGAGAAGCATTTGATACATATTTAAAAGGTGTTTGACAAGTTGAGGGAAGAAAAGTTGTTGATAAACTTGAAGAAGTGCAATTTTTTGAAGTAGTTGATGTACCTAGGATTTGTATCCTCGACAGAAGGTCTAAAAATGGACCTAGAGAAAGTGAAGGCTATCCTTGAAAGGCCTACTCCAAAGAGTGTTGTAGAGGTAAGATATTTTTTTGGAATGGATAGTTTTTATATAAAGTTCATAACAGGTTTTAGCAATATTTGTGGACCCCTAATTGAAACATCGAGATGGGATAGGAAATAATTTGAGTGGACTGAAGGAGCAAATCAAAGTTTTAATTTGTTGAAATAGAAAGTTATAGAGAAACTTGTTTTAGCACTTCTATATTTTAACAAAGTGTTTCAAGTAGATTTTGATGCTAGTGGTATTGCAATAGGATCTATTTTGATCCAAGAAGGTAGACCTATTGCTTATTTTAGTGAGAAATTGAATGATGCCAAAAGAGAATATTTTGTTTATGATCTTGAATTATATGTTATAGTTCAGGCATTGAATAAGTGGATAGACTATCTTCTTCCTCAGGAGTCTTTTTTGTATACTGATCACTAAGCTTTGCAATATTTGAATATTTGAGGAAAATTAAATTAAATTCATTTGAAGTGGGTTGATTTTTTGTAGAGCTATACATTTTTTTGTAAACATAGGAGTAGGAAGTCTAATAAAGTTGTTGACGGCTTAAGTAGAAGATAGTGTTTGCTAATAGAAAAGAAAATTGAGGTGGTTGGTTTCAAGAAACTCATTACTTTGTATCAAAAGGATCTTGATTTTGGTGAATCATGGAAGTATTATATAGAACCTGTTACTCTTGATAAGATGAAGTGATTGGATGTCATAATCCAAGAGGGTATTTTTTTAAAGGAACTCAATTGTGTATTCCAAGAAGTTCATTGAGAGAGAATCTCATCAAGGAGAAGTATAGTGGAAGGTTGGCTGGACAATTTGGTAGAGATAAAACCATTTCTTTGGTTGCTAAGAATTATTATTGGCCATAGTTGTAGAAATATGTGAAGAATTTTGTAGAGAGTTGTAGAGTATTTTAGATGGTGAAGGAGTGAAGTTGAATATAGGGTCGTATTAGCCATTATCTATACCAAAGAAGCCATGGGAGGATGTCAACATGGATTTTATTCTTGGACTACCAAGTAATCAATGAGGACATGATTCAATTTTTGTAGTGCTTGAAATTTTTTCAAATATGAAACATTTCATTCCTTGCAAGAAGACGAGTGATATTGTTCATGTAGCAAAGTTATTTTTCAAAGAACTGGTGAGCCTACATGGTTTGCCAAAGATTATAGTCTTAGATCGAGATATCAAATTTTTTGGGTATTTATTGCATACATTGTGGAAGAAATTGAAAATAGAGTTGAAGTTTAGTTCATCGAATTATCCATAGAATGATGGATAGACAAAAGTTGTGAATCATAATTTGAGAATTTTTTTACGATGTATGGTTAGAGACAAGCAAAAAGGCTAGGATCTAATTTTACCAAAGGTGGAATTTGCATATAATAATTCTATCAACAAGAGAACTAGTAAATCACCATTCTATATTGTATATGGGAGCAATCCCAGAAATGCTTCTAAACTAAGGCAATTGGCTAAAGGAGAAGAATTCATTGAACATTTGAGGAATGTCCATGAGGAGGTGAGGAAGAACATTATAAAGATGAATACACAATACAAAGCTAAGGAAGATGTTAAAAGGAGGTAAAAGGAATTTTAGATTGGAGATGAAGTCATGGTTCATTTGAGAAAGGATCATTTTCTACTGGGTACATACAATAAGTTACAAATGAAGAAGTTTGGACCATGCAAGATAGTGAAACGACATGATTCTAGAAATGCCTATGAAGTGGAGTTGACTTTTGAAATAAATATTTCACCAATATTCAAAATTTTTGATTTTATAGAGTATTTTGAAGGAGGTGATAAGGATGAATGTGCGAAAGCATAGTGGAGTATCCTAGTAGCTAGTTTAGCTACATAGGAGATTGAGGAGATATTGGAAAGTTGTGCTGGCAAAAGTAAAAAGAATAAAACTTATGAAGAATACATGGTAAAATGGAGAGGGAGGTTGGTAGAAGATTTATCATGGCTAGCAAGGGACAAGGTTAACTATCTTAGTTTTCCTCTGAATACCTGAGACGTGATAGGGTTACTTCTTAAATTGTCGAAGGTGCCTAATGTAGGAGAATCCTAGATGTAAGAGCAATCTTGCATCAACCAAAAATATTTAATTTTAGTTGTTTGAATAATGGTTGTCTTAATGTAGAGTCTTTTTTTGAGGAGACATGGTACTTAGTAAGTCATATGAGGTCAAAATGTACTAATTTTAGAGGTGGATATTCATCTTGGATATATCATCCTACTAGTTGAGTCTTGGTATCATATCATGCATATTCATGGATTTATTGTGCATTTTTGGTTTGTAATTTTGGGATATAAACTTTAGGATCACCATTGGAGGTGTAAATGTGCCCAGATGAGGCCATAAAACTTGATGGATGCCAATTGCACCAATCCAAGCTTGTAGATCAGTAATTGAGGTCTTTGAAAAGTTGTTTTAATAGCCAATCAAAGGAATGGTTCAAGAGTTATGGTCTTATGAAGTTGGGTTGAAAAAAATATCCAAAATAAATGTCAAAGGTTTATTTGGTAGACTTTATATGCACTCTATCAGCCCTAGGTATTAAGTTTGAGTATCTAGAACATTCTTGGGTGGCATAAAATTTGATATTTAAGAAATGCCCTAACATTGTCTAGGACAACTCTAGGTGATAGTTCACAACTTTGTCTTATAGATTACTATAATGAAGGCACCCATGTGGGTTAGCATATTGTAAATTTTTGGATTCCATAATTTTGTATTTGCAAAGATAATAAGAAGCTCATTTTTTGTTCTCACAAATTGTTATTGTTTCTTTGATTCTACTATGTGTTTATGGTATTAAGGGGAGCATCCTTCATCACCTGTGACTGAAACAATGAGAAGAGATAGGAAATAATTTAAGTGAACTATGTTGAAAACAATTTATCAATTGTCTACTATCTTTGATATTACACAAAATTTCATATCTATACCAGCCAATGTATGTCGATCTCACTTGAGTTCCGAAGATAGTTTCTTGTGTCTACTAAGCATTCTAGTGTTTCACAAGTTCATAAGACAATGTCTACCAAGTTCACTTGGGCATCAAAGAGAAGTTCATACAAGTTGAGGGTTTACCAAGCTCACTTGGTTAACAAGAGGAAAATTTGGATGGAACTAGTGTTAACTAAGCTCACATGGTTACCAAAGTAATTTTATGAAGATGTAGTATTAATTGATTTCACTCAATTAACATGGGAAAATCATTTCATTGTTAGTGTTTACCAAGTAGTGTCACCTAATTTTTTTTTTCTTTTTTTGGCATATTGAACTTAATGGATTTGTTTATTGGTTCTAGTCAACTGAAGAGATGAATATTAATTATTCTAATGTCGAGTTGAGGATTGAATAATGTGTAAGAATGTGTGGAAGAGAAGAAGAATATTCTTTGAAGAAGCAAATTGGAATGATACACAAAATAACTTTAAGGAGCTGCAAAGATACATTTGATCAAGAAGGATCAAGTACTAAAGCTAGAATTGATATCTAAAATTAGGAAAGATAAGTTTTCATCAAAAATCATGTCATATCATTATTAATTTGTAACCATTGTGGCAGTGTATCAAATCACTAAATAGAGTTGACTTAACAAGTATTTGTAAATCCTCTAACAAGGTGAAATTTCTAGATTGAAGTGTCTAAAGACCTCTAACAATGCCACTCCTAACATGGTGATTAAATCCTTTAATAGGGTCACACCTAAAAATGTGTTTTGTAACCTTTAACATGTTAGATCCTAACAAGGCTCACTTCAAAAGAGTGAAAATTTGTAAATAGTTGCAATTGGTGGTTTTTCCCAAATTAGGTTTCTATGTTAAATCTTGGTGTCACTTGTGTTCATGATATTTCTTTTATGTGTATGAAACTAAGTTAATTAAGGTTAATCATAGTTAACATATTAAGATCTACATGTTTAGTATCTACCAAGTTGCAACATATTATTAGTGTTAACTAAGTAATTGTGTGTTAACCAAGAAACAATAGTTTCAACCAAGTTTATGTTTTGCATTGACATCTAAGGGATCTAGGATTTATTTTTTTGATAATCAATTCACCCCTCCCCTCTTAGTTACTCCTCTTATATTTCCAACAATTAGTATTAGAAAAATTGGTTCTTGCAGGGAAGGATTCAAGGACCTACGTTAAAGATCAAGATGTCTTACAGAAGGGAGATTCCTAAGTTAAACAAAGATAACTTCATGGAATGGTAGGAACTTATGAAGCTACATCCATGATTCATGTAAGAAAAATTTGAATACTCAGTATAAGGCTCCTACTAGAACACTGACTATGGAGGAGATTTCTGAAAAAAAGAATCATAACATTATGATTATTGACATTGCATCAACTCTCAACTATGTTGAATTCTATGAGGTCAAAGTGTGTGATACTACTCATGAGACGTGGACCAAACTTAAAGATATCTATGGAGGTGATGATAATGCAAGAAGAGCCAAGGTAGAAATCTTGAGAGGTTAGTTTGATCAGATGAATATGAGAGAGGATGAAAACATTGCAAACTATATTGAGAGAATAAAAGCTAGTGTCAGTGCAATCAAAACCTCTAGAAGGAAAAATGATGATGTGATAGTGGTTAGCAAGGTGCTCATAACCCTTCTTCCTATCTATGCAATTAGAGTATCAACTATTCAAGAGATGAGATGTGATCCAAATAATAAGATAACCTTGGATGCTATAGTTTGAAGATAGACAATATTTGAGCTAGATAACTATGGTAATTATGTTCCTAGTTCTAGCAATCTTGAGTCTACATTTGAAGCCAAGATGTCACTCAAGAAGAAAGATACAAAGTCTAAGAGAAAATAATTTGAAAGTGAAGAGGAAGATAGTTCTAACAATGATCTTAAATCCATTGAAGCACTACTTGCGAGGATATATCTGAAAGGGAAATGAAAGTACAAAGGTAAACTCCCTCTAATCTATTTTTCTTATGAAGAAGTTGGTCACATTGTTGCAAGGTGTCCAAATAGAGAAGACAAAGATGAAAAGAAGAATAGAAAATATAAAGGCAAGAAGGATTTTAGAAACTACAAGGACTACAAGGACAAAGGTAAGAAGTCCTATTTCATGGCTAAAGATTCTAATAGTAGTGATGATAATGAAATGGTTTACATTGTTGTAAAGGATTATTCAGATAATGAAGAAGATAAGATGGTACTTATTTCTAATGTTAGCAAAAATGATACATGGATTATTGATAGTGGTTGTTCTCATCATATGACTAGTGATAAAAAAAGGTTTGAACATATGGAACACTATGATGGTGGAAGTGTAGTAAATTTGGAAACAATGAACCATGTTGCATAAAAGGAAAAGATTGTATTTCTCCAACCAATGAACTTAGATATGATAATGGTTATTGGGTTGAAGGAGTGAAACATAATCTACTGAGTAGAGCATAGTTAAGTAACACTGGATTCAAGATAGAATTCATTAATGGGAAGAGCAATTTACTAGATGGAAAATGAAATCTAGTTGGGTTTGATAATAAAAAAAAATGTAACTTATTCTACCTAGATCTTAGTGAAATTTCATGTTTCATTAGATAAGTAGAAGAAAGATGGTTATTTCATAAAAGGTTGTTTCATTTGAACATTCATAACCTAGTCAAGATAAGAAAGAAAAAAGAGTCAGACGTATTCCTAGTCTGAGGAAACCTGATATGGGCCTATGCAAGAATTGTCAAATTGGTAAACTGGGAAAGAAAAGTTTCAAGAGCAAAAAATATCATTCTGAAGAAGTCTTGGAGATGGTTCATATAGACCTTTGTGGACCTATTGGCATTGAGAGATACAATGGAGATAAGTATTTCATTTTATTTGTTAATGATTATTCTAGGATGATGACTATAATGTATTTGAAAGATAAGTTTGAATCTTTTCAAAAGTTCAAGTGGTATCTAGCTAGAGTTGTAAAGGAAATATAAAAGAAGCTGAAATGTTTGAGGTCAGATAGAGGAGGTGAATTCATTTCTAATGAATTCAATGAATTATTCATTGAAAGAGGAATGAAAATACAAGTATCATCCCTTGGTACACATCAATAGAATGGTATAGTAGAAAGAAGGAATAGATCAATCATGGGTTGTGTATGAACCTTGATGATAGAAAATAATGTTGCAATCAAAAAATAGAAGAAAGTAATCAGTACATCAATTCATACCTTAAATAGAGAATAGTTGAAGAAAGACTCAGATCATACTCCTTATGAACTATGCTATGGCTAGAAATCTAATGTAAGTTGCTTGAAATTATTTGATAGCAAATGTTATATTTTGAAGGAGACTAGGAAAGGTAAATTTGATGTCAAAAGTGATGAAGGCATATTCCTACAATACTCTAGCAGAAATAGAGCATACAAATGTATGAATCTAACCAAAAATAAGATCATAGAAAGTGCACACGTGAAGATTGATAAATTTGCAAAAAAATAGTGAAGAAGAGAGTATTAAAGAACCTAAAGACTAAAAATTCAATACCTAATTTGAACTTGATACATTGCCTAATCCAATTAGAAGTCAATAGAAGTCACCTCTTGAGTCACCAAAATATCTAGAAGCACCTGAGTTGCAACCAGTGCAACCTAAGTCATAGTCTCAAGTACCCAAGTCATAGTTAGAGGCTACAAAGTTATAGCCAGTGTAACCTGAGACTTAGTCTAAAGTACCTAAGTCACAGAAATTGGGACCCAAGCATGATGTAGATGCTCATGGTGAGGCAAGTGAGACAAGTTCTAAATCCAAAGTGCTTGTATTAGTAAGATATATTAGAAGGCACCATGCACCAAAGTAGATCATTGGAGACAAATTAGATGCTACAATGACAAGGAAAAAATTGGAAGGTACATGTTTTCTTACTAAATTTGAACCTGGAATAGTTAAATATGATTTGGATAATGAAAGTTGGATTGTAGAAATGAATGAAGAGGTAGAATAGATAGAAAGGAATAAGACCTAGAAACTTGTTCCTAGACCCAATGATAATAATGTTATTGGCACAAAGTGGGATTTTAGAAAAAAATAGAATGAAGAAGGAGAAGTTTCAAGAAACAAACCAAGGTTAGTATGCAAAATTTATTCTCAAGAGGAAGGTTCTTCCATTGCAAGATTAGAATGTGTTAGGACCTTACTTGCTAAAGCTACATATAAAGTATCTAAAGTGTATTAGATAGATGTTAAATCTTCATTCTTGAATGGAAATCTAGAAGAAGAAGTTTACATAGAACAACCTAAAGGTTTTGTATATCCTAGTAAAAAGGTTATGGTTTGTAAACTACACAATGCATTGTATGGTCTCAAGCAAGCTCCTAGAGCTTGATAAGAAAGCCTTCATAATTATTTGATGAATATTGGTTTTCAAAGGATAAATGATAATAACAACCTATACATCAAAAGACCAAACATGAAGATTTTGCTAGCATAAATCTTTGTGGATGATACATTGTTTACTAGAAATGATGATTTGTGCAAATCCTTTTTAGAGGAAATGACTAAGGAATTTGAGATGTCAATGTTTGGAGAAAAAAAATTCTTTGTTTCCTTGGAGATTCAATGGAAGAAAGATGGTATCTACATTACTCAATCTAGGTATATCAAGGAGATACAGAAAAAGTTTGGAATGGAGGATTCAAGACTAGGTGGAACATTATGTCTAGTAGACATAAGTTTTCCAAAAATGATGATTCCAAGGAGGTAGTTCAAACCACACACACACACACACACACACAAATATATATATATATATATCAATGATTGGAAAACTATAGTATGTAGTACATACTAGGCCTGATATTACTCTTGCAATTGGTATGGTGGCAAGATTTGTAGCCAAACATAAGAAAATTATATGATGGAAATAAAGAGAATGATGAGATATGTGAAGTTTACTAAAGACTATAGATTATGGTACAAGAATGGAGGCAACTTAGATTTGAACGTCTTCATTGATGCAGATTGGGTAGGAAGTGTTGATGATGAGAAGAGCACCAGTGGTGGAGCATTCTCTCTTGGTAAGATACTAGTGTCTTGGATAAGTAAGAAGAAAAAAATCATCTCTCAATCTACAATAGAGGTTGAGTATGTTGTTGCAGTAGTTAATTATTCTAATGTTGTTTGGTTCAAGCAACTATTGGTAGGTATGAATGTAGAAATCAAGGATCCAATGGTTATCTTTTGTGATAACACAAGTGAAATTAATATATCAAACAATCCTATGATGCATACGAAGACTAAGAACATTGTAATAAAATGTCATTTTATAAGAGAATTAGTGAAAGACAAAGAGGTAAGATTGGAATATGTGAATTCAAAAAGAACAAATTGCAAACATATTCACCAAGCCATTACCTAAGGATGCATTTTTGTACCTAAGAGGTAAGTTATGAGTTATTCCCCTATTTGAAGCTCACTAAATGAAGTTTATTGATGCATCAACTAGAGAATGTTGAAGATCAATCAAGTTGATGCAATAATGGAAGGGAAAATTGCATATGAATATGTATAGTAGGTACATTGAAATTCAATGTATATTGTCTTTGGCATAAGATGTCAAAGAGCAAGAATTTTTTGTGTCATATCACATAAATTATCTAAAGAGGGAGAGTATACTTATAATAGGAATTTTTTTTGAAGATGTCAAAGAAGGAGAACTTGGTCTAACATCAAAGAGGGAGAATTTTCTATCAAAAGAACATGTTGAAGATAGAGGGAGAAACTAAAGTTTGAGGAAGAAATTGAAGTTAGAGGGAGTTTACGCTGATAGAGGGAGTTCGAATAGATGAGAGTAAGAATGAAAATAAGGATATTATCATTAGTATTATTTTTCTCTAAAAATTTACTGTATCATGACATGTTGGGTTTCCATCAATGCTAAAGAGGGAGATTGTTGAAAAAAATTGATCAATTATATATTGTCTTTGATGTTATACAAAATGGCATATCTTTACCAATCAGTGAATGTTGAGCTCATTGAAGTGATGAAGATAGTTTCATGTGTTTGTTGAGCATCCTAGTGTTGTCCAAGTCCAAAAGATAGTGTCTACCAAGCTCACATGGGTGTCGAAGAGAAGTTCACAGAAGTTGAGTGTTAACCAAGCTTACTCAATTAACACGAGGAAAATTTTGATGGAACCATTGTTAACTAAGCTCACTTGATTACCAAAGAAATTTTGTGAAGATGAAGTGTTAACTAAGTTCTCTTGGTTAACACAAGAAAAACATTTTAGTATTAGTGTCTACCCAACAAGATCAACTAACAAAGGATTTTCTTATTTTGGAATATTGAATTTAATGGATTTGTTTTTTGGTTCTATCCAACTAAAGAGATGAATATTAATTATTCAAAGCTGTACTCAAGCTGACTTGATAATGTATATGATATAAGTATAAGGTCAAGTTCAAGATTGAAGATGTGTAAGAATATGTGAAAGATAAGAAGATGCTTAGAAGAAGTGAATTGGAAGCATACACAAAATATATTTAAGGAGCTACAAAGATACATTTGATCAAGAAGGATCAAGTACTAAATCCAAAATTGAGATCTAAAATCAACAAAGATAATTTTGCATCAGCAATCAAGTCATATTGTTGTTACTCTCTAACCATTGTACCAGTGTATCAAATCTCTTAACATAGTTGGCTTAATAGCTATTTGTAAATTCTCTAACAATTGGTGGTTTTTCCCAAATTGGGTTTTCATGTTAAATCTTAGTGTCACTTTTGTTCATACTATTTCTTTTATGTCTATGCAACTAAGTTAATTAAGGTTAATCATAGTTAATGTCTTAAGATCTGCATGTTCAATATTTTTTGAGTTATAGCATATTATTAGTGTTAGTCAAGTACCTATGTGTTAACCAAGAAACAACTATTTTAGTAGAGTTTATGTTTTGTATTGACATCTAAGGGATTTGGGATTTGTTTTTGTGGCAACTAATTCACCTCTCCCCTCTCACTTGCCCCTCTAATATTTCCAACAAGGTTCATATAAGAGTTTTAATCTATTGAAACATAAATTTATGGAGTAACCTATTTTAGTACTTCCAAATTTTAATAAGGTGTTTCAAGTAGATTATGATGCTAGTGGTACTAAAATAGGAGTTATTTTGAGCCAAGTAGGTAGATGTATTACTTATTTTAGTGAGAAGTTGAATGATGCTAGAATAAAATATTATATTATGATTAGAAGTTTTATGCTACAGTCTAGGTGTTTAGGAAATGGAGACACTATCTTCTTCCTAAGGAGATTTTTTCATATATTGATCATCAAGATTTGTAGTATTCTTAGTATTTGTTTCATAGTTATACACTTTTTTTTAAACAAAGGTGTGAGAATTCAAATGAAGTTTCATATGCTCTTAGTAGAAGACATATATTGCTAATAGAAATATAGATTGAGGTGGTTGGGTTCAAGGAACTCAAGAAACCCTATCTAGAGGATCAATATTTTAGTGAGGCTAGGAAAGCTTGTACAAAACTTGTTACACTTGATAGGAAAAAGTAGTTGGATTTCATAATCCAAGATGACATGTTGTTCAAGAAAAGTTCATTGTGCATCCATAGAAGTTCCATGAGAGGGAATCCCATAAAGGAGAAGCATAGTGGAGTATTGGATACACACTTTGGTAGAAATAAGACCATTTCTTTGGTTTCTAAGAATTATTATCAGCCACAGTTGCAAAAAAATGTGAAAATTTTTATGTAGTGTTGCAGAGTATGTTAGATGACAACAAAATATTTGATTATATTAGCCATTACATGTACTTGAGAAGCCATGGGAAGATATTAGCATGGATTTCATTATCAATTTATCAATGACACAATGAGGTCATGATTTCATATTTGTGGTGGTTGAATTTTTCTTTTAAATGACACATTTCATTCCCTACAGGAAGACTAGTGATGTTATTCATGTGGAAGAGTTATTTTTCAAAGAAGTGATGAGCCTACATAGTTTACCAAAGAGTTTTGTTTCTCATCAAGAAACCAATTTTTCTGGTTATTTGTGGCATCCATTGTTAAAGAAATTAGAAAAAAAATTAAATTTCAGTTCATCTCATTACAAATTAATGGACAAATAGAACTTGTGAATCAGAGTTTAGGGAACTTGTTGAGATGCTTGGTCAGAAACCAATAGGTTAGGATCTTATTTTACCATTGGAATAATTTGCATATAATAATTTTTTCAACAAGAGTATTGGTAAATCACCATCCCAAATTGTATATGGGAGCAGTCCCAAAAATACTTATGAGTTGAGGCTATTGAATAAAGGTGAAATATGTAGTGTTGAAGTACAAGATTTTGTTTAACATTTGAGGAACATCCACGAAGAGGTGAGGAAGCTCATTACAAAGATGAATATATATTATAAGGCTAAGGATGATGTGAAAAGGAGGTATAAGGAATTTCAGATTGGTGATAAAGTCATAGTTCATTTGAGGAATGAGAGATTTCTAGTGGGTACATATAATATGATGAAAAATAAAGAAGTTTGGACCATGTAAGATAGTGAAAATACACGATTCTAGAAATTCCTATGAAGTGGAGTTGCTTTCTTAATTAAATATTTCACCAGTATTTAACATTTCATATTTGAGAGAGTATTATGAAGGTGGTGATGGAGATGAATTTGTAGAAGTGCAGTGGAGTATTCCAAGAACTAGTTTAGCTAGAAAGCAGATTGAAGATATATTGGATAGTCATGTTCAAAAGAGCATAAGAAACAAAATATATGAACAATATCTAGTCAAATGGAAAGGGTGACCAATATAGCATTCACCATGGCTAGCAAGGGAGGAGGTTGATCACATTGGTTTTCCTCTGAATGCCTAAGACATGACTATGTCATTTCTAAAATTACCCTACATGCCCAATGCATGATCATCATTAGTGTAAGGAAAATCTTGCATCACTCAAAAATATTTTTATTTCAAATTTTCCACTTTTTGTGTTTTTAATAAGAGTTATTTTTTATAGATTCTTTTTTTGAAGAATTTTTCTAGTTTTAGTAAGTTGGTATTATGTCCTTAGGTTTTCCTAACGTCTTATATAAAGGTTTATCTTTGATATATCAACCAACAGCATGAGTTTTTGATGCAGGAGCATCTAGAGGTATAAGGGCAATCCTATGCCAACCAAAAAAATGTACTTAGACTTAGTTTCTGTTTCATGTGTTTTCATTTTTGGATACCCATTTGGGTCAAATAAAGGTTCCAACTCTCACAGTTCCACTATTAGTGTTCTACGATAGAGTATATGAACACCTTGGGATACGTGTAAATGCCAAAAAAATAGGACTATGTAATTGAGACATCATTTTGGTGAACTAAAAAGTGTAAATTGGTCAAAAGATTTTAATTGTAATTTAGAGCATTCCAAAAAAAGAATCAGGTCAAAAGGCCCCACGGTTTGAAAGTTATTACAATTTTTTGGTTTTTGGAGACTTGCTAAGAATGCTTCAAAGTTAGGTTCGGGGCATTAAATGACCTCAAATAGGGCAAAAAAATGGGGGATGAGAAAAGCTGGTCCATAGGGCTATAGAGTGCTTCGAGAGCTTTCCCAAAATGTAAACGGTTCGCCAATCGGAGCTACAGTTCAAAAGCTATGCCTCTCGGAAGTTTGGTTACAATTTCAGGATTCTTAAAATTTGTATTGACTTCTAATGCAACTTCTAGAGCCTTCTATTTGGTTAGTGGATGCTAGCTAGCACTTTCTAGAATGTATTCCTAATCCTTAACCCTCCGGGGTCTATTTAAGAACATTTCTGGCATTGTAAAAGGTAGTTTAGAGTGGAATTTAAGAGGAGGTACTAAAAGGAGAAATTATCTCTAGACTTATACTGTTGTAAGCCCTTAAGGCATGTTTTGAAGTCTATTTGCTCTGTACTAAATGTAATAGCATATTTACATAGTTAATACAATTTTCCCTTTCTTGTTGTGTCCATTTTGTGCTTGGGTCGTCTCCCCATCAGTTTTATTATCATATCATACATACTGGTGCAATTATTTTAGATTTTTTGTATGAATTTTGGCTATCCAAACTTTAGGTCAAGTGATGAAGGCCTAAATGTCTCTAAAATGAGGCAAAATCATGATTGATGAGCACTTTTGTAATTCACCATGGTAGATTGCTAGTTGACGATTCCAAAAATGGGTTATAATAGCTAATTGAGTCAACAGTTTTCTAGTTATGGTCTCCCAAAGTTGTCCCATCCAAAAATATAATTTGTAAATTGTCTTGGGTCAACGATATGTAATGAAGTGTAATGGAATAATATAATATAAGGTTGGTTAGCCTCACGGGTTAGGGCTTAGTGTCTAGAAACTTCTCGTATGGTTCAAAGTGCCTATATAAGGAAGGTTGTAGGTTGCCTAGGGCATTTATGGGTGATAGTCAAAGATGTGTATATTATTTTAAGGATGACACCCATGTGTGTTTTCATATTGTAATTGTCCAATTTTGCTTTTGCAGCGATAATAAGAAGCCCATATTTTATTATCTTAATTTGTGTTGATAATTGTTTATTTTGTTTGTTTTTGTATTAAGTAGAGCTCCCTTCATTAGTAGACTCTAATATTAAATTCTTCTTCTTCTTCATACCATAAGCCATAATCTTCAGTTCCTTTTAGATATCTAAACATCTTCTTTACAATATCCATGTGTATTTCCTTTGGATTAGATTAAAACCTTGTAACTATACCAACAACATGTGTAATATTTGTTCTACTATGTACAACATATTGTAATTGACCAATTATGGATTTGTATTGTGTCTCATTTACTTTCCTAGCAGTGTCATCCTTTGATAATTTTACTCTAGTCACCATAGGTGTACCAACTAGCTTAGACTCACCCATCCAAATATCTTCAAGATTTCCTTCATATACTTAGATTGAGTCTCATATATACCTTTTCTTTTTAAATGAACTTGTAATCCACCAAAAAAATTGATCTAACCAAACATTGACATTTTAAATTTTGTATTCATTTGATCAACAAATGTCTTACACAAAATGTCCAATTTCTTCAAATATAATGCCATGTACAAGTATTTCAACAATCAATACCATATCATCAAAATTTTATTTCAGATATAGATTATTGTTCTCAATTGTTGTAGAAAATTCAAATTAAAAAATAAGAATGTAACATTTCATACCATGCTCTTCATGCTTGTTGCAATCCATGTAATGTCTTATTTAATTTATAAAACACATTCCTCTATTTAGGTTCAATGAATCCTTAAAGTTGTTCAATATATACATCCTCTTCAAGTATTCCATTTAGAAATGAAGATTTGATATCCATTTTATAAACTTTTAACTTCTTATAGGTCACATAAGCCAACAATTTTCTTATGCCTTCCAATCTTCCCACAAGTGCAAAAACATCTCCATAATTTATTTCTTCTTATGCATAACCTTTTCAAATAAGTCTTTTCTTTTTTTTGATCACTTCTCTATTTTCATTTGACTTGTTTCTGAAAATCCATTTGGTTCCAATCACATTCTTGTCAGCAGGTCTTGGTACTAATGTCTAGGTATTATTCTTCTCAATCTAAACAATCTCCACATTCCTAGGATTTATCCAATACTAATTATCAAGTGCATCCTTAATTGTTCTTGTGTCAAAATAAGAAATCAGAGTACTATATCTTAACTTACTTCTTGTCTATACTCCAACATTTTTGTCACCAATAATTTATTCTGGGGAATAATTCTTTCTCATGTCTTTTGCTAATATAGGTTTAATTCCCAAATTTTAATTGGTTTCCCCACTTGATAGGGGTTGAACTTCTTTCTTTAAGTTTAGTTGTATTTGATGCTTGAGTAAAGAATTTTGTAACTTGGGTGACAATGTCTAGTGCTCAGTGGATGTTTGTTGTAACTTGAGAAGTGTTTTAGGTGACTCTCCATACATATACACAAACTTCTTGTAATATTCAAATTTCTTATTTATTTCCACATCATTCTTCTCTACAAAGTCAAAAAACATTGCATTTTCACTTTCAATCTTCTTGTTAATATCTTTATTTAGACATTTATATGATTTTCTCTTAGATGAATAACCAAGGAATATACCTTCATCTCATTTAAAATTAAATTTACCATTCCTCGTATCCTTGTGAATATAACACCTACATCCAAATATTTTGAAATAACTTACATTTAGTGTATGAACTTACCAAAGTTCATAGGGTTTCTTGTTTTTTCCTATCTTCAAATTAATTTTGTTTGGTGTAAATAATAGTACTAATTTATTGTCTCCAAAATTTCTAAGATACCTCTTTTTCAATCATCGATATTGTTGTATAATCCAGAATTGACTTATTTCTCTTATCATCAATCCCATTTTTTTGTAGCCTCCTTTGTACATATAACCCTCTCTTAATACTATTCTCAACACAAAAATTAATAAATTCAATAGACATAAACTCACTTCCTCTATCAAATCTTGAACATATAAAAGATTTCTAGTTTCTTTCTTCAACTCTAGCTTCTAATTCAATTATTCAACTAAGATACATTCAAAATATTATACTTTAGCCTGTTTAACTACTATGTATCATCGCATTTGATCTTTTCATTCAACATTAGTGATCCTTTATCTCTCACCAGACATGCAACATCATCGCCTAGCTTAACATTTCCACCATCACCAATTTCTTCAAATTTATCAAACTTTCTTAGATCACCAATCATGTGATATGAGAATCCGCTATCTATAATCCATGATTCATTCTTTCTAACATATGAAATATCACTTTCATACCTTTCTCCATTAACATCTTCCTTGATTGAAACATATACCATCTCAACTACTTCCTTATCTTCATCCATACTAGACTCTATGTGTTCTTCTTCATAAATATAGCATGATTTCATCCATTTCTCTTTGTGATCTCTATTCCTTGTGTACTTGAAATATTTCTTTTCAATTTTGTCACTTTCACTTCTATTAGAATATTTAACAACAAAATGAATAATCTCATTACATTTGAAACAAATCAAAGGTAGTTTTCCTTTATATTTACCTTTACCTCTTGACAACTTTCTTGCAAAAAATGCTTCAAGTTGATCTAGATCATCCTCAAATTCAGATTCACTTTATTTTTAACTTTTCTTTTGTTACTTTTAAATTCAAATGCTTAGCAAACAATTGAAATAAAATTTTCCAATTGTAAGGTCATTGTTATAATTTCTCAATTCAAATGTAGTTAACCAACCAACTCAACTATCAAGTGTCCATACATTACCAAGAATAGCTCTCACTTCTTCAATTGTAGAAAATTTGATAGCATAAATAGGTCAAAGAGTCCTAAGAAATTTAATCACAATTTTAGAGTCACTCATAGCTCCTCTAGCAACTTTGACTATGCTCACAATTTCTTTGATTTGGTTTACAATTAATGTAGCATTCTCACCTTTATTCACTATCATCTCATCATACTTTCCTCTAAGAATTTCAGCTTTAAAAATCCTTGCATTATCATTTCCTCCATGTCAAAGTGTTAACTTAGCCCACATCAGTTTGGTAGTAGTGAAATCCTTCATATCATCAAACTCAACATCATTGAATGCAAAAGCAATCTCAAACATCAAGCTATTGTGACTCCACTTATCATTCATTTTCTCCATAGTTAGGGGACCAGAAGGGGTATCATATTCATGTTCCAACCAATGTGTGGAATTATACTATAATTTCAAATACTTCAATTCTTCTTTCTAGAATGAGAAGTTCTCTTTGACCAATCTCCGTACTTCTCTCTTATACATGTTGTGATCTTTATCTTAAGTTCCTTTAAACTTCTTCCTCCAAGCACTATGCTTTGATCCAATTGTTAGATAATTGAGAAAGGGGATGAACCAATTATGTTTAATTATCTTATAGTCCCTTCAAAAAAATTAGTACTAAACATTATTCATATACATCATAATCAATCACTTTGTGTACTCTTTCAACTTCACAGTTAGCTCATCTAATCACTTTACTCAAAATTGTTCATTCATTGTTCTATTTTAGCTGATTGATACTAATAAAGCTTATTTATTACCAAACTTAACGTTTTTTTTTATCTAGATACATTAAAACAAAAATAAAATGTAAATTAACTTGCAACATAACAATTACAAAACTTTTTCAACCAATTTTTTAACGTCGAAATCCTATGAAGGGAAAAACTACCCATAACTAACAACCCAAATATTTACACTCTTCAAAAGTGATTGTCTAAGAGACAACATTTTTAGAGGTTAAAAACATCTTCTTAAAGTGAACTTGTTAGATAATTTCAACCAAAAGATTATCTAAACCTTATTACTCCTTGATCCTGTCTAGAGAGTGGCATTTTGTAGAGGACTTGCAGACACCACTAGTAAATGTTACCATGTAGGATTTCACAAAAAAATTTGTTCCACTTAGTTTATAATATTTTTTAGTATAATTATTAGAAAGTAATAGTATAAATTGATTTGTTTAGGTATAGTACTATCTTTCTTGTTCGGATCTCTCACTTTGATCTCTTTAATTGGTTCTCTTGACTAGTTGATTCATTCATTCTCTCTTTTCTTTTCAACTCATTTTGGTTCACTTGGCTCAACTATCCTCTTTCTAGCTTGAATAAATTTTCATAATCATCACTTTAATAATAAAATAAAAAACAAACAACAACCAAATTTTTTTTTGAACATCTCCTTAAATAGTCATCTATTTTCTTCTAGATTCTTCCATTTATTCTTAGCTAATCATAATCATTGATCTTTGATTCAATGTATTTCACCACATAGAAAATAAAACTTTCAAAAACCTTTTTTCCCATTCTTATCCTTCTTCAATCTCAATCATCAGATCTTCATTGAACATTCCCATTCATTAATTTTGAAACAAGCTTTTACTCACACCTTTGAACATCGCAAACATTCTATATTTTATTAAAAATGTTATCCTAAGATTGTATCCTTACACTTTTTTTATTCCAACTATTACTCGGTGAACATATCATTTCACTCGGGTAATATAGAACTTTGTTATATTAGATATTCTTGGGTAATAGTTGTTAGATACAATTATTAATTGTGTATTGTCTTTGATGCTACGCAAATGTCATATTAGTCATCAGATAGAATCTATCGAGCTTAGATGATCTACAAAGCAATTTATAGTGTCTACCAAACATTCTTGAACATAACAAAGAAAAGTTAATGTTTACCGAGCTCCCAAGGTTAACAAATGAAAATTAATGTCTAATGAGCTTCCAAGGTTAACAAGGGAAAGTTAATGGCTACTGAGCTCCCAAGGTTAACAAAGGAAAGTTAATGTCTACTGAGCTCCCAAGGTTAACAAAAGAAAGTTAATGTCTACCAAGCTCCCAAGGTTAACAAAGGAAAATTAATGTCTACTGAGCTTCCATGGTTAACAAAGGAAATTTAATGTCTACCGAGCTCCCAAGGTTAACAAAGGAAAGTTAATATCTACCAAGCTCACAAGGTTCACAAAGGAAAGTTAATGCATACCGAGCTCACATGGTCAGCAAAGGAAGGTCAGTGCTAACCGAGCTCACTCAGTCTCCAAAGGATTTTTGCAAGGTTTGTAGTGTTTACCGAGCTTCACTTGGTTAACACTAGAAAATCATTCTGGAGCAGTGGTTACTAAGCTGGGTTGGCCAGCAAAGGATTTTACCATTTTGATATTAAGTTTAATTCTTTCATGCGACCGACTAATGTAATGATTTTTTAATTATTGTAACCTATATTTAAGCTGACTTGATAATCTGAAAGGTATATATATATATGTTCAAGTTGTGAATTGGTCTGTGAGTGAATATATGGATGAGGATGAAATAAGAAAATATTAATCAAATTTTGATGAAGGATTAGATATCTTGGAGGAGCTGAAAAGTTGTATTCGATCAATATGGATCTTGTAAAGTAGAAAAGAGATCTGTAATTAGAAAAAGATAAGTTTCATATCATTCAGGTCACCTCATTGTTGCTTTCTAATCATTGTAATAGTGAATCTAGAATATCTTAACAGATTTGGTTTAACAGCCATTTTGTAAATCATCTAACAAGGTGACAGTTCAGTTCAATTATTCTCAAGACCTCTAACTAGGCCACTACTAACAAGGTGTTTAAATCCTCTAACAAGGTCACACCTAACAGTGTGTTTTGTAACTTTTAATAGGGTTGGCTCCTAACAGGGCTCACTTCGGAAGAGTGAAAATTGGTGACTAGTTACTTTGTGGTTTTTCCCATATTGGATTTTCACATTAAATCTAGTTTCTCTTGTGTTCATTTATTTTAATCTTTGCAAGCATATTAATGACTATGAATGCTAGATAATCAGTAATAGTTAATCTATTGAGTTATAGTATTCCTGCACTATTTACTGAGTATCAACAATAAGTAAAGACATCTAAGGGATTTTTTTTTGGAATTGAATTTTGTGGTAACTAATTCACCCCTCCCCTCTCAGTTACTTCATCTATATTTCCAACAATAGTGAACTTCCAACTCAACTTTGTCAACTACTTGGTTAAGACTATAGTAACTCAGCAAATACTGTCTACCTTGTCCAACCTTGTCACTTGGTTAATTGTGTATAGCTAATTATATTAAAATATTATATGATTGTAAAATAATCAAGAGAACATTATATTATCACTATCCAACTCATTCAAATGTCCATTGTATACCATACTTATCAACTACAGATTCAACATAATTTCTTCAAATCCTCTTGAGCAATCAAATGATATAGCACTCTACTGATTTTTCATAATATCTATAAAACTAAGACTTTCACATCAATGACAACAGAACAAATGGTATTACTCTTTTACATACATTCATAGCATTACCTATTACATTATAAATTGGGGCTAACATGTCCAACAATATCACCCTATGGCATTGATGGGAACATATTATAAAATATTTCATCCAATACCAAACTTCAGTAATAAATCTCAATATTATATTCATTGTGAAGTCTCCTCCTTTGATTACTCTTCTCTTGCGTGATGGAAACACTTCATCATATCTCTGTTCATCTATCTCTTTTCTTCATTTTCTTCATAAGTATATTTCTCCCGCTTTCTTTATTCTCTCCATTTTACTTTACATATCTCCCTTATGCACCATTTTTCAAGTTCTCTTCCTTTCTTTATCACAACATATTCTCCCCCTCTAGGATGCTCATTTCCCCCTTTGGCAACAATTCGAAATGTATCTCACAAAATTAAACAAAATTTCTATGGAGTTATATCATATACCTTGAATGTAATAATTGTTTCTATTTCCTTGTATCTTTCACATTATTCAAAACTTTAGGAAAATCCTAAAGAGTAAACTTTTACATCTACTCACAAATACATGTTCTTATAAAGTTAGAATTGATGCGACTGTGCATCTTCTTCTAGTGGGCATTAGATAGGGAATGACCCATAGTTTACCCCTTAGATATTCAAAGGTATCCTTAGGTAATGACCTAGTATTTATGTATATGCAATTTTTTTCTTTGACTTCACATACACCAATAGTTATACTTGATAGATATATGCTATATTTTTGTATATGTCTTTAAATTCTTTGAAATGTTTATAGTAATTGTATCATCATTATAGATTTAGATGACCAATCACTTCCTCTTGCATACCTTCTACTAATTATTTGATCCATACAATATTATATAAATTTATTACAACAAAATTACACTCTACCTTGGCACTAGATTATGAATTACAACTTTCCTTCATGCTTACCATGTAACCAACCTTTCTCCTAAAAATGGAGATCCACCACTTGTACCTTTTACATCATCCACATTCTCTATCTAATTAGCATTAGTATAGACTCTAAGCCTGAAATCTCATTCCTTCTTGTACCATGAACCATAGAACTCTATCCCTTTCAAATATCTAAAGCTTCTCTTCATAGTAGTCATATGTGTTTCCCTAGGATTATAGGAAAATCTTGTCACTATACCTACAACTTGAGCAATATCTGATCTAATATGAAAAACACATTGTAGCTATCCCATCATAGATCTATACAATGTATCATTTACCTTGGTAGTATCATCTTCTTTTGATACTTTACAACATGTGATCATTAGTTTACTAATTGGTCTAGAATCTTCCATGACATTTTTTTAAATATATCCTTGAAGCACTTGCAGAAGTTGCAATCCAATAAAAATTTTAATCTCTCCAATCATTGACATCTCAAACCCTTTTTTCTTATTTTTTAAACAAATTTTCTACATGTTAGTTCATGTACTTCAAGTATAATATCAATAATAAATATTTCAGCAATTAAGATCTTATCTCTAGCTTGACTTTTTAGGTAAAGATTATTGTCCTCACTAGTTATTTAAAAACCAATTATCATAAAATATGAATAAAATAGTTCTTACCATGCTTGGGTTGTTTACTTAAATGTATATAATACATTGTAAAGTTTTCATACCATTTTTTCCTTCTTTTGGTACATAAATCCTTCTAATTGTTCAATGTAGACTTCTTCTTGCAAAATTTCATTTAGAAATGTAGACTTTACATCCATTTCATAAACCTTGAAATCTTTGTCAGAGGCATATTCAAGTAAAATTATTGCACCTAATCTTAAAATAGGAGAAAAAGTGTCACCATAGTCAATTCCTTCTTCGTGTGCATATCCTTTACATATTAGCATTATTATTTGGTTGTGACTTCTCTATTTTAATTCATCTTGTTTCTTAAAATCAACTTTGTGCCCATAATAATCTTGTCCTTGGGTATTGGTATTAATAATCAAATTTTTTTCTTCCTAATTTCATTTATATCTTCAATCATTGTGTTAACTCAATCTTCATTTTCCATTGCATATTTTTACTGATTTAGGCCCAAATTTATAAATCAAACATATATTGTCTCTCAACTTAGTTTTTTTCATGATTCCAAAATTCTTGTCTCTAATTATCTAGTTTGGTGAATGATACCTTCTAACATGCTTCGCTAATACATACTTAGTTCTTTGTTGTTCAACATTTTCTGGACTAGGTGGGGGCTCAATTGGTTTCTCAATTGTAGTTTGTGTAACACCCTGCCAAGGGATCCAAAAGAATTAACCTAATGGTTTACTAAGTTTATCAAACATTTTTCTTTAAAAGATAAGAAAAGATAGATCATACAAATCAAACATAAAGTAGCGGAAGATATAACATACAATCAACTATAAGCATACTTAACAGATTACATTCCTTAAGGATCCCATGACGTTGAGTCACATTTATATTTAGTTAATACTAAGTCTAACAACTACCACATTCACATGAAAGAATAATTAAAAATTCCAATGTCCATTTAGGCAAATGACGTTTCAAATGCTCAATCATCCACCACACATGTCACAGGGCATGAAAGGCTAAAAGAATATACATATGTATAAATAGAAATACATCATCCTCCTCGGACCCATGATACAAGTACAATAAAATAAATGAAACCATACACCATACATGATACATCCATCCATCATAAAATAAAGCTATTCATCATAAAACACAACTAAGTATGCGGCTCCTCCCAACTATCAATAGCATCATAAGACCATCATGGGCCTAGCCATCTCCTACATGTAACATCCCAAGCCACCGATCAAATTGTCGATACTATTGTAATAGGGACATCACTACTAGACATGCTACAAACTAACCATAACGAAATCTAACATGCTAGAATAAAGCATAAGATGATCCTACAAAGTAGATAACATCAACTATCACATGCTAATCTTCAATATAAGGAAATGCGTCAGTAAATAACATCATCTAAACATGATAATAAAGCATCCCAAGAAGCTCTAGCCACGGCGACTACAGATGGATCTCAATGGTGAGGATAAAAAGCACTACCACCCAACTACGTGGAACCTAAATGGCCCACTCCCACCATGCTGAGGTTATAGTCTAAAGTCCCAAATAGGATATCAAATCACATAACACAAGTACTCTCTAAGTCTAGGAAATCCTAAAAGCAATCTAACTCAAAGGTTCTAAAATAGATCGGCATCTAATTCCCAGAGGCACACAAGACATGTAGAAAACCTACTATGTAAGCACGAAAGTGTCATCACATGAATCATGTGTGGAGTTACCCAAGTAGTCCCTTAGGACTCCTAGGTCCCTATTGATCCCACTGCAGCCACTAGTATCCTCTCATACTAACAACGCATACTATGAAATGCAAGGTCCCAACCAAGCATTCTCGTTATTCCCATCCTAGTCTGTACTAGCACTCAAGGCATGGGCGAGAACATACAAGACTCTTATTAGGTTCATTTTACTCTCATTTAGTGTAATGTTTTCACTTATTAAACAACTTACAATGGGTTACCCCCAGGACCACTTAGGGTCCCTAGCCCCCATTGTATGCCACTTCCCAACACTATAAGTAGATAACCTACCCTAGGCTCAATAAATGAACAAATCAAACAATCATATAAAAATCACCTTAGCCCTACACAAGCGACTAAAAAGCATCAAAAGATAATTCACAAAAATCTCATTAGTTCTCTACGAGCAACTGGAAAGTATCACAATAATACCGATCAGTGACCCAAAATGGTTAAGTCAAACATGTTACAACATGACATCATCAAGATCAAAGCAAACACTTTAGTCCCATCAAGGCGACTCGAAAGCAACCCACGTATAACTGATCAAGGACTCAAAAATGGTTAAGTCAAGTATCTCATATACCTACACCTCAGTGTCACACAAATACATTGGAAAGCAATCATTAAATCAAATTACTTATATCATTACCATCACATTACCATGGTTGGGTTAAAATAATTATATCATAGCACCACATTCACATAACTCCCAAGTGTCTAGCAACATTCCATGACTGGTCAATGCTAGGACAAAACCCAAAAGTCCCAAAACATAAATAGTACATAGAAAACATCATAACCTCATAGTTTGGTTTGATTTGAAAGCATATAGTTGAGTTAAATGTAAGGTTCTAGTAATTATATTGGAATCACTTACTTATCTACAATTTTTCATTTAACTTTATTAATCATCAACTAAATTTAATTAAACTAATTTTAAATTAATTTAATTAATGAATATCAAACTAAATGCTTATATTAATATCTCAACAATTATCAATAATTTTATTAATTAAAAATTAACTATATTTAAAAACACTAATATTAAATTAATAAAACTCTTTATTTATCTGTATTCATTAATTGTTAATTAAGTTAATAATATTCATATTATACTTTTAAAATTATTAAATAATAATAATTTAAACTTATATTAAAATTTTAATTAAATTATACTTTAACTAAATTAAATTTTAATTAAATTAATTTTTTTAATAAACTTAAACTTAAATTATATTAAATATATATTAAAAGAATAATAATAAATAAACAACTTACCAAAGCATGACATGCAATTTAAAATCATAGCTACCCATGATAGCTCTGCTACCGTTGCAACTCTACTATCCATGGTAGTAGGTCTATCGTGGTAGCTTACTACCAGTCGCACGGACATTTTTTAGGCCACCAACATTTTAAATTAAAAAAGGAGAAAGAAAGGTGGGGGGGTGGTGGTCCTCGCCCAACCAAATTTATATATATTTTAAATAAAATTAAAACATTTTTTAAAATATAAATAAAGTTCTACATTATATATATAATTTTTTCTAAATTTAAATTTTATTAAAATTTATAAAATTAATACCAAACATTATTTTGATTTTTATAATTTTTTAAAATAAAAATTCCAACCCAAATCTAATAGACAAAGTATGACCAACTGGTCAAATATTCTAATTAAAATTTTTGCATTTAACCCAAAAGCCTTTCCTATTCAATTTTTGGAAAGCCCACAAATTAGCAATATAAAATTTCTATTTCATTCAAACCCTCCCCAATTTAAAACTAATTTATTTAAATTGTAGAATGAGGTTTTGTAAATAGTTTTTCAATTTGGATTCGAATATGAAATCAAATAGCAAAAGATTCAGAACGAAAGATGGCAACATTCATACAATGAAGTTTGAGAAAATAAATTTCTACAAGCATGAAGTAGACAGAATATATTGAATTACATAATTCATTTAGTCAGCAAAACACAAGATCCTACCTGAGTCTGATGCTAACATGCAACCACTCAAAAATTGTGAGAGAATTTGCTTCTATCCAAAAAATTCTCTCTGAAACTTTCCTCGAAATTCCCTTCCAAATTTGCTCCCAAAATTCGCCTCCAAAATCCTCTCCCTCAAACATGAACCCTCTAATTGTGATAAAGAGCTCTCTCCTTAAATCGAGGCACTGATTGTGCATTCACTTGGGAGAATTTCATGCTCACCAAACTTTAACTCTTTATTAACTTTTATTAATAATTTACTTTTTCTTTTCCATGCACATCAAACGATTTATTAAATTACTTTATTTAATTTTCACTTTACTTCTTTCTCATTAATTTATTAATTTTCAATCTCATGCACATTTTATGCAATTAAAATATCTTTATTAAATTCACTTATTTTATCTTTTTAATTAATTTCTTATATTCTCATCTCATGCATACATCATGCAATCTTAAAACTTTAATAAATTAATATATTTTCACTTTTAAATTTATTTTCAAAACTTAATTGATAAAATATTTATTAACTTAAATAACAATATTATTTAGCATTTATTTAAAAACAAACTCTAAATATATTATTATTAAATTAAATAAATATTACCATGTTCTAAATTTATACTTATAACTTTTATCTTCAAATTTAATTCTTTTTATTTAATTAATTTCTCAATTAATTAAATATAATTAAATATTAAAAAAATCATAATAATTTTTCATTAAATTAAATCATTAATTTATTCTTTTAAGTAGACTTAATTAATTAAAATTTCACCAAAAACTAATAAAATAAAATATGAAAACCCATCATAGTAAAACACATACAAAATCAAACTAAAGGGTTATAATCATGAATTAACATCATTCGATGCATTTGAAGGATACTCAACTTAGATACTTCTCATAATTTTCAATTAGGACAAATGACAAATGGCTTAAAGGTTTAGGATTTGGACTTAAGAATTTATCTCCCCTCTCTTACCATTGAGATAATGCGATAGGGTATACTCATCCTAGCTATTTAGGAAAGTTGATACCTAGTACTTGCAACTTGTATAAAATCCACGCATGTACAGACACAATATTCTAAACTAAATAGGCATGGCAAGAAGTGGTGCATTGTGTAGATCCTGACTAGTAGGTGACTACGACTCCCTTCCTTAACCACATCTTAAATGCCATACATAAAGAAAACAAACATGTACACCATACACATGCAATATTGGGTAAGTATCCATAAGAGGACCCATAGGATCATAAACCATCTAAATAAACATCATCAGTAACTGAAAATACTATAATAATCATCATGCATATATGAAATATAGAGTACCAAGTAATATCATCATATAATAAAATAAATCTGAAACAATATCCGATAAACTCAAAATAATACTACTAATCATTAAACATAAAACTAGCCTAAAAGAGTTAAATAATGATAGCAAAAATGCAAACTAGGGGTAGGCACTACATCCACCCCCCCTAGACTTAGGCTTACTCCTTGAAGCCTACAAGAATAGTAAAAACTAAAGAACTCACCTTGCGGATCCCATTGAACCCTTCCCCCCTCTAGGAGGATACGACTCTACTGAGAACACTACAACAATAAAATTTGAGATAACAATGTACTATGGTAACCATAAAACATACTATTTTTAGTTATTTAGAGCAATATGATTCTGGTTTAATAGTAAACCAAATATCATATTGATTCAAAATTCATTCCATTAACAAATACCAAAGTAGATCCCCTAAACATTCTAAACAAGAGCAACATAATGCTTACAAAAACAAACAAGGGCATACTACCTTAAAGCATATATAAAAGATACATCTTTTGGAAACAAAATAAGTTACAATTTTCAGTTTTGCCTAAATTTAGGTTTAAGTATAATTTTTAGTTTTTAAGTCTAAATGTTGAAGTATGTAAAATATACAACTAAAAGTTTAAGTTTTATTTAAGTTCAACTAGATCAAGTTCCCAGTTTTATATGGGTACACATAATAGTTTAAAGTTTTTATTTTTGTTCAAGTAGTTAGCACTAGTGGCATTCCAATATACCTAGAGCTCCCAATGTAGAAACTTAGGTTCCAATACTAGATGTAATGCCCCACTAATGGATCCAAAAGAATTAAACTAAAGTTTTACTAAGTTTTCCAAACATTTTTCTTTAAAAGACAAGAAAAGATAGATCATACACATCAAACATAAAGTAGCAGAAGCCATAACATACAATCAACTATAAGCATACATAATAGATTACATTCTTTAAGGATCACATGATGTTGAGTCACATTTAGTTTTAGTTAATACTAATTCTAACAACTACCACATCCACATGAAAGAAAAGGTAAAAAGTCCAATGTCCATTTGAATAGTATACATTTTTTTTGAATGCCTCCTGGCAAATGAAATTCATAATGCTCAATCATCCACTGTACATGTCAGAGGGCATGAAAGGCTAAAAGAATATACATATGTATAAATAGAAATACATCAACCTTCTTGGATCCATGATACAAGTACAATAAAATAAATGAAACTATCCACCATACATTGTACATCTATCCATCATAAAACACAACTAACTAACTACGTGGTTCCTCCCAACTGTCAATAGCATCATAAGACCTCGTGGGCCCTAGCCATCCCCCATGCGTAACATCCCAAGCCACTGATTAGAACATCAATACTATCATAATAGGGACGTCACTACTAAACATGCTACAACCTAAGCATAAGGAAATCTAACATGCTAGAATAAAGCATAAGATGATCCTACAAAGTAGATAACATCACCTATCACATGCTAATCATCAATATAAGGAAATCTGTCACTAAATAACATCATCTAAATGTGATAAACAAGCATCCCTAGAAGCTCCAACCATAGTGACTATGGACGGATCTCAATGGTAGGAGTAAAAAGCACTGCCACCCAACTGCATGGAACTTAAATGGCCCACTCCCACCACACTGAGGAGATAGTATCAAGTCCCAAAAGGGATATCAAATCACATAACACAAGTACTCTCTAAGTCCAAGAAATATTAAAAGCAATCTAACTCAAATGCTCTAAAATCAATCGAAATCTAATTCAGAGAGGCACACAAGACACATAGGAAACCTACTATGTAAGTGAGTAAGTGTCGTCACATGAATCACACTTAGAGTTACTCAAGAAGTCCCTTAGGACTCCTAAGTCCCTAGTGATTCCACTATAGCCACTAGTATCCTCTCATACTAACAAGGCATACTATGGAATGCAAGGTTGCAACCAAGCGTTCTCTCTACTCCCATCCTAGTCTGTACTAGCACTCAAGGCATGGATGAGAACATACAAGACTCTTATTAGATTCATTTTGCTCCCATTTAGTATAATGTTTTCACTTATTAAAGAACTTATAGTGGGTTACCACCAAGACCACTTACAGTCCTCGGCCCCCATTGCAAGCCACTTCCCAACACTACAAGTAGATAACCTACCCTAGGCTCAATAAAAGCACAAATTAAAGAATCATATAAAAATCACCTTAGCCCTATACAAGTAATTGAAAAGCATAAAAATATAATCCATAATAATCAAATCAGTTCTCTACAAGTAACTGTAAAGTATCACAATAATACTGATCAATGACCCAAAATGGTTAAGTCAAACATGTCACAACATGACATCATCAAGATCAAAGCAAACACTTCAGTCCCATCAAGGTGATTGGAAAGCAACTCAAGTATAACTGATCGAGGACTCAAAAATGGTTATGTCAAGTATCTCATATACCTACACCTCAGTGTCACACAAATACACTAGAAGGAAATCATTAAATACAAACATATCATAGAGCATACCATCACATTACCATGGTTGGGTTAAAATAATTAGGTCGAGTCAAAATATCATAACATCACATTCACATAACTCCCAAGCCTGTAGTAACATCCTAAGACTTGTCAACACTAGGACAAAACCCAAAAACCCCAAAACATAAATAGTACATGGAAAACATCATAACCTCATAGTTTGGTTTGATTTGAAAGCATATAGTTGAGTTAAATGTAAGGTTCCAGTTCCTAGTTTAACGTATGTTTCAAGTAAATATGTTTCATAATTCACCCTTACGAATTAACCCATTCTTGTTTTTAAATAATTCACAATCTTACCCCTATTTGATTTAGATATATTTCCTAAAAGGATCTAGAGGCAAGTTATTTATTTAACTTATTAAGATAAGTAAGTGATTAAAATCTAAATAATAAATTTATAATTTTTCATTTAACTTTATTCATCATCAATTAAATTTAATGAAACTAATTTTTAATTAATTTAATTCATGAATATCAAACTAAATGCTTATATTAATATCTCAACAATTATCAGTTATTAATAATTAAAAAAATTATCAATAATTTTATTAATTAAAAATTACTATATTTAAAAACATTAATATTAAATTAATAAAACTCTTCATTTATCTATATTCATTAATTGTTAATTAATTTAATAATATTCATATTATAGTTTTAAAATTATTAAATAATAATAATTTATATTTATATTAAACTTTTAATTAAATTATACCTAAACTAAATTAAATTTTAATTAAATCAATTTTTTTAATAAACTTAAATTTAAATTATATTAAAAAATAATAATAAATAAACAACTTACCAAACATTATTTTTATTTTTATAAATTTTCTTTTATAAAAATTCCAACCCAAATCTGATAGATGAAGTATAACCAACTTGTCAAATTTTCCAGTTAAAATTTTTTCATTTAACCCAAAAGCCTTTTCTATTCATTTTCTAGAAAGCCAAAAAATTAGAAATATAAAATTTATATTTCGTTCAAACCCTCCCTAACTTAAAAGTAGTTTCTGTAAATTGTAGAACGATGTTTTCTAAATAGTTTTTCAATCCAGATTTATTGATGAAATCGAATAGCAAAAGATTTAGAACAAAAGGTGGCAAGATTTATACAAAAACATTTGAGAAAACTAATTTCTACAATCAAGAAGTAGACAAAATATATTGAATTACATAATTCATTTAGTGATCAAAACACAGGACCCTACCAGAGTCTGATGCTAATATGCAACCACCTAAAAATTGTGAGAGAATTTGCTTCTATCCAAAAACTTCTCTCTAAAACTTTCCCCGAAATTCCCTCCCAAAATGCATTTCTAAATTTGCTCCCAAAATTCACATCCAATGTCCTTTCCCTAAAAAATCAACCCTCTAAGTGTGATAAAGAGCCCACTCCTTAAATTGGGGCATTCATTGTGTGTTCACCCGAGAGAACTCTATGCACACTAGACTTTAACTCTTTATTAATTTTAATTAATCTTTTATTTTTTATTTTCCATGCATGTCAAATGAATTATTAAATTACTTTATTTAATTTTCACTTGACTTATTTTTAATTAATTGATTATTTTTCAATCTCATGCGCACTTTATGCAATTAAGATATCTTTACGAAATTCACTTATTTTATCTTTTTAATTAATTTCTTATATTCTCATCTCATGCATACGTCATGCGATCTTAAAACTTTAATAAATTAATATATTTTTAGTTTTAGCTTTATTCTTGAAACTTAATTGATAAAATATTTATTAACTTAAATAACAATATTATTTGGCATTTATTTAAAAATGAACTCAAAATATATTATTATTAAATTAAATAAATATTATCACGTTCTAAATTTATACTTATAACTTTTATCTTCAAATTCAATTCTTTTTATTTAATTAATTCCTCAATTAATTAAATATAATTAAATATCATAATAATTTTTTATTAAATCAAATCATTAATTTAATCTTTTAATTAGACTTAATTAATAGAAAATTCACCAAAGACTCATAAAATACAATACAAAATCCCATCATAGAAAAACACATACAAAATCAAACTAAAGGGTTATAATCACAAATTAATGTGATTCAATGCATTTAGAGGGTACTCAACTTAGATACTTAAATGTTTACAATTTGGACTTAAGAATTTATCTCCCCTCTCTTACGATTGAGCTAATGCAATAGGGTATGCTCATCCTGGCAATTCAGGGAAGTCAATACTTGGTACCTACAATCTGCATAAAATCAATGCATGTACAGACACAATATTCTAAGCTAAATGGGCAATGGTAGGAAGTAGTGCATTGTGTAGATCTTGACTAGTAGGTGACTATGACTCCCTTCCTTAACCACATCAACAATGCCATACATAAAGAAAACAAACACACACACACCATACACATGTAGTATGGGGTAAGTATCCATAAGAAGACATGTAGGATAATAAACCATCCAACTAAACATCATCAATAATTGAAAATACTGTAATAATCATCATGCATTCATGAAATATAGAGTACCAAGTAATCTCATCATATAATAAACTAAATCTGAAACAATATCTGATAAATTTAAAACAATACTACTAATCATCAAACATAAAATTGGCCTAACAGAGTTCAAAAATGATAGCAAAAATTCAAATTAAGTGTAGGCACTATAGTTTGTAGATGTTTAGTTACTACTTGTTGTATTAGGTAAGGTATCAAGAATTCCTTCCTAAAGATATACAAATATTTGATAGTCTTGAGTTTCCTCCTTTCTTTCTTTGTCATTCTAATACAGAAACTCATCAATTCTCACATGTTCACCATTTACCAATTTGTTAGTAATCTTATTCAAACATTTATATACATTTCTCTTAGTAGAATATCCTAGCAATATATCTTCATCACTTTCTGAATCAAATTTTCAACTTCTTTTATCTTTTAGAAAATAAGACCTGCTTCTAAATATTTTAAAGTAAGTAACATTTGTTGTATTCCCATACCAAAGTTCATATGTTGTTTTATTTGTACTATTCTTTAGTGTTGAATATATCTCTCTAGCATATTTATGTAACCTCATTCCTTTAGCCATGTCATTTTATTGTCATGTCCTTGGTGCATACATTTATCCATTGATTTTATTCTCATTGTAAAATAGAGTAAACTCAACAAAAATAAATTCAGCTCCTCTATCAGACCTTAACACATTTCAATTTATTTTTCATTTCTACCTAAAATCTTGCCTTAAATGATTTGAATATTTGAAATACATTAGACTTTTCTTTTTAAAAAATCACAGATATCATTCTCAAGAAATCATCCACAAATAAAATGAAATATCTACCACCATAATAACTATGTACTCTCATAGGACTGCAAAGATTAGTATGGAACAAAACTATTACACCATTATATGAGTATGACTTATTGCTAAAACATAATTTATTCATTTTCCTAATACCAAATTGCTTACACATAACTTTTTTTGGTTTTCTTAAGTTCAGTAAACCTCTAAGTCTTTTCTTTCTACTAACCTTGATTATGTTACCAAAATTTACATGGCATAACCTTTAGTGCCATAAAAACATCTTCAATCCTTGAAAATAAGAATGTTTTCTCACTAATATCTATATATAATTAGTAACCCCTTATTTGTTCTCTAGTACTAATTAGATTTCTAAAATCATCATAGATCTTCACCTTTCAATTTTGGAAATCCAATCGATGACATATTTTATTCACTTGTGCCACACTCAACTAATTTTATTTTAGTCCTTCCACCCAATATGAATTGTCACATCTAATATTTCCATTACACATAATGGAAGCTTTTTCCTTCATAGGACATAGGGCATCATTTCCAAATTTTACACATCCTCCATCATAATGTTCTAATTTGTCAAACTTCTCAATATCAGTAGTCATCTGATATGAACAACCACTATCAATAATTCTTTATAATAACTTGAGAAATGATGGCTCTTTCATTTTCATACCTTTTTCTCCTTTCGGGCCATCTTTCATTGCATTATAAACAACTTCCTCACCTTCTTCTTGATCAATAATTTCTCTTTCCCTTTCCCTTGTAGTTTTTGTTTGTTCAATGTTTTTTGTCCCTTTTTTCATTTATCTCATTTTTTATCTTTTAGGACATCTCCTTAGCAATAACATAGTCTTTGAGCTCATCAAATCTAACATCATCCAGGGAAAAAGTAATTTCTATCATCAGGGAGTTGTTTTCTCATTTTTCTCTCATGTGTACAACTTTCATAGGTCCAAGGGTGGTGGTGTGTATTACCTATCCATGTAGTATAACCCATAGTCTCCAACTCTAGATAGATACAACCTCATCTTACTTTTCCATGAAATAAAGTTCTCCTTTTTCAACTTCGGTACTTCTCTCTTATACATTGTCAAATCTTTAGTTCAAGTCTTTCAAGATTATTCCTCTAAGCACTCTCACTCTAATGAAAATGATTAAATAAATGAAGGGGGAGGGGTGAGGGAAGGTTTACTCCATTATCACCACTCCTTTAAACTATTTCACCAAATTTTAACAACTTAAAATTATCAATAATTCCACTTGGTAAATGGATTATCTTTAATTAACTAAATTACAACAACAAATAATAGTTTTCACTTATAAACATAAAATAACTAGTAAAACATTCATGAACATTTTGACACCTTTATTTTAACATAGAAATATGGTTAGGTTAAAAACCACTTAAAATTTGTCACATAAAAATAATTTACTCTTTTGAAGTAAGCTCAGTTAAGAGCCAACCCTACTAAAGGTTTTATGCACATTGATTTGACCCTATTAGGGGATTTTTACCAAATATCATCTAGACCTTGTTAGAATTCAATGAGTTAACTATCTAAAGGTCTTAAAAACATTCAATGGAATGTCACCTTACAAAAGGATTCACATATAGAACCATTAAGAACACTAAGTTAGATAAACTTCCTAGTAGAATGGTTAGCTCAAGTAACATTGAAATTAGTTAATAAAATTATAACTCAATTTACATGTTTAGATTTATATTTTACTCATATCTTTTCTTTATTGATTGTTCATGACAACATCTCTTCACTCTACTTTATTTTGTACTTGAAATATGCTTGGTATCAACTACTTAGGTAATTTTTCCACCTAGTTAACCAACTTCTAACTAGTAGCATTTTACTTTGTGTCTCTTCCTTATATAGAAAAAAAGATGCATCTTCATCATATTCCTTATGGTTTCCATGAATTCCTCTCATCCATACAATCATTAACTAAGTTAGGTTCATTGAATATATCGCTAGGTAAACATTTTTTGAATCTTGGTAGTTGCATTTGCCACTTGGGACTTGAAATTTTCTTGTATCTAAAAACATGTCTCAAATATTCACCATCTAATTTTACCTAGTCAATATTATCTATTGATCTTCTTAACTAAATTCTTCCTTATCTTAGAATCTTGTAGAATAGTCCAGATCTTTTCTTGATGTCATCCTTTACAAGGTCTTTCATAAATTGTCCTTGTTTATTGTAGAATAGTGTTCTTCCTTCATTGAAAACCTCCATCACTTAGTTAATATAGTGCTCAATTAACATTTTACTTACTCAATAACCATCCTTTCTCAGTTAATATTGTTTTGGTATCCTTTTCTTGGTTACACTATTTGCACTTGACTTAACCTTTCTTTCTCTTTATTTATCAACCACCATTTCTAGCTCAATGTAAGTCATTGATTCCTTCTCTTTTCACTTTACAACTTCCTTCCTCTCTTCCTAACCAAACTAAATTTCTTATGCATCATATTAGTTGATCACTTCTACATCTCATCTTCTCAATTTACCATCTATTTTGTATTTAACACCAAATGCTTCAGATGATTTATAACTTTCATGAACCATTATTATCAATATACTTGACATCAGTGGAAAAGTAACCATTGATCTAAATCTTCTACCTACACTTCATAGCTCAATTCTTATTTGGTCCCTCATCAACACCACTTTCATTCATTAGCATTAGTTGTATCGAACATGATCAAGGTTCATTTTATTTAAGTATTCAAATAGGATTAGTGTGACCTTTAGTCTCTACACATTTAGGCATACAAATTATACCTTTGATAGTAAAAATTAGCACTTCTTTACTTTCATATTAATGACAATAATATTTATAATGTAAAAAATAAACCTAAATAAACTCTCATCCCAATAAAACCCTAGCCTAATTTTAGTTATTTAAATAATGCCAATATCCTAGTATTAAGATTAACTTGTATTTTATAAGCACACCTCACTATCTCATTCCTCATTATAACATAATAAAGAGAACAATAACCACCAATACCTAGCTCTCCTTTAGAGGACTGAGTAACTAGATATAAACATATTGGACACAAATTGTGTGTACAATGTGTTTGAAAAATATTCACAAGCATAAGGAATTGTAAGATTTTAGACAAGGATGTGATCAATGGAGGCTCTTTCAAGATGGTACTCAAAACATGGAATTTATTGCTACAAGGCTCAATAGTTGCTCCAAAAGAGGTGTGTAGTAAGATAGAGGACATGGGTAGAAAAGGGATGAAGGAAGTGGTAGGTTAAACAAGAGCTGAAATATTATATTATTAAAAGAAATAGACATGGAGACTAAAGATTTTCCTTTTTCCATTACAATAGCGTCACACTTAAGGGCCATAGCCTATTTCTGATTGTTATGATCATGTAAATCTTGTTTTAATAATGGTTTGGACTAGGATGAGGTATGACTAGCTAGACAATAAAATAGAGATGATACATATCAAATTAGAGAAAGTGGATCTTTATGGTGGTTCTCTACTTGCCTTCTACATTACATTTAAAATTTTCACCAATTATTCTTCCTACAATGATCATTTATGGTCTTGACTCATCTTCTAAGAGGAAACTAATTGACCATTTCATGTATCATTGACGTATATGTAAAATAAAACATATATACATGAGCAACATAGAATTTTTTAGGTCCATCATAAAATGCTCAAATTGGTAAATATTTTATTATTATTATAGACCATATGTCAATCCACAAACTAAAAGTGAGATTAGTCCAAAAAAGGCCCCTATCTCTCCCCTTGTTTTTTGATATAATTAAACATTAATGTCTACTAAACAAAATTATTGTAACCTAAAACCCTATTAGGTAATTCCTAGGAAGCCCCACTAGTTCTTAAATCTCTTAACAAGAGGAAAAAAGTAACACATCCTTCCTCTCCTACTTTCATCTTCTTGTGAAATATTGAGGTATTATTCAAACAATTATATCTATTCATATAAATATCTCACTATTAGCTACATGTGCCACTTTTTGCTTCTCTGAATTCAAATAAATTTGTTCTTGTGCAATAGAGTCAATAATTTGAAACCTATTACTTTGAGGAAAACAATATTTGAATATTTTCTTTAGCATATAGGTATCCCTATCAATCCAATCTTTTAACCATTCAAAGAATTTGAATCCAAAAATACCATTCCCTTGCTCGGTCAATGGTAAATAATCATTTTATGTAAATGTTCAAATTAATTTAGTGAAAAGATAAAAGTTGGTGAGAGAAATGCAATTTGTACATAACTTATCTTTGAATATGGACTAGCCTCTAATACTCTATCATTTAATTTATCATGTTTATATTCTTTAGATGAAAGTTCCATATATTAGCTACTAGGGGTAAAAGAATTTTTTTAAATGCCTAATCCAAATCATTTTAGCAGTTTAGAGGACAATACGGAAAGAAGTAGTTGTATTGTAAATACACAATAAATAGACCATATGAACACTTCTATTTATTAATAATATTAAAAATTACATATGATCATGGAAATTGAAAGGTTACTTCATTTGCATCTTCATTATAAATTGAATGGAAAATTCTGCATTAAAGAGTTATAAGAATTATTTAGAGACAAGAATTAATTAAAATATATGACTTAATATAATATGTCAATTCAATTTCAATTAATACCTGAAGTAATAGTAAATCTCTAGTAGGTATCTTGATTTGTATTCAAGGTATTAATTATTTTAGTGTTCTAGAACTACCAAAATTTTGTAGACCTTCTCCTACTAAAATCATGAAACACAAGTTGAGTAATAGTGGGATTTATTTAGAGTGTTGGAAGGGGAAATTTTACGCTTTGAAGATGTTTATAAATATAGGGGATTGGATAATTTCCAAAAAATGCTTTGATTTGTATGAAAATGACGAGTTGAATTTTTTATCTCTATCATTTTTGCATACTTTGACTAGTCTCTCAAATTATATGTAGTTATATTTGTAACATGTGTAATGTATACAAATAGATCACATAAAAAAATGCCTTCCTATACACCACAACATCATGAAAAGTTACAAATAAAATATGTAGGTGTCTTTTCTTGGTCTGTACAATATGAAACCCTTAGTAAAAATAAAATTAAAATTTTCATTTCAAGAGATTTAATATACACAAAATTCATTTTAGAAGGAAACGTGAAATCTCACTTTGAGAAGAACCTCCTTATAGCAATATCGTGAGAATGCTCGAAATAACAGAATACAAAGTGATAGCAGAACTCAGAATAAATCTACTGATCGCAGGCCACTTCGAGGGGGTAACCTCCTTTGAGCAAGCTCAATACAATAAATTCGTCCGTGCCCATCAAGGGCCTCAACCTATTCTTATATACTGGGTACGATCTAGAAAAGTAATACTACCTATGCATGTGGGATAATAAAATAAACTCACGGGATGACTTACAAAGCATATGCGTCCAACAACTCTACTCTAACAAAATAAACAGAAGGAACACACAGGTTCCTAACATCCCCTCTCCCTTAGAAAAAAGCTTTGTCCTCAAAGCTTAAGGTGTGGAAATTGTTGTTGAATCTGAAGAAGGGGTTCCCAGGTAGCATCCTCTGGTTGCATGCCATGCCACTGAATCAAGACCTCAGAGATGGAGCGAGAGCGAAGCTGGCGAGTGCGCTGGTCAATGATTGCCACCGGCTCCAGGATAATGGATCCTTCCGTATCCATTTCAGGGAGAGTAGTTTGTGCTCTGACAGTGGTACCCAGAACTTTCTTTAGACAAGAAACATGAAAAACTGGATGAATGTGGGAAGAAGGAGGAAGTTCCAGTTTATAAGCAACTGAACCAATCTTCTGCAGAACCTGATAAGGCCCATAAAATTTTGGGGCCAGCTTATGACGCCCTTTCAGCTTTAGGGAGGATTGTTTGTATGGCTGTAGACGAAGAAAAACCATATCCCCAACTTGAAATGAGCGCTCAGAACGGTGTTGATCTGCTTGCTGTTTCATCCGATTATGGGCCATGTGAAGATTATCCTGTAAGGTACGAAGAATCTGATCCCTGCTGCGGAGAACTATGTCAACTGCCTGGACTGGTGAGCTGTTGGGAGTGTAGGGAAGGAGCACTGGAGGTGCCTGACCATAGACTGCTTCATATGGAGTCATTTTAGAGGTAGTGTGGTAAGAGGTATTGTACCACCATTCAGCTAAAGGGAGCCACTTGGCCCACTGATGTTGCTGTTCGGAAGTGAAGCAACGAAGATAAGTTTCCAAGCATTTATTGACAATTTCCGTTTGACCATCAGTTTGTGGGTGATATCCCGAACTCATCTTCAGTTTGGTGCCAGTTTTCTGAAACAGTTCAGTCCAAAAATGACTGGTAAAAGTTGCATCACGATCAGAGACAATGGAAGAAGGGAGTCCATGAAGATGAAATATCTGGTCCATGAAGATTTGTGCAACAGAGGAGGCAGTATAGGGGTGGCTGAGGGCACAAAAGTGACTATATTTCGAGAGACGATCAACCACAACCAAGATCACTGTCTTGCCACCGGATTTAGGAAGCCCTTCAATGAAATCCATAGAAATATCAGTCCAAATCCGTGTAGGAATGGGCAATGGTTCGAGCAAGCCAGGAAGGAGGGTCGTTTCACCCTTGTGGCGTTGGCAAGTATCACATTCAGCCACCATCTGTTGAATCGTCTGTTTCATTCCTTTCCAAAAGAAGTTTCTCCTTGCTCGCTCATAAGTTTTGAGGAAGCCTGAGTGCCCCGCTGAAGGAGAAGCATGGAGTTCATAAAAAATAGCCTGATGTAGAGCTGGGTTCTGAGGAAGCACTAGCCGACCCTTGTATCGAAGAGAAGCACCATCCCAAGAGTAATGTGGTATAGCAGAAGGATTATTGGCTAGCTGGTGAATGATTTGAGATAAAGAAGAGTCACTATCATAGCCCTGCTGAACAGACGCTAACCAATTGGGAATGGGCTTAGAAATAGCGGAAAGGGAAGCTTGATTATCAAATGTGCGAGAAAGAGCATCTGCCACAATATTCTCCTTACCCTTCTTGTAGGTGATCTCATAATCATACCCCATGAGTTTGCTGACCCATTTCTGTTGTGTAGGAGAGGATACCCGTTGTTCCAGGAAGTATTTCAGACTTTGGTGATCGGTTCTGATGCAAAAATGACTCCCTAAGAGGTATGGCCGCCACTTCTGTACAGCATGCAAAATAGCCATCATTTCTTTTTCATAAGTAGAGAGGGCTAGATTCTTACCAGAGAGGGCTTTGCTAGTGAACGCAATAGGATGGTCATCTTGCAGGAGAACAGCACCCAATCCATTGCCGCAAGCATCACTCTCAATAGTGAAGGGTTTGGAAAAATTTGGCATCGCGAGAATAGGTGTACTGCACATAGCCTGTTTCAGTTGTTCAAATGCAGTCTCAGCAACAGGGGTCCAGGAGAAGGCATCCTTTTTTAACAGAGCTGTCAATGGTGCTGCAATTTTCCCGTAATCTTTGACAAACTTGCGGTAGTAGCCAGTCAACCCCAAAAAACCCCGAAGGCTCTTGAGAGTTTTAGGATGCGGCCAAGTTTTCATGGCATCGATTTTTGTAGGATCCACCCGCACTCCATGGTGTGCAACAATATGCCCGAGATACTCCACTTCCTCCTGGCCAAACACACATTTAGATAGTTTTGCACAGAGTTGATGATCAGAGAGAAGTTGCAAGACAAGCTCCAGATGATGGAGATGCTCAGCCCAAGTTTTGCTATATATGAGGATATCATCAAAGAAGACCAGAATGAATTTTCGGAGGTATGGTCGAAATATGTTATTCATCACTGCCTGAAATGTTGAAGGAGCATTTGTGAGGCCAAAGGGCATGACTAAAAATTCATAGTGACCATCATGTGTGCGGAAGGCAGTTTTAGGTATATCCTCCTCATTAACCCGAATTTGATGATACCCAGAACGAAGATCTAACTTGGAGAAAAAATGAGCCCCATGAAGTTCATCAAGAAGTTCATCAACAACTGGAATGGGAAACTTGTCCTTTATAGTGAGATGATTAAGTGCTCGGAAATCAATGCAGAGTCGCCATGACCCATCTTTTTTGCGAACAAGCAGAACTGGAGAAGAAAAGGAACTGGTACTAGGGCAAATAATACCTTGCTTCAGTAAGTCACAGACAAGTATCTCGATTTCGGTCTTCTGATGAAATGGGTAGCGGTAGGGCCTGATGTTGGGCGGAACACTGCCACGAAGGAGCTGAATACGGTGGTCCTCTGGACGAGAAGGAGGTAATCCCACAGGTTCAGCAAATATACCAGAATACTTGTCCAAAATGTGTTGGAGATCGGCAGGAGTGCTAGAGACTGCTGATGGCTGCATCTGAATGGAATGGAGCTGAGCGATGACACCATGTGAATTCTTCTTAAGAAGTTTTTCCATACGGTGTGAACTGATGATGCTGAGAGACCCTGGTTGTAAGCCTTTCAAAGTGTGTGGGTGCCCCTCGGCTGAAAACTGCATCCAAAGTTTAGCAAAATCCCAGAGAATGGGGCCAAGAGTGCGTAACCATTGGGCACCCAAAACCACATCACAGCCACCTAAGGGTAAGGCAAACATGTCAGAGCGCATGTTATAATCTCCAATAGAGAGACGCACATTGCGACATTTCCCTTTACAAGGTAAAGTGCCCCCATTGGCAATCATGACTTCAAAGCTAGAGCATGGATGGATAAAGCAATCAGCCTGTTTGGCTATTCGTGGATCAATGAAGTTATGAGTGCTACCAGAATCAATGAGTATAGTAAGAGGGATCTTCTTGAAGAAACCCTGGACCCGCATGGTTTGTGGAGTAGTGACTCCTGCCAAAGCATGGACAGATATCTCTGGTGGAGCTTCTGGGGAAGGAGGTTCAGGCTGGTGAGGCTCAACCTCAGCATCCACTGTTTCCTGAGCATCTACATATTCTTCCAGTTCTGGTGGAGAATCCACATCCAAGAGATAGAGCTTTTGCTGAACACATCTATGGCCCCGAGACCATTTCTCATCACAATTATAACAAAGCCCTTTGTCTCGCCTAACTGGCATCTCTGTTTCAGACAAGTGCTTGATCGGAGTAGTTCTGGGAGCTGGTATGACTGGAGGGTTGTGAGAACCTATATTTCTGAATGGAACAAAATTAGATCTGGAGCGTTGTAGAGCACTAATCTTGTCTTCCGCTAACTTAGCCAACCCAAGGGCTTCCATCATTGTAGTAGGTCGAAACATTTTGACTTCTGAGCGAAGTGCATCCTTCAGACCACTGACAAAACAACTACGGAAGAAGTCATCAGACAAGCCCTCTGTGTGATTAGCTAATTTTTCAAACTCTGTCTGGTATTCTCTTACAGTGCCTGTTTGACGCAGTTTAGTGAGTGCTCCTGTGAAATCATCAAAGGAACTAGGGCCAAAGCGCTCCAAAATGAGGGTGCAAAATTCGCTCCACGTTGGGCCTACATTAGCCTTGATGTACCAACGGAACCATTGAAGAGCTTCATGTTCCAAATGAAAAGATGCAAGGGAGACTTTGTGGTTATCCAAAGTATTATGCAAGCTGAAATACTGCTCTGCCCTATAGATCCATCCAGTCGGATCAGAACCATCGAAGCGTGGAAAATCAAGCTTTGGTCCACGGAAATTGCCAGAAGAGGACCCAGTATCTCCTGAATGGTTTCGGCTCATGGCTGACTGCTGAAAGTTAAGACCCAAAATTTTGTCATCCAGATCTTGAAGTCTGGTTTTGAGGGATGCAATTTCCTCTTCCATGATTTTGGCTCCTGTACGCGTAACAACCATAAAACAAGGTTTTTTTTTTTTTTTTTTTTTTTTTTTTTTGAAATGGGTAGAAGATGAGAAACAAAAACTTTTTTAGTTACGACAAACTTGGATTTGGGTAAAACTCATATAGGAAATGGGTGTTCGACGGGTGGTGGGAGACTATCTAGGGACAAGGGAAAAAGAAAAATGAGGGTTTCAAGGGTAGGGAGGCGAAATGAGGTGAACAGTCCAAGAGGGATAAGGGAGCCAAATGAGGAATTGAATCTTGTGGCTCAGTTTGGTGGCGATTGGATGAGAGGTGAAAAAGATAGGGCAAACCCTAAAATTAGATAAATGAGGGATTTAGGGCTTTGATATGTAAAATTTGGGGTTGGGTCGCCAAGGAAGGAAGTATGCGAAATGATATTGCAGACGTTCTGCGGAAGTATGAGCAGAAACAGAAAGCAAACAAGGAAGCTACGACTAAAAAACAGAAAAATTTTCTCTTTTTTTTTTTTTTTTTCTGAACAGTCGACTTAGAAAAATTCACTCACAGACAGAACAACTGAAAAGAGTTATTGCAATAACAAGAGATATTAGAAGTGAGAGGAACCTGAAGGCCACGACAGAAAAAAATTTGATGTAATTTCCACCCAGCGAGCCCAAGAGAGTGCTCTGATACCAGATGAGAAGAACCTCCTTATAGCAATATCGTGAGAATGCTCGAAATAACAGAATACAAAGTGATAGTAGAACTCAGAATAAATCTACTGATCGTAGGCCACTTCGAGGGGGTAACCTCCTTTGAGCAAGCTCAATACAATAAATTCGTCCGTGCCCATCAAGGGCCTCAACCTATTCTTATATACTGGGTACGATCTAGAAAAGTAATACTACCTATGCATGTGGGATAATAAAATAAACTCACAGGATGACTTACAAAGCATATGCGTCCAACAACTCTACTCTAACAAAATAAACAGAAGGAACACACAGGTTCCTAACACACTTAGGGTGTATTATAACATTATACAATACATCGATGGTAGTCCATTGTTCTACCATATTATGATTTGTTAGATTTTAAAATAATGTCCTCTACTTCAAATAAGAAAATTCCTTCGAGATAAATATTAAGAAATAAAAAAGAATACATGTATCAATTTATTAACATTCTCTATATTTGTGTAGTCTAGATTGCACATAAGTGGAGCTTTTGTACTATGAAGGTAAAATATACTATGTAATAATAATAGTGTATATGATGGAAGGTGAATATATTTAGGAGACTTAATAATGTAAAATAGAATCATAAATATAATTCCTAGATTATTTATTGTTTATCCCCTAGTAAAATATAATCATTATTAAATCTTAAGTCATATGCTTCTTCAAATGTGTAGGGATAATTTATCTTCCATAAATAAACCTATGGTCTTTTAAAACATTACTCTTCAAATTATCTTGATGAGAGCATAATACATGTAGGGGTAGCTACTTCCAATTTGCAACATATCCTTTCAAACACTGGGTCAACTATAAGGCTAGACCCTTCTTCTACTTCAGGCTCTAGAAAAACTAGGTGGGTGTACCTATATATTCTTCATATGGTACCAGTTGTTCAAAAGCATACAATAAATCTAAACAAAGTAGATAATGCCCTTATTTCTCTTATACTCATGCAATGACAGATGTGAAACAAGAAATTGCAAATCCTAAGAAATCTACAAGCTGAGTGACGACATCCTTTCAGCTCTTAAACTAAAAGGGAAATGGATGATTATAATTTTGATTTCAGTAGATCCCCAAATATGCAACAATAAGAACGAGCTGATCCTACAGCTGATTAATGCCTTATCTATTGGGCAGTTCCACAAATCACACACATACATCTATGATATTAGTGACATATTTCATACATCAAGATATTAGATCTATCCTATCACTTTGTGAATCATACATCAAAGCTCATAAAGACCTCATTCTCATGAAACATCCTTCTCAAATAACCACCAAACATATCAAATGCATCAAGAATTTACTTGGCTCTTTATTCTAACCGCAAAACATATGAGACATTCAACCTTAACGAGATACAAATAGCTCTAAGTTATTTGTCCCTAAACCACAAAACATTACAGATTAAAGAGATAGGAGACAAGAATTAGAATGAAACCAAGAAAATGCTTTCTTATTATATTCATTTCTTTGAAACTATACAGTCAAGATGCACATGAATAGCTCCCAAAACCACTAAATAGATCAGAACTATCTATATTAACTTAACTATTGCTGTTCATAATAGATAAAATATGTTGAAGAGAATGGTATCACACTCATGACATAAATTTCAACCTAACTATAACCATCCTTGTGGTATCATACCAGTGAAAATCATCTAAGAAATTGGAACCTTGATAATGAGAGAGAAAGAGAAAGATATAGGAAGAAAGAAGACACATGATCTAATTTGGAAGTGACATGTCTCCACATGAATCTTCATTCCCTTCTATTGCAAAGCATCTCTTATCTTTCTACAACCAAAATTTGATAAGAATCTCATCATTGTTTTGTAACAAACTTGTTTTGTAACCATCCTAGTGGTATCATAGCAGTGAAAAGCATCTAAGAAACTGGAACCCTTATAACAAGAGAGAAAGAGAAAGATATAGGAAGAAAGAAGACACATGATCTAATTTGGAAGTGACATGTGTCCACATGAGTCTACATTCCCTTCTATTGCAAAGCATCTATCATCTTTCTACAACTGAAATCTATTAAGAATCTCATCATTGTTTTGTAACAAACTTGAAATATCTCCTTGTAATGATGAAAGACCCTATTCTGATAAAGCCATCAGGTATGCATCTAAAATTCTAGAAAATCATTCATTAGACTAACTTGGAGGTGAGAAAAACCATTCCTAACTACATCCCTACTACCTCTAGCACACATCCAACTCACCATATTGCTAAAAATCAAATCTAAACTATTATACTTGAATGTGGTTGAAAATTGGGTACCTAGTACAAAACCTTGAATAACTCAAATAGAGAGATTCCTCTGCCAAAATAAACCACAAATATGGAAAGTTCATTTTTCTTGGTTCGAATGGTATATCGTAACTTGCTATGTCAGTGTATCAGAAATACCCAAAGGATCAAACTAAAAAACAAGCTCTTGGTCTAACCTTTAGGACTATATCTTTTATGCATATATTTAAAAATCTCTTAAGGTAAAAACTATATGTTATAAACTCTATTTATTTAAAATATACATGTACATGATTTCAAAAGGAGAAATAATAAAATATTAGCTTTTTGTAGTTTTGAAATTTCCCTCTTATTCTGAATTCGAGTCAACCCATGTTTGATCACCTAACACATGGCATCATCTGATTGGCCTAATTCTATCGTGTCAGTTCCTTCACCAAATAGGTGCCATGTTGTACCATCCCATTGGTTCTCAATGTGTCATGTCTAACTGGGTCCACTACCATGTGGTGGCCTCTAATTGGGTTGCCATGTCACCATGCTTAACCAATGTGCATCTTTCCTTAGTGACATAGCGATAGTTTTCCAATCTGCCATGTGGAATAATCTAGTGCACTTGATCTGGTCACTACCAGAACACCACCCAAATGCCATGTGTCACATTGTGGTTGTGTCACCATGTTGTTGTCTCCATCATTTCTTTGCCATGTCATAGCAACATTGCAATACATGGCACCTTTGTCCACATCACTGCTCTATCATCTATTGTGTAATTTGTACCACATCATCAATGCCACATCATCACCCCTACTAGATACCTCATCACCTATTTCCTCTTCATTGCAAGATACCTCATCACTAGGTGCATCATTATAATCACTTTCATTGCAAGAAGAACCATTACTATTGCTGCTAGAATGTTCTTCACATTCAAACATGTCATCACATCTTGACATTCAAAAGACAAATTATCTTTCTCTATGGATTCATTAGATTCATTATGATTTTCAGCACATTCACTATCATCATTAGAAGTCTCAACATGAATTCTATTGTCATACAAAACATTGTCCATCTTCTTGATGTATTCTTCAATTTGCAAAAGCTTTTGTAATCTTAAATTTGTTGGCCAGTTAACTGAACCACATATAGAAACATCTAGGAAAATAATAGGTGAGGAAGATTCATTAGATCTTAAATCAAAATGCAACTCCATGAATGCTGATTTTAAATTTACATAAATTTGATCATCTCCTAGACCCTGAATGCTTCCTACTGAATTCCTTATGAAACTAACAATTTGATTTTAGAGCTCTTTCTTTATCTCTACAATGTCTTCAAGCACATCTTCATGACTTGGTAAATGAACATCAGATCTGAGATCTACTTCCATCTTAAAATAAACCTTCTACTTATTTATCGCAGTGCTGAAAATCACTAAATTGAGGTAACCATTATTTAACACTTGACTTCCATGAAAGAGAAACATGAAAATCAAAAGTACCTCAAGTGTTGATGCTAAACTTTGATCCACTAATTTGGGATAGGTGCAAGATTGAAATTCCTTCAGATCACTGATCTAAACCATGTAGAGCTGCCACCTCCTTGAAAGAGGATAAAAAAATCATTTTTGTGATTTACTTTTTAACAGTTCTATTTCTTATAATAGCAGATACAACAACGCCTTAAAACTGATCAAGAACTTGTACTTCTTTTTCCAAAAACTATCAAAAGCTTCAGATGTACCCATACAAGTTGAAAGTCCTTCAAATATTGCAATTAAATACAATAGGAACAAACTGGTATAGTGATTTAGAGTCACCACTCATACTTTAGAGAAATAAAACATGATTTGTCACTTGAAAATTTTGAACCAATCCTTCAGTTGTAGGAGAAGTGCAAATCATCAAACAACTCTTGTAGATTTACAAACTTGAAAAAGAGAACAAAACCTTTTGTTCATTCTTGACTCTGATTTTACAATAGCACTTCAAATCAAAAATTGGCTAAACTAATTGAAGATAAAACCTCTTAGTAATAATACACTTTTCAATCAACCCTCAAAGCTACTACTACAAATGGATAAAAATTCATTAATGTGCATGACTTGGAGTAAGAAATTGGAAAGAGTATCATAAAATTTATTGTTGAAAATTTTTTCATGCACTTCTTATGTTTCATTGAATCTTCCTTTTTAAATTCTAAAGGTTTGTCTATCATTCAGATTCAATACAATCCCCAATAGAGTCGCCATTTTTTTGGTGTTTTAAATTTTTACGCTTCAAATTATCCCTATGAGAACATAATACATATAGGGGCAGCTACTTCCCATCTACAACATATCCTTTGACACACCAGGCCAACTATAAGGGTAGACCCTTATTCTACTTCATGCTCTATAAAACCTAGGTAGGTATGCCTATAGATTCTTCATATGATACCAGTTGTTCAAAAGTATACATTGAATCTAAACAAAGTAGATAAAGCCCTTATTTCTTCTATAATCATGCAATGACAAAGATGTGTAGCAGAAAATTGCAAATCTTATGAAATCGAAAAGTGAAGTGAGGGAACCCTTTCAACTCTTAAATAGAAAGTGAAATGGATGATTATAATTTTGATTTCAGCATATCCCGAATATGCAACAACAAGAACAAGTTGATCATATAGCTGATCATTGCCTTTATGTATTGGGTAGTTTCACAAATCACACACATACATCTACGATACCAGTGACATATTCCATACATCAAGATATCAGATCTATCCTATCACTCTATGAATCATACATAAATGTTCATAAAGACTTCATTCTCATGAAATATCCTTCTCAAATAACTAGAAACCCTATCAAATACATCAAACATTTACTTGGCTCTTTGTTCCAAGAACAAAACATATGAGACATACAACCTTAAGCGGATGTGAATAGGTTTGAGTTATCTGTCCCTAAACCAAAAAACATTGTAGATTAAAGAGATAGGAGACAAGAATCAGAATGAAACTAAGAAGATTCTTTCTTATTCTATTCATTTCTTTGAAACTATACATTCAGGATGCATATGAATAACTCTTAAAAGGACTAAATAGATTAGAACTATCTATATTACCTTATCTACGATTGTTCATAAGAGCAAAAATATGCTGAAGAGAATGGCATCATAGTCATGATAGAAATTTCAACCTAACTAGAACCATCCTTGTGGTATCACAACAATGAAAAATATCCAAGAAACTAGAACCCTTATATTGAGAGAGAAAGAGAAAGATATAGGAAGAAGAAATTGGATCTGATCTAGAAGTGACATGTGTCCACTTCAATCTTCATTCCCTACTATTGCAAAGCATCTCTCATCTTTCTACAACTAAAATCTAATAAGAATCTTATTGTTATTGTGTAACAAACTTGAAATATCTCCTCCTAATGATGAAAACCCCTATTCTGATAAAACTATCAAGAATGCATTTAAAATGTTGATAAATCATTCATTTAACTAACTTCGAGGTGAGAAAAACCATTTGTAACTACATCCCTATTTCCTCTAGCACACATTCAATTCCCCATCTTGCTAAAAATCAAATTTAAACTACTATACCTAAATGTGGTTGAAAATGGGTACTCGGTGCAAAACCCTACATAACTCGAATAGATGGCTTCCTCTATAGAAATAAACAACAAATATGGAAAGTTTCTTCTTTCCTAGTTCCAATGGTATATGATAGTGCTATGTTAGCATATCAAAAATACCCAAAGGATCAAATTGAAAAACAAGCTCCTAGTTTGACCTTTAGAACTATATCTTTTATGCAAATATTTAAAATCTCCTAAGGTCAAAACTATATGTTATAACCTATATTTATTTAAAACATTCATGTATGTAATTTCAAAATTGGAAATAATAAAATATTATCTTTTTGCAGTTTTGAAATTTCCTTCTTATTTTGAATCTTGGTCAACTCAAGTTCGACCACCTGACATGTGGCATCATTTGATTAGCCTGATTCTGCCATGTCAATTCCTTTTCCACATAGGTACCATGTGGCAACATCCTATTGGTTCTTGAAGTCCATGTTTGGCTAGGCCCACTGCCGTGTGGTGACCTCTGATTGGGTCACCATGTCACCATGCTTAACAAATGTGCATCTTTCCTTGGCTACATAGAAATAGTCATTTGATCTGCCACATGGCATGATCTAGTGCACTTGATCTTTTAACTACCCCATTAGCACCCAAAAGCCATGTTTTACGTTGTGATTGTATTTCCATGTCATTGTCTCTGTCAGCACTTTTCCATGTCATCACAACATAGTGACATCACGAAACATGCCACCTCCATCCACATCACTACTATGTCATCCACCTCGTAATCCACACTATGTCATTAATGCCACATCATCTCCCCTACTCAAAATGAAACTTCACAAAATGACTTGGAATTATAATTTGTCTTCACAAGATGCATGGATATACTGAATGGAAGATGTTAGAAACATTAAACACTTCATAGGCCTTAACAAGATAGTCAGGTACACATGCATTAAATGCACTTATAGGGGATCAAATTTTATGATGGTACTAAAAATCATGGCTTCAATTTTGAGTCCTAGCAAAACCAACCCAACAATACATTTGAAAAATGTAGATGACCTATTTGTATTGATAATACAATCTTTGCTAACCTAGTTTGAATTTGAGATAATAAAGGGAAACCTAATACTTACATATGAGGAATAGGTAGTGGAGAGAACAATGTAAAACTAATGGATAACAACCCTAGAGATGGTAAAATCTATAATAATCTCCAAATAAGTACCTACTAGAGAGTATAGGAGAGAAGGGAAAGGGGAAAGAGAGAGTATAGGAGATAAAGGGAAGGGGAGGGGAAGAGAGATAACAGAGAAGAGAGATTATAGGAGAGAGAGAGAGAGAGAGAGAGATAGTATAGGAGAGAATGGAAGAGGGGAGAGAGGAAGGAGAGGGAGAGGTTGACAATAACTATGTGTTAAAGAGTTCACAAACCCCTTAGCATATATATAATGTTTCGAATAGGTCAAAAGGAGTCATAGGGTGCTCTATGACACCTTTTGACCCATTGGTTGCCATAATGTTTTCCTTAAGGGAGCTAAGGATGGCTTAGCACCCATATAATGTTTCAAAGGGTCAAAAGGGGTCATTGAGTACTCTATGACCCCTTTTAATTCATTAGTTTAAATTATATGTTTCTTAAGGGGTTCAAGGACCCCTTAGCACACATATAATGTTTCAAAAGGGTCAAAAGGTGTTAAAGGGTACCCCATGACCCTTTCTGACCCATTGGTTTGCATTATATGTGTCTTAGGGGTTCCTCAGAACTCTAACCTCACATATAATGGTTGAAATGGGCCATAGGCTGCCTTATGACATATTCTAACCCATTAGATCATATTATGTGTGTCTTAAGGGGTCTAAGGACTACTTAGCATGAATATAATAGTTCTAATGGGTCAAAAGGCTTGGGGTCATAGATACCTCATGACCCCTTGCAATCTATTAGATTGCGTTATGTTTATCTTCAATGATATCAAGATGCCTTAGTAGACATAATATGACTCCAATAGGTAATTTCCACCAGCCACTAACAAACTTTTCCTTTGATAATAACTCCAACCAATTCATCCTAACCTCAAACTATAGAGATGGTCCTACAAAATATTAAATATTATATTTAATAAATTATATAATACTCCATTCTAATAACTAATTCATATATTTTTTAAAATTATATTATTCTATAACATAATAAATTATATATTAAACAATTTCAACATTTATAGAAGAGGAAATGAGAGGATGGAAGTGAGTAGTTCTAGGGTTTCAACAGGAAGAAATGGTGTCCAAGGGATGATAGTGAAGATGAAGAGGATGAGGAATGCCTCCATCTCCCTTTTGGGGTCTTGGGTTGTTCTTGGAAGATTGGGTTTTGGTAGATTTGCATCAGGAGCTTGGATTGTGATTGTGCTTGGTAGATCTGGACTAGATAGATCTATGATAGAGTTGTAGACTTGAACTATGCCAAGAAAAGTTGTACTAGGGTTTGGAGAGGTTGTATTTTTTTGCAGGTAGATTCTAATGAAGATGAAGATCCAAATGGATCTTTCTGGTATCTTCATTATTGGGTAAGTGATATCTAGAGCAATAGATTGGGATTGATTTCATTGTTGTCTCTGCATTCTCTAGATGCATTGGTGATCTCTATTACAATAGATTTGGTGTTATTTTCCCAACTACCTCTACTTTCCCAATATGAATTTTTGATCTCTAGTATAATAGATTGGGGAGTTTTCTACCTTGATCTCTTTTCTTTCCTAGTATGTGTTCTTAGTCCCTGGTGCTATAGATTGGGGCTTTTTGGTACTACGATCTCTTCTTACCAAAGAGCATTATGTATGGGGGTTATCCCTACCCAAAAATCTACTATGTGGAGGTTGTGGTGGTTTATAGAGGCCTTTAGGGACCTTCCTTGTTTGGAGTGGTTTTGCAAGATGGAGTGGTTGTCTACATTCAATAGATGGGTCAGATCTCTCCTCCTCTATAAAACTATTAGTAGTTTATAGAGGTGTCGTATATTCATCTCCTTCACTTCACTACAGCCTCTTGAGGTTGGGGAAAAGCTTATGGAGATAGCAGGTTGCTGGGGGAGAGTGGTGGTGAATCATTTCAGTCTCTACTCTCCTTAAGTTGTTGGCAAGGATCCCTTTCATTTTACATGAGATCAGGTTGGACAAAGCGTGTTTGAAAAATATACTTCATGTGGTGAAGAAGGTATTACTTTGATGTAGTGCAAGGTAGGAGAATCCCCAAAGGAGATGTCCTAGCCCCTAGAAAATAACTACATAGTGGAAACACAACAATAATGCAAGATCTGATATCAAATCACAACTCTTTATTCATAAAATAACCAATTACATGCAATATGTTAGGCTGTAAAGCCTTTCTGGTTATGACCAAATACAAAGAAAGTAACAGGTTTGAAAGATCCCTCAAGATCTAATCCAAACCCTAGCTAGTCCAAATCCACAATTTGGTAGAAACCTCCAAGATCTCAACTTGTGCTTGCAAGCCACCAAGCAACCTCTATGTTTTTGAAACCACAACCACTAGTTCTTCTCCAAACCTTATCCAAGTTCCAAGTGTAAACTACCTCACATTTAGTGCTTTGTCCACACACTCTAGAAAGCTCGCTCCTCTACTTCCCCCTTCTCTCTAAGCTTATACTAAGAAGAGATCCCACCTTAAATCTTGATGACAAATGATCATATGCCTTCCTTAAATAGGCACTTAGCATCCAAGGTGTTACAAACACAAGCAATATTGAATAAAAGGTAAATACAACTACCTTCAAAAAATATTCAATTCCCACCCAAATACAACTAAGCACCACCATGTGGCCCAACAAATATTAAATACATGATTTAAGGAAATGTCCACAAACCTCTAGAATTCTACCTACACATCTCGATAAATGGAATGATAACCATTTTAATTTATTTTTCTATTTATGCCACCTATGCACCTTGAAAATAGAAATTCCTCTTTTCTCCATTTTTCTATTTTTTATTTTATTTTAAATTATTTTTCCTCTCATTTTTATCACTTTCTCTCTCCTCCAATTTTCTTTTCCTCTTTATTTTCTAATGCATGATGCTCCTGCATCAAACTCCATACATAAACAATTCAGTATGGAGATGTGTGTTACTTTGTCTAAAGGTGGCCTGGATCTTCCTCCTAGCTTCTACATTCACAACTCCCATGGAGATGGAGAAATCCCTTATTGAGGTAGAGATCTTATTTGTGTGATGGGAAGCAGAGGAGACTCTAATCAAGATATTGTGTACTTGTGCTCCTTTTAGTGGCTTGATTAGTAGAAAAAGGTGGAGTGGATAATATCTCTAGGGTTTGATCTTCCTCCTCCTCAGTTCTCTCATTGCCATTATAATGATGTTAGAGATTTTTGGGGGGCAGAAAGATTTTTTATAGCATTTTCTAAAGTTGGAGGTTGAGCTTTGCATAGACCCATGGTTGGAAGATATGTATTGTGTTTGCCAAGGCTAGAGGTATAGTTTGGTTTGGTCTTGTATTTATTTTTAGGCTATTGACAAGTGTGAATGGCCTAATTTTATTCCCTTATTGTTATGATGATGCTTAGCTTTTATTTTCCATGTGATCGAGTGATTGTTGGTAGTTTTTAAGGGCACACTCTGGTCCTTGTCTTTTTTTGGTATAAGTTTGTAGCTATTGTGGGGGCTTGTCCCAAGTTTTTCAGTGATAGCACTAACCATAGTTGGTGTGTTAGTTGCTTCTTGACGTTTGCATTTGATAGAGGAATAAATGATCATACTCTATATTTCATTACTAGACTCTAGTAATTCTTTGTTACTAGTGTCTAGAGGTCTTAATGTGCTTCCAATCAATACCCACTAATTGCTAATTTTCCTAATAAACAAATATAATATATTTTGTAATATATAATGTAATATTTGATAATTTATATTACTCATAACATTATATAATTTTATATAATATGATATTAGCTATATGTATTGTATACTATTGCACAATTTATTAAATATCATATTATAATGTATTCATTTAGGAAATTAGGGAAGAAGAGGGAGATGTGGGTGATTTTGAAATTCAAATAGGAAATATCGGGTACCCAATATCTATTAAGTACCTGATTAGGCTCGGTATTACGCATTCTACTTGTTCAACCTCAAAAACATGATTTTTCCTTATTCCTCTAATTTTGTAACATCAAGCATGTAATTGATAACTTTTTTTTACCTGAATTTGACAAAATAAAAAGGGTTTCTTAAGGATGTAAGTTCATCTTTCCATCAATATAATTATTGTCAAATTATGAGATTAATGAGTAATTATTACTAATTTTAAATGGAGTTACCTATAAGTATTGATTGGCATACTAATAAAAATCAACTATAGATTTGGAACAATATAACATTTTTGAAACCTAAATTTAGATGTGTCATATTCTATGTTTCACCTACTATGAGGGCAAAAAAATTAGTTGTTAATAGTTTTTAATGAGTTGAGGTTACGAAACATGACATTTATTTTATTATAAATATTTTTTAGTAGAAAATTCATAATTAATAATTTACTTGGAATATATTTACAAAAAAATATGCATCACATCCCTACATGGGTCTACTTCTTATAGCTAGTATTTCATAAATAAAAGCATTATCATTTGACTATGATTAAGGTGATCAAATAAATGCATATTTGTTAGTTTTTTGCTCAAATTTGTATACTACTGCATTGAAATCCAAAATTTTGACCAATCAATTTTATTTTTGTTCTACAAAAAAGCCTGTAGTTTAAAAACTACATTCAATTTCCTACAGATTCTAGTTTTACAACTTTTTGATATAAGGTCTATAACTAGTTCAAAGTTAAGTTGATGAATGCTGAGGTTGTGATTTTTAATTGACACTTAAGGCAATAGTTTTTCTCCTCGTGATCTTCCACATAGCCTAATAGTATTATTATCATTAAAGTTCTTATGATTGTTAAATATCGTTATTTTCTTACACTCCTCTTCTCCATTATCCATGATGAAACTATCAAAAACATTATTTCTTGAATAGCATATTAAGTGAACTCCACTACGTTAAACACTCTAGCTCAATTAGACTCTGATTCTGCTTCACACTTTAATATAAATGATAGTCTTATTATCAATGCATGATAAAATTATACAACAATTTATCATTCTTGTTTATAAAGAGTCATCCTTTGATAAATGCTCAGACTTCCATATCAAGTCATAAACAACATTTAATTATTCTTAATGTATTTATTTAAGTAAATGATGAAGATCAAATAAAGAAACCTCATCTTACTCCATGTCAATGAGAATAATTCTACTACACCAAATATATGTTAATACTTACACCTTTGTCCTACTTTTGATGTTTTTTGAAAGTGTAAGATTTCAATCCATGTCATCTTCTTAAATAAATCCTTATCATTTACTAATCATTTAATCTTGGCCATTGATTTTCCAGATGAAAAATATATTAGCAATGGATTTTAGTCTTATTTTAGGGACCTTATTCATATTCTTATCCCACTATTTTTATCTATCAAGTTATCATTTTATCATGTTTCTTGATGCAGTAGCATCTAGGATGTAAGGGCAATATTGCACCGCCAAAAAATTTGTTTTATCTTTCTCAATTACAGCTATCTCGGTGCAAAGTTGTTGTTTTTGGATGTTTGGTCCTAGAATGTTTGATTTCATCCTTGCAGGTGCATTTAAGAGACATCATCATCCCAATATAGTTTCATTGCAATATCAAGTCTATTTGTAAAGTTATTGAAAATGTTTTGTATTGGCAACAGTCTATAAAAAAATTAAACCTAGTTTTGAAGGATTTAGAGACCGTAACAACTAGTCAAACCTCATCTTGTTGGAGCATTCTTAAGTTATACACTATAAATTAGGTCACAACCTTTTTGAAATGGGGTCATAATATTCAATTAGAGATAGCGATGAGTTATGGTTTTTAGAAGTCCTACCACCTGAATGGGAAAAAAATGGAATTTCTTGGTAGATACTCTAATATAATAAAATATGATAAATAATGATAATTTAGGGTTTTTTGGCCTCATGGTTTATGGTTAAGTTTCTAGAACCTTCTTTAGTAGTGGAAAATTACCTATATAAAGAAGGATTGTAGGGTTGTTTAGGACAATTCTGGGATGTTGGTTGTGGCTCTAGCAAACACAATTGATGCATGAGCATCCTAGGTGTAAGAGAAATCTTTCATCACCCAAAAGTATTTTTATTTAAATATTTTCTATTTTAGGAAGGACTGTAGATAGGGTGGTTACTATTTATGGGAACTTGCTATTTTTAGTAAGTCTCTCATTTTAACTCAGAATGTTCTAATTTTCTATATTCAAGTTCATTAAAACATTATAAGGCTACCATATAAATTTCATTGCTTGAGCTTAAGTATTCGAGAAGTTATTTCGGATTTTTGGTAGAAAAATTTGTAGAAAAAATCTCCAGGCTCACTATTGGAGGCATTAGAGTGCTTGGATGAGGTCCAAAAATGCAACAGAAGGATCCTAGCATAGTTTTGTGTCTATAGATCAGGAGTTGGCATTTCTGAAAAGTGGTTATAATAGCCAATCAGAGCAATGGTTCATGAGTTATGGCCTTCAAAAGTTGGGAAACCAAAATTTCTAAAATAATTTGTCAAAAATGTATTTAGCTAACACTATATGTATTGTTAGGGTCTGTCAGCCTTGGGTATTAAGTTTGAGCATCTAGAACCTTCCTGGGTAGCACAAAATTGCCTATTTAAGAATGGCCTAAACATTGTCTAGAATAGCTCTAGGTGATAGTTCGCAGCACTGTGTTGTAGATTACTGTAATGAAGGTGCCCATTTGGGTTATCATATTGTAATTAAGAAATTTTTAATTTTGCATTTGTGGTAATAATAAGAAGTCCATATTTTGTTCTCACATTTTTTGTAGTTCCTTTGTTTCTGTTATGAGTTTATGGTACGAAGGGGAGTTCCCTGCATCAAGTGGTATTAGAGCTAGACATCTTGACTGTGTGGATAGATCACTAACTGTGAGGCAGTTTGCACTAGGACCGTGGTTTGGGCTGAGCATGTAGACAAATTGCCGATTGTGAGGTAGTTTGAACTAGGGTTTTAGAGGATGCACGAAAATTCTTTTACAAAGATAGCATGGTAGAAGAGTTGTATGTGTTACACCTGAGGGTTTTCGAGCCCTCCAAAGATAAATGCAAGCATTGGAAGAACAAATGCATAGAGGAATGAATCTTTCCATACAAGATGAAAGTGAGGATGAGGATGATGTAGAAGAAAATGTCAAAGTAGAGGTAGTTCTAAATCTAGAGGAAGAGAGGCCTTTTAGGGCCATCTTTAAGTTTGGAAAAAGACCTAAGGTTGAGGTTCCCACATTTTTGGGAAATCTTAACCCATAGGAGTTGATTGATTAGATCAATGAATAGGAGTACTTTGAGTATGAAGATATTGAGGATCCTGATAGGGTCAAGTTTGCGAAGGTGGAACTGAAGGGACATGCAAAAATCTGGTGGCAGGAGGTTTAGTTGGAGCAAAATCGAAAGGAAAAGGACAAAATCACTTGATGGGAATGGATGGTAGCTAAACTAAAGTGATAATTCATTCCCATAGATTATGAGCTTGATATGTTGAGGAAAATGCAAGGGTTGAAGCAAGTGCGAAAATCTATTCAAGAGTATACCGAAGGGTTCTATCGAGTTCTCACTAGAACTGACCATGCAGAAGCTGATAAGGAGAAAGTGGTTCAATACCTTCATGGGTTAAGGCCAAGCATTTAGGATGAGCTAAGTCTAGTTTGAGTGAACAATATTGAGGAGGCATACCAATTTTCCCTAAGAGTTGAGGAGAAACTAAGAAAGAAGTTTGACAATAAGAATAGTGGAAGAGGATGAGGTTGAAGATCTAGTGGACAATCTTATGGAGGTCATAATGATGATCAAAAGAATAAGGATGAGGCTAGAAGTAGTAATTAGAACCAAAGGGGAACAATTTCGATCATTTCCATGGTTCAAACAATAGAGATTAGAGAGGAAGAGGTAGAGGAAAAGGATTTGGAAGAGGAGGCTTCCATGGGAAATGTTTTCACTGCGGAGAAGAAGGGCACAGAGAATTTGAATGTACCTAGTGCCAAGGAAGGATAGATTGAAGAACAAAAGGCCAGGCTAGAGTTGCACATATTGATGAAGATGCTAGATCATTACATTTTGAAGATGCTAAAAAAGGAGAAGTCCTAGTTAACAGAAGAGTCCTATTGAGTGGTGAGAATGAACTCGATCAAAGAAGGAGCTTGTTTCATACAAGGTGCAAATGTGAAGATAAGTGTTGTGATGTGATCATTGATGGTGGAACTATAGACAATTTGGTGTCAAAAATGATGATCACCAAAAGTGAAGCTAAAGAGATAGAAACACCCACATCCATATTGTATTTCTTGGGTGTAAGATGACCACAAGGTCATGGTCAATGAGCAGTGCTCCATGAAGTTCAAGATTAGAAGTTACTAGGATGAGTTACTATGTGATATCATACCTATGGACATATGTCATATGTTGCTGGGTAGGCCATAGCAGTTTGACAAACATGTTGAACACAATGGGTGAGAAAATACCTACACTCTAACTAAGGATGGAGTGAAACATAAGCTGAAGCCATTGTAGAAGAAAGATGAAAAGGTATGCAGTGCTGCCAGAATATGTGTTATTGATGGAAAAGAGTTTCTCAAAGTTATAAAGCATGAGCATATGAGTTTTGTTATAATTCCAAAAGATAGTAAAGAAGAAGTACATGAGATACCTATAGAAGTTATAGATATTTTGGGAGAGTTTTCTAATATTGTATCAGATAATGTACTAGATGGATTGCCCCCAATGAGGAAGGTCAGTAACCAGATGGATTTGGTTCTAGGAGCCAGTTTACTAAACAAGGCAGCACACAGAATGACACCAAAATAAAATAAAGAGTTGAACAAGCAAGTTCATGAGTTACTACAGAAGGGGTTGATTCAAGAGAGCCTGAGTCCATGCATTGTACCAGTAGTATTAGCACCAAAGAAGAATGGAGAATGGAGGATGTGCATAGATTCTCATGTTATCAACAAGATCACAATAAAATATAGATTTCCATTCTCAAGGATGGATGACATTATGGACTATTTGTGTAGAGCTAAGTGTTTCACAAAGATAGATCTAAAGAGTGGGTACCATCAGATTTGTATCAAGGAAGGTGATGAGTGGTAAATTGCTTTCAAGACAATGGATGGACTGTATGAGTGGGTAGTCATGCCTTTTATGCTAACTAATGCACCATGCACTTTCATGAGGCACATGAATGAGGTATTGAAGGAGTTTTTGGGTAAGTTTTTCATTGTTTACCTAGTTGATATTTTAATCTTTAGTAAAACATTAGAGGAGAATTTGATTCATATTCACAAGGTGTTTGAAAAGTTGAGGGAAGAAACATTGTTGATAAACTTGAAGAAGTGTAGTTTTGTAAAGAAAGAGTTGGTGTATTTGGGATTTTTAGTCTTAGGAGAATGTCTAAAAATGGACCCAGAGAAGCTAAAGGCTATCCTTGAATAGCCTACTCAAAGGAGTGCAATAGAGGTAAGATCTTTTCATGGATTGGCTACATTTTATAGAATGTTCATAAGAAATTTTATCAGTATTTGTGGACCTTTGACTGAAACAATGAGAGGAGATAGGAAGATGTTTAAGTGGACTATAGGAGTAGATAAGTGTTTTTATTTGTTGAAACAAAAAGTTACTGAACAACTTGGTTGAGCACTTCCTAATTTTAACAAGGTGTTTCAAGTAGACTACGATGCTAGTGGTACTGCAATAGGAGCTGTTTTGGGCCAAGAAGGTAGACCTATTGCTTATTTTAGTGAGAAGTTGAATGATGAAAAAAGAAAATATTCTATTAATGATCAAGAATTTTATGCTATAGTTTAAGCATTGAAGAACTGGAGACACTATCTTCTTCCTAAGGAGTTTTTTTTGTATACTAATCATCAAGATTTGCAATACTTGAATAGTTAAGGAAAATTGAACCAAAGGCATTTAAAGTGGGTTGAGTTTTTGCAGAGTTATACATTTTTTTTGAAACACAAAAGTGGGAAGTCTAATAAAGTTGTAGATGCTCTTAGTAGAAGACAACTTTTTCTGATAGAAATGTAGATAGAGGTAATTGGGTTCAAGGAACTCAGTACATTGTATCTAGAAGATCCTAATTTTGGTGAAGCATGGAAGGTTTGTACAGAACTTGTTACACTTGATAGGAAAAACAAGTTGGATTTCATGATCCAAGATAATATGTTGTTCAAAGGAATCCAGTTGTGCATTCCTAGAAGTTCAATGAGATAGAATCTTATAAGGAGAAGCATAGTGGAGGATTGGCTAGACATTTTGGTAGAGATAAAACCATAGCTTTGGTTGCTAAAAATTACTACTGGCCATAGTTACACCAAGATGTGACAAAGTTTGTACAAAGTTGCAGAGTATGTCAAATGGAAAAATGAATGAAGCAAAATATAGGGTTGTATAAGACATTACCTATACAAGAGAAGCCATGGGAGGATGTCAGCATGGATTTTGTTCTTGGCTTATTGAGGACAAAGCGCGGGCATGATTCTAGTTTTGTGGTAGTTGATAGGTTTTCAAAGATGACACATTTTATTCCCTGTAGGAAGACTAGTGATGTTGTTCATGTAGCAGAGTTGTTTTTCAAAGAAGTGGTGAGACTACATGGTCTGCTAAAGAATATAGTTTCAGATCGAGATACCAAATTTTTTGGATATTTCTAGTGTACATTATGGAAGAAGTTGAAGATATATTTGAAGTTCAGTTCATCACATCATCCACAGACTGATGGGCAAATAGAAGTTGTGAATCACAATTTGGGAAATTTGTTGAGATGCTTGGTTGGAGATAAACCAAAGGGATGGGATATGATTTTACCATAGGCTAAATTTGTATATAATAATTCTATCAATAGGAGTACTAGTAAATCACCATTCCATATTGTATATGAGAATTGTCCTAGAAATGCTTCTAAATTGAGATAGTTGGATAAAGGAGAGATAAGTAGTGTTGAAGCAAAAGATTTTGCTAAACATTTGAAGAACATGCATAAGGAGGTAAGGAAGCACATCATAAAGATGAATACATAGTATAAGGCTAAGTAAGATGTGAAAAGGAGGTATAAGGAATTTCAGATTGGAGATGATGTCATGGTTCATTTGAGGAAGGAGCATTTTTCAGTGGGTACATATAATAAGCTAAAGATGAAGAAGATTAGCTTGTGCAAGAAAGTGAAAAGGCATGATTCTGGAAATGTGTATGAAGTGGAGTTGCCTATTGAATTGAATATTTCACCAATATTTAATATTTTAGATTTGAAAGAGTACTATGAAGGAGGTGATGGAGATGGAGTTGCAAAAGCATAGTGGAGTATTCTAGCAGCTAGTTTAGCTACAAAGGAGATTGAGGTGATACTGGATAGTCATGTTGGAAAAAGTACTAGAAACAAAACTTATGAGGAATATCTGGTCAAATGGAAGGGAAGACCAGTTGAGGATTCATCATGGCTAGCAAGGGAGGAGGTAAACCATCTTGGTTTTCTTTTGAACACCTGAGATGTGATAGGGTCACTTCTCAAATTATCCCTAGTGTCTGATGTAGGAGCATCCTAGGTGTAAGAGCAATCTTGCATCACACAAAAATATTTTCATTTCAGTCTTTTCTATTTTAATAAGGATTGTAGATAGGGTGGTTGATATTTATGGGAACTTGCTATTTTTAGTAAGTCTCTCATTTGAACTTGGAATGTTCTCATTTTGTATATGAAGGTTCATTACAACATTAGAATGCTACCATATAAATTTCATTTCTCCAGCTTAAGCATTGGAGAAGTTATTGTGGATTTTTGGTGGAAAAATTTGTAGAAAAAATATTTAGGCTCACCATTGTAGGCCTTAGAGTGCCCGAATGAGGTCTAAAAAAGCGACAAAAGGGTGCTAGTGTGATTTTGTGCCTATAGATCAAGAGTTGGCATTTTTGAAAAGTGGTTATAATAGCTAATCAGAGTAACGGTTTGTGAGTTATGGCCTTTGGAAGTTGGGCTACCAAAATTTCTAACTATGCCTGTAGATCACGAGCTGGCATTTTTGAAAAGTGGTTATAATAGCCAATTGGAGCAACGGTTTGTGAGTTATGGCCTTTGGAAGTTGGGCTACCAAAATTTCTAAAATAATTTGTCAAAAATGTATTTAGCCAACTCTATATATATTGTTAGGGTCTGTTGGCCCTAGGTATTAAGTTCGAGCATCTAGAACCTTTTTGGGCAGCACAAAATTGCCTATTTAAGAAAGGCCCAAACATTGTCTAGAATAGCTCTGGGTGATAGTTTGCAGCACTATCTTGCAGATTATTGTAATGAAGGTGCCCATTTAGGTTATCATATTGTAATTGAAAATTTTTTAATTCCACATTTGCAGTGATAATAAGAAGTCCATATTTTGTTCTTGCATTTTCTATTATTCCTTTGTTTCTGTTATGAGTTTATGGTATTATGGGGAGTTCCTTGCATCAATGATATTGTAAGGAAAATGACCATGTGTCTTTGCATGTTTTATTTTTGAGATTTGTAATTCAATGTTTTTGGAGATAATAAGAAGCCAACTTTTTGTTCTTGTAACTTCTTGTTATTTCTCTATTTCTGTTATGTGTTATTTTATTAAGGGGAGTACCCTTCATCATTTCTAGTTTGAAAAACCATATTGTACCCTACAAAAATTGATTAAAAGGAATGAATGAAGTGGATAAGGGTGCCTTTTCTTTAGTTCAAGCCATTATATGAGAATATAAAATACTAGGCAAGTCTTGTGTGTTCTTATTCATTTGTCTATTTTATGATGCATATCTCTCACAATCTCGAAATATCACTAACACATATAATAGCATCGGAATATGAAATTAATCATTGACTCGTAGATCATAAAAATATAGAGTTACATGTTGCTAGTACGATGCAAGAGTCAAAATATGGTGTATTGCTATAATGAATGGATTGGTGCATCTGCCACATTCACATTTCATCATTGACTTGGGAGTTTAGTGTGCATATCCTTTTTACATTTAAATTTCAAAATAACATTTCAATTTTCAATTCTAGATTAAGTTTTGATGCACTTATTATTTCAAGATTAATCATGCTCTTATTTATTATACATATATTTAATTATCCTTGAATAATCCATATAAATTGACAAATTTGTATATAAACTTTTTAGGTATTATTTAATGTGATTTTGTAATAGACCCCACATTCTTCATATTAATGGATTTTTAACGAGCACTCCACTAATGGAGAGATCACTTGTCTTACAATTCTACAAAAAATCATTTTTCATACTTAAAAATTAGTTTAAGTGGTTATAAATGTCCCGTCCTTTTTATTTTTCTCTTGCATTTCCTATAATTATTTGATCTTTAGTGGGTAGGTCAGCTAAAGTTGATTATATTAGTAATTATTGCCTCTACACTGATTTCTCTTAAATGCCAACTTCTCGTGTCTTCTCCTACAATGATTCTATTCTAATTTCTTCATCTCTCCACCATGGTCACCTATGAACATCACACTAAATAAAAAATTAAGCTTGGAAAATGTAACTCAACTTGGACTATTTAACACTTTCAGCCTAGGAGTCAAGCCTTAGTATACATTTTAAAACCATCAACTCCACCATCTCCCTCTTATATTCTCGATGTTCAAACATTGAACACTTTTTTGCTACCTTGTGTTCTTTTATTTCAATCACTTGAACATTTTTCATTGTTTTCACCACATACCTTCTTGGGCATGAAATATACTCCTTTCCCCCCTTTTCCCCTTCTTTTCCTCTAATGTCCTTCTATGTTTCTTCAGCATGTTACATTACCATCATCTACAAAAATGCCGCACACCTACCCATCAGAATGGAATTTCTACTTTAGCATACCTACTAACATTAATATAATCACTTGAAGATATTTAAATCTTAATCTCCACTATAAAGATTAAATAACCCTCCCACTTTTATCACAACATCGTTAAACTAAATCTCAACGATTCTATATAATGATGACTTTTTAATTAATTATTTGAATGAATCAAATTAATTATCTCAATGAATATATTCTCCCTAATAATTTATATAAACCTTCCTACGTGCTCTAATTATAACACATCATCTTATCACCATCCATCTTCACCTACATGAAATCAACCCCTTCCTTACAATCTTCCATCTTATCATCTACAAACTATCAAATCTACCACTTTGTCATATCTACCAACACTAAGATAATTAGTTGAAAAGATTTTCAAACTAAAAATTCGGACCATCACTTCTACAAAGCAATGATATGACATAATTAAGCAACTGGGTACCTCACTCTATTAAACAGAACAACATATTTTTAACTGATAAGTAGGAGATGATTTCCACAGCAAGTCAAATTGTGATATTACTATCAGGATTTAACTATGTGATTTTGAGTCAAACTCAAAATCACACACAGTTAAATCCTAATAGCAATATCACAATATTTTTAACCTTTTGGAAGTAGTCAGAAAGACGATATTTCGACGATGCATAGTATTTCACCTCCATATTTATGATGAAAATATTGGATTCCTGAGTGCCTCTAGATTCCAAATATTTCCACACTAAATGAGTCGTGCACTAAACACTAAGCAATGACAAAAGAGGAGTCTACTCAATTGATAGTGATTGCAATATAAATTAAAATCTATTGTTTTGGTTTATATTCGTAGTTGCATTCTCGCTTCATATTGTACAATTTTTATTAAAGCAAGCAACGTGAATTCTACAAACAAAATGTTGTAGTCGACAATCATGACTTGACTTATGTACACTATTATTTTTTATTGTATATTGAAACAAGACAAATTTACAAAGAATAATAGCTACACGAAGTAGGTGGGAGAGAGATACATCGTTTTAAAAAAATCACTACAATACAACTAACAGCTAGCATTACATTAAGAGGATGAAACACTTTGCAAAGGTCCATATGGCAATTACTTTGGAGCTGATTCACTTGGTTTTTAGGTTGTTGTAGCTGGGCCATAGCTTACTGATAAACATTTGTAGGACTTATGTACAATCTTTATAATACCAAGTCCTCTTTAATTTCACTTTTGACAAAGTAATGGGTATGGAAGTAAGACATTCTTTAATGGACAATATAAGAGAAGTGTCACATAGTGACTTAGTACATGTCTTTAGTTTTTATATAAATCTAATTTTAATTTAATAAATTTATTAAAAATGTTATATAATTATGGTTTTCTATAATGATATTGATTTAATTTTATTTATAAACATTATTATTATACTATTATATTACAAATGAATTATAGTAAGAAAATAATAATATTTTCACAATAATAATAATATAAAATAATATTTCTTAAAGTAAATAGCATTTGTTTTAGTATTTTTAACTGAATGACATTTAAATTATATTATAAAAAAATACAATATTAAAATGTGAAAATCTAAATCAATGCACTTATGTTCAAAAAATATTAAACATTAATGAACCACATTAGCTTAATACTAATAAAAAGTCTAAAAAATATTTGGTTTTACAATCTATCAAATATAAGAGGTAAATGAGTTCACCCAATCAATTTTTAGAAAAATGTATTCTAAAATTTGTAAAGTTAAAAAAATTTCATCTATAATGTGCAAGGTACTAGTTTGATAAGGAAATTTAAAAAATGATTAATTCAAACACCTCAGAAACAAAAATTTTAATCACTAATTAAAACATAAAATTCAAAAAACATCACAATAGTACTTATCCTACCAACAAATACTCAAATCAAAAAAATTTAGAAAGTTAAATTGTGATAGCAATATCACAATTTGATTTTTGTGGAAATATTTCTTATTTATTAACTTTTGTAAGTTAAATCATTCTACTAAATGTTTTTTAAGATCCTTTTACAGCTCTTTGAAAAATAATTTTAATCAAAATATTCCTCACTAATATATATATTTTTTTAAATTTAAATCCAACATAATACATTTTTATTTTCTACATAATATTTAGTAATATCTAATGTTAAAATAAACTATCATATCTTTCTTAAAAAATAAAATTTGAATTTATATTTTGAGTGAATTATTTTTTTCTCTATCATAAAAAGTATTTTATATACTTTCTAAACATAAATACTATTTACGTGACTATGATAAATTAAGAGATAAATATTTAAAATTGACTATACTTTTCAATTTTAAAGTTGTAATTTTCTATGTTATAAGTATATTATATCTAAGATTTATATTTATCTTTTTACTAAAAATATATATAATGATAAGATCATTAAGATTTTTTGGTGTCAAATTTAGGAGATAAATGCTTTTGAATATGTAGAAGAATAATTTTGTTATATAACTCTTAGACAAAGAAAAGTGACAAATATTTTTAAATAAATAGTTCAATGGATGAAGTCCCTATTTGGTCAAGTGAGGAGCTTCTTTTTTATCGTGAAAAACACACAAGGCATAAAATCAAACCAATAGTTATTCAAATGGAAGTGAGATTAAACATAGGTCTATTGGTTAATGTTTATATGATTGTTAGGATTAGAATTTGGTTTACACTGTGGATAATGATTGTGGTAATGTTAGGGTTAGGATTAGAATTAGGGTTAAGATTACTTATTTATCATTATTATTTGGATATGAAATTATTTCATATGAAACATTTTTTTTTTTAAAGGTGTCATAGCCACTTGATATATTATATATATAAATTTATTTTTTTATAATTCTATTGATTCTAAGATAAGGAGCACCTAGATAAAAGAACTAGGAAGAACAACTTCATTCATGACCCCATCAAGAAAGAAAAATTAGACGTGAAGGACCACTATTATGGGAAAGAATTTAGAGGTCCCCAAAATTAGTGCCTTCAATTTACATCAGATAGAAAGGATATGGAAGGAGGACCTAGAAACAATTGTTGCAAGATAAAATGGTTAAAATCTAAGTTTAAACAATTACTATTTTATTTAATGAAAACCATGAATTTTTTTTTTTAATCTAAAATGATTTGTAAAATGTATTAATAAAATTTAACTTACAATTAAATATAACTATATTTTATCACTTAAATAATAAACACACAAAAATGTAAAACACTATTAAATTAAATAAATCTATGATAAATTAAATGATTATAACTTAACAAAACTATAAAAATAGTTTTAAAATAATTTTATCATTTAAAAAAAAACCTATTACAGCTAATTTCACATGGGTAAGAAAGACTTGACTAAAAAAAGCCATATGTCTCACAACTAAATAAGAAAATGATGTTATTGAAATTCACAACCTTCCCGATGTACATTTGGGAGATCATAGTAAATTACAATCCATCAATTGTGTGCATAATAGAAAATCTTCCTATTAAAAGGCATAGTAATTTATTTAATCCCTTTTATTCTGACTTCTAATTAGTTGAAAACATCCTCTACGCCCATCCAACATGTTGGATCAAATAAAAACATCAACCACTTAATTCATATTAATTATAAGGACTTTACTTTTTTATCACATTTAGTATTATTAAAGTTTTTCATTAATAACTTACTATTATAGGAATTACTATAAATATCTTAACTTCTTAGCTGAGAATTCTTTTTATAGAAATGATAAAGTCCTTACCATCCATAAAAGTTATTCTTATCTTCTCAAATGAGAATTATGTCTAATATTTATAAATAACGTATTCCTTAACATCCATCATATTTATCCTTATCCTTGAAGGAATTAATAATACCTCTGATGGGATAAAATTAAAATACTTCTAATCAGATACAATTATACACTGAACTCAACATCCATAAAGTTTCCTTATTAACATATGCATTGTGCCTATAATGAACAAAATCAAAATTTTCTTCATAATGAATAGCTACTACTATGTCTTATACCAATATGTATCCTTGAAGGATAAATCTACCTTAATACACATAATTTTATGCACTAGTGTAGCCATTAGTATTTTGAGAACAGCCCATAATCTAGCTTATGCATGCTTGAACAACAAATCTACCTCAATACACACATTTTTATACACTAGTGTAGCCATTAGTATATTGAAAACATCCTATAATCTATCTATTTGGTATAGTGATAATCAATAATAAATTCCTTAGCTATGTCAAAATATCAATGTGCAAGAATTTACTTGATAAGTGAAAACCCAACTGAGTTATCTAAGAATCAAAAAAATTGTCATGTTAACAAGATACATTATTAAGACTTCTAATAGTCTCTTCCAAAGGGTACCATTCAAAAATGATGAAGTAATTATCTTACATAATTTTGTTTGTGTACCTATAGATACTCATTCCAAAATATTCAAGTAAATAATTTATTCATTCATATGAAGTAAACAAAAGAGTTATGAATGATGTTAGTATAAACTATCCTATAATACCCATAATCTAATCTTGAGACATCCACTAGAGGAGAGACATTTTCAATGCTAGAAATGCATTAGTTAAGGTTTATATAAACATACAATAATCTCTTTCTTAAATAGGAAAGAGTAGATAGAAGGAAACAATATGGTTATGATAAGTTTATCAATTCAAAGGAAGTAGAACTCAAACATAACTCAAAAATATGCTCTACTATATCCAACTACTTGAATAATGAGGCTACCCAAGTAATCTTAGATGAAGAGTAAACTCCTGAAATAATATTAATCCAATAGACCCCATTAAATGCAACTTAGGGAGAACAACAATATAGCAGAATGCTATAAGGGACTTTGTTACAAATCCATGTTAGGTACCCATCTAGATCTATAATACAATCTCCTGTAACCAAAGAAAAAGATAAAACCTAGTGGGAGAAAACTCCTCTTTGAAAGACAGAAAATACAAATATTGAAAATCAATGAAAATCAATGAAGGTGGACTCCTCAATACCCCCTAAGGAGTACTTCTCTCAGTCCTAAAATTAGTCACAATTGAATATAATGAGGAGATGTTAAATATTTATTGAAGATATTTGCAACCTGTTTATTTGTAGGCAAATAATCTAATAAAAAGAATACCATTTTGAATGAGCTACAATATAAAGTGCATCTAGACATCAATATTCTTAGTGCATTAATAATCCATATGTTGTGAGAAATAAATGTATGAAACTTTGATTGCCACACAAAAGTTTAGTAGGATGGGTAAATGGAAAACCAAGTTTAGCAAGCAACTTTCAAAGCCAAAGCATATCTTGACTAGACAAAGCAACTCCTAGATACCCATCTTCGATTGATGACAATGCAATAAGAGATTTATTTTTATAGTGGGTAAAAGCATAGATCTGTATCATTGTTTAGGATACCAAAATTTGTTTTGGTCAAGTCTCATTTTTCTATCAAAACTCAATTTAAAAAAAAACTAAAAATACCCTTTTATAGATCTCAGATTTAATATCATAATTATATAAATTTTTAAGTGTTTTGATTAGTTATAATAAGTTGCAATTTTAAAATATTATAAGCCGATATTTTAACATTTTAGAAGATGCTCCCTCAAAAAAGGAAAAAATATATTAAATCATATCAAAAAAATTAAAAAATTATATTTATCTCTAGAGGAGAGAGTCTTATTTATGAATATGTAATTTCTTTTCAAGAAGGTGTAGATTTGATAGGGAAGTTTTGACAAGAGGAAAAAAATGTTGGATTCTGATTAGGTTGAGCTTGAGTACTTATAACAAAGTAAATATACATAAAAAATAATAATTTCTTTTTGTGTCCCCTAGCTGTACATGTCATCTATAAGATATTTTCAAATTAGAACCAAAAAAGATGATTTGTATATACTTGTTTGATGGGAATTACACTCTATATTTTTTATAGTTAAAAAAGGGACTTCAAAATTTTAATAAATTAATAAATTCTTACTCAAAATAATTATAAAAATTATAGGCATAAAACTCATCCAATTCTACACATTTCATCAGTTTGGATCATCTTCAAACTCTAAACACAAATACCACTTTTTTTGTAATTAATGTTGAACTGTCTCATTCTAATATCTCATTTCTTTATAAAAGGTGACACATTTTTGTGCTTTAACCCATGTAAGACCAAGCAACTAGATTAGAATCAAGGAAAATAAGTAAAGTCAAACATAGAATTTTTTATCACTAGCATTACCATCACAACCTGAGTCGATAAAGCCCACAATGTCAATAGTCCATGATATGTAGTAAATGCCAAAATGTATTAGCTCCTTGAATGCACTAAAGAATGTGTTTAGATACTTGAAAATGGATCTCATGAGGACCTTGAGAGAACTAACAAACATGACTAATTATAAAGGAAATATCATGATGACTATGTGTCAAGAACAAAAGACCACTAATCAACTACTTATAAAATATAGCATCAACTGGAGTAGTAGTGTAGTTGGTAGAAAATACAAAACCTAATTAAAAAGGAGTAGGGATTGCTTTACAATTAGAAATTCCAAACATTTTTAGAAAATAAAGAGGATTATTATAATACAAAATAGAAATATCAAAAGATGAATGATGAATCTGAAGACCAGTGAAATGATGCAACAAACCAAGGTGAGTCATATCTGGATATTTCATCAAAGCTCTATAGGTTTCTCAATCATGGCATGAGAACATTTTGTAAGTATTAAGTCATCCACATAAATAAAAAAGAATAAGAAGATCCACCTCATGCTATTGAATTTAATTGTAAGATTGAATGACATCTAATGAGTCTAGAAGAAAGGTAAAAAGGTCACATTTTTGTATGAAAACTCACAATATTTTTGAGACCATACTAAACATTGCATTCTACAAACAAGAATAGTGTATACAACCTGGTGGTTTTTCCATATAAAAAATCATGTTGAAGATCACCATGAAAGAAAGAATTCTTCTTCATCCATTTTATATTCCGACTGACTCTTCAATGTAGCAATATAAATTATAAGATGAATGGAATTCATTTTAGCAACCATACAAAAGGTATTTGAATAGTTAATATTTCAAACTTGAGAAAATCCATACATAGAACATAAGCCTTGTACATTTTAGAAGAACCATCTGCTACAAATTTGGTATGATACACAACACTTGGAACAAAGTAAATTTCTTCCCTTAGGAAGATGAACCAGACCTCAAGTATTATTTTTCATGCAAGATGATTTTTTCCCACCCATAGTACCATACCATTTAGTTATATTTGGAGCATATGAAAACTTATGAGGCTTAGTAGAGACTACATGACTCAAAACATAGATAGTTGAAGTTTAAGAACAAGTTCAATGAGTGGTTGGGCTCACCTACAAGAGAGTCATCATACTTAACAACTATTAAACCCCATTAAGGTTTGTTAGATGAAGATATAGGAGAACGAGAAGATTAATTAATTTCAACAACAAAATAATTTTGAAGAAATAAAATAGAAATTTAGTTAAGGAAAGTGGTGGGGCTTATTCTATGTCCTCTATTAAACTTCTCTAGGAAATGGTTTTGATTGTTATTGTGAGGTATGTCTTGCTAGATGGTAGGTATGAAATGCCACATATTTATTGATTTTATTCTTCTTAACCATTTTAGGTACAAAAAGGGTTTGTTTCCCCTTTTACCTTCTCTTTTCCCTATCTCATACCATTGAAGCCTTGTAGATTAGACTTCATAAACTTATTTTACATGAGGGGCTCATTAGGATCATGATTTTTTATCTATGTAAAGAAGTTTGTTACTAACCCTGTCTTGAGGAAATTTTTTGACCCATAGGGTAAATATGATGGTCTTAAGAAAAATATGAAGAAAACGAAAAGGGTTTTAGTAGAATTAGATTATTATACCCCTAGATCTTGTTTTGGAGCCAAAAGGGAAAATTGAGTATGAGGAAGATAATGAGGCTTATGAGGGTCTGGAGAAATGTACAATTGAAAAAGAGAACTCGAAGGAGACTAAAAATCTTAAGTCTGTTAAAAGACAAGTCAATGATGGTAATGGCCTTATTTTTCCTCCTTTATTCTTAATTTACAAAGAGATGACTTCCCTTGAACTTTAATAAAAATATTTTAAGTTAGATTAACTAGGAAAAATTTAATGAACAAGAAAATATTGAAACTATTCAACTTGTGGATTATGTGGAATTGACTAATCATGATATAATTTTATCTTCACAAGATTCTAAAGGAAAGGTTCTTGAGAGTCTTAATAATAGTAAGAAGAACATAGAGACACATGATACACTTTTCTAGGAGAAAAAAGAAGAAAGGAAAAAAAGGATTCCCATGTGTAATGTTGTGGAAAAAGATGGATTCGACATTGAATTGTTGGAGAAGGATCTTAAGGTTTTAATGTAAAATTTTGAAAATTGCCAACACAATCTTGACATACAAGTTTAGGTTGGAAATTTTTAACTTTCACTCCCTTAAATAATTGAATGTGAATTTTAGAGCTTTGGATGGAAATATTGAAGAGATGTAGAGGAGAGAGGAGCACAGGGGTTTGAACAAGATGGAGGATGAGAAGAAAGGTAATGTGGAGTTGGTAGATGAGTTGAAAGGTAAAATAGAGAAAATGGTTAACATAGTCAAAGGAACTCTTATCAATTTCCAAGGTCTTCTTGAAGTCTCTTTTGAAAGCATAAACATGTATCTAGGAAAAGTGGAATAGGAAAAATGAGTCTTTTCTTGTGCTTGATCTTGATGATACTGAGAAGGATACCAAGGAAGTAGGACTAGGTAAAGGCACTAGTTCTATTACTAGGAAGAAGTGGAAGAAAGGTCCCTAATTCAACAAAAAAAATATTAAAGAGGTTACTGACAAAATCAAGGCCATTTAGAAAGAATTAAAAGAGAAGGTGGAATAATTTTTTTAGCATTCTTTCACTAGTTTGTTCAGCTTTTTAGTAGCTTTTTACTCTCTATTGTACATTTTTTATAGTTAGTTTTTCATGCTAGATTTTGGCTGTTAGTGCTAGTTTTTGTTATGGGTGTGCTTGATCCTATGGCCACTATTTCATTTTGGATCTTAAGGGTTTAAATCCTTAAATAATTGGGGTTTCAATTCCATTGTCAAAACAAATTTTTTATCCTAAATAAATAAAGGAAGTAAATACCACCATATGGAATGGTAGCATTAGGAAAATCATCATTATAATCATCATTCTCTTGAGAAAAACTATCTTATGAAGAAGATGGAAGAAGAGAGGGAGAGGTTGGTGATAGATAATTCTTTAGAGTAAAGAAATCATCAAATTTACCATCAAGAAAAAAATGCACCTCTAGAGTGATGAGATCAAGAAATTGATATCCCTTCACATCCTTATAATACCCCAAAAAATGAAGTACCATTGAATTTTACTCTCCATTTCCATGTATCAATACTAAATACTCTAAAAAGGGATACTCCTAGATTGATATGACACCAATCTTCCTTGAGATTTTTATTAAGTACTTCCTTATGAGGCATAAATATCTAAATATAGTTTCCATAATTGACAACCTCTACCTGGAATGTTGGAGCCATGGACCTAATTGAAGAATATAATTGGCCATTTCCTCTAAGGTTCTATTATTTCTCTCTAAAAGGAAATTTTCTTTGTCGAGTGTATGACATTGTGTGTTGATGAAGAATACCTTGAGTATATGGAAAAACTCCTTTAACACATAGTTGACATACTCCTCATATTATTTATAAAAATATATTGGAGGGAATATCTTGAATGCTTCTCTATAAGTGAAAGAATGGTCATGAAGTGTCGAAGGAGGTCTCATTCTTTTAGTTCAAAAAATAAACCCATGTAGTCATAAAGATGTCTTGAATGAACAAAGAACTTACTTGGCCCCTAGAAATGAAGGAGTTGGAAAGGACAATGTACAAACTTAAGGGGAGTTGATGCTCATGTTATCATAATGTTAGGCAAGTGATTTTTTGGATGCTTTCCAAGAAAAAAACCAAGACAAAGTCCTTATAAATAAGAGATATGAGATTGATCAACTACCACATTTTGTTTTCTAAGGCTAAAGATGTCTATAATTTAGGTTCACATATTATTTGTGAAAAACATTTCTTGTAAAATATGCATGAGAAATAAGGGATGATCCTCATGAAGAATCAAATCCATCAAACCTAAACAAGTGGGATACATGATCAAATTCTCCTATTAGCAATGACCATTTTAGGATCCTACATCTTTTTAGAGTCACATGAAAAGGGGAAAAGCCATTGACTTTTCCACCTCCATGAATGAAAACTTAATAGGTAGAAAAATGATTTTTTGAAATATTAACGAAAAAAAGAATATCATCAATTCTAATTTGATGCATTTAAACTAATCCTATCCATAGAATTAGAATCTATGATGAGTTCCCAACAACAATATATAATGTAGGACTTGTTGGCCTATTATTTTTTACACCTAGTAGAAATGCTTGAAATTAATTGATAAAATATATGTTTTGCATATTGTGATTAGGGTTTGTATTTCTCATCAATAATCATGCCCTAGAAAAGACCTAATTATTAAGCCCTAATTTCAATTGTGCCCTAGGTTCCCTTAAAAAATTGTTAACCACATATCTATTAAATTAAGGCATGATATTTACAAAGGGGCCCTGATGCTATCTAAATTTCCTTTTCTAAGGTTTGATGTGATTATTTGAAAAAAAAAAAATCTTTCACTATTGGGTTGTTTTTCCTTAGCTCATAACTCTTTTTAAACCCAGGTTCATGTCATTGATTGTATATAATTTGTATTTTATTATTTATAACCCTTTTGGAGAGTTTTTATTATAGCCATTGATCTCCTCCTAGATTGACGAATGTCATTTTCTGACAAATCCAAGATGCAATGATTTTGACCAAAGCAAGAAAGTGATAGAATGAAACCTTTTTTGGTGGGACCTCAGGAAATGTAAAATTTCATCTTTTATGATAGTCATTGATCTCTCATTCAATATATGAATGTGTCTTTTTCACAAATTTGAAATGATAGTTATTTTAGAGATGCAAGAATGTGACATATTAATGTGTGTCTGTGTGGGGTCGTAAAGTGTTATTTCAAAATGTCTCCTATAATATGCCAGCTATCAAAATTAGATTGTTTCCAAAGTTATTATAAATCTCTCTCCATGATAGTCAATTCAAGTGATGATCAAGGGTTGTCATATTTTTACAAGTTAAAAGTTTTTATTACTTAAGGAATGCAAGAATGCAACAAGATGACACTTGTCCTTGTGGGACCAGTTAGCATTCGAAAATATCCTAAAGGTGGTGCATCTTTATAGCTATAGATTTAGAGGAAGATCAATGATCATCATAATCTCACAAGATAGAAGTACTTGAGATTTAGCCAAACTAAGAATATGAGTTGTTGACACATGGAATAAGTGGGACCAAACTGAGTCATGAGTTGCCAAGTGATGCTATTAGTAAAAGTTACTAGGTGGCATATATTGATTCACTCTATTTATGGGCATGACAAGTTTTATTGCTTTATCCTAGCTATCATATCTTTAGTTGATTGATGGTCCTCATATTCTTAATTTATGAAGTTGCTCAAAATTTACCCAAGCAAGAATATGAGAACTCGCCATGTCTCTAGGTGGGCCATAGTTTTCATATAACCACGAGAAGAAAATATTGATTTCTTTTTACTAATAGATCAAAGGCAGTCATATTCTCATAGATTGAATATGCAAGGTTGTTAGCCCAAGTGAGAATGCGAGGAGGCGACACATGTTCTAGTAGGCCCAACTTTTGAAAGGAATAGGAATAACAACACAGATTACTCTCGATTGTAAGATTTAAGATGATCAACGATCATCTTAATCTCAAAAAATATAAATGCTCATGATTTAGGTAAAGTGAAATATGAGGTGTTGAAACATGTCCAAATTGCCAAAAGGTGATGCAACTGTTAAGTTTAAATCACAAATTTTAGATTATACACTGATCAATGGTTAGTTTTAAAATTCATGGTGTAAGATACACAATTTGACTATTAGAAGATTAATGGTTCATCAAAGAAATTTTTTGTGAAGAAAATCTACATAAAGTCTATGATTTTATTTCATAAAAAAATTACAAAGAAAAGAGATTTGAAGCATAGAGAACCAAAGCTGAGAATTTGAAGTTGCCTCACAACAAATTGTTGTGAATAGGTTGTGTTGCTAAAGTAAGAAATTTATGGGTAAGTGCTTAAAAATTCTATTGTCTAAAGAATTTATTCTCTTGATTTTGTTGGTAAATATGCCTCCATGAAGGGATTTTTTCAGAATGGTAGATTACCAATCGAGAAATGTGCATGATGACTTCTTGGAACAATTTCCCTTCTCCACCATCAAAGCAGCCCAAGGGAAAAAATTAGTCCCCTAAAACCCTAGATTGTTGGATATAATTGTTTAATTGTTTGTTGTCTTTGATGTTACAAAAATGTCATATCAGTTATCAGATAGAGTCTATTGAGCTTAGTTGGTTAGCAAATCCAATTACAAAGTCTACTAAGCATTACACTATGGAGATAGTTATTACTGAGCTCTCTTGAGTGTTAAAGAATTCTGAGGCACAAGTTAGTGTTAACTTACCTCCCAAGGCTAACAAATGAAAGTTAGTTTCTACCGAGCTCACAAGGTCAGTGAAGGAAGATCAATTCTTACCAAGTTAGCTCGATCTCCAAAGGATTTTGTAGAGTTTACAATGTTTACCGAGCTTCTATTGGTTAACACTTAAAATCATTTTTGGAGCTGTGTTTACCAAGCTGGGTCAACTAGTGAAGGATTTCATTATTTTAGGAAATAAAGATTAATTGTTTCATGCAATGAAAGTAGCCAACTGATGTATTGTTTATTGGTAATTGTAACTTGTAATTGAGCTGACTTGACAAATTTGTAAGGTATAAATAAATGGACATGTTGTGAATTAAAATGTATGGATGAGTGCGTAATGAGTGAGCATGCAAGTGTATTGATTGTAAAGAAGGTGTGAGAAAATTTTGAAGAAGGACCAAATATCCTTGAGGAGAAACAAAGTTATATTCGATCAGAGAGGATCTAGTAAAGTAGAACAAAGATCTATATCATAAATCTACTTGCATCTCATTCAGGTCAAGTCATTGTTACTTTCTCATCATTCTAGCAGTGATTTCTATATCTCTTAACTAAGTTGATTTAACATCCATTTTGTAAATCCTCTAACAAGGAGGATAGTTCTACTGAATTGTTCTAAAGTCCTCTAGCAAGGCCACTCCTATTTGGGTTATTAAATCCTCTAACAAGGTCACACCTAATAGTGTGTTTTGTAACCTTTAACTACGTCGGCTCCTAACAAGGCTCACTTTAGAAGAGTGAAAATTGGTAGCTAGTTAATTGGCGGTTTTTCCCATATTGGGTTTCCACATTAAATTTGGTGTTTCTTGTGTTCATGTTATTTATTTTATGCATGCATGTCAAATATTTATGAATGCTTAATGAGTTAATAATACCTCTACTGAGTTACAAAATTTTTTTGTGTGGCTACCGAGTGACAATAGTAACTAATATTAAGACATCTAAGGGATCTATGGATTTATTTTTGTGGTAACTAATTCATCCCCCCTCTCAATTACTCCATCTATATTTTCAACAATTGGTATCAAAGATTTTGGTGCTTGCAGGAAGGATTTCAAGGATCTAAGCTAAGGATCAGGATATCTTACAAAAATGAAATTCAAAGGCTTGACAGGGACAATTTTTCAGCATGGCAAGGTCTCATGAGACTCCATTTGGCTTCCATTGAAGATACAAGATTGAAATATCTTGATGAATCATATGTGACTCTATCTAGTACACTATCTATCAATGATATTGCTGAGAAGAGGACTCATAACACCATGATGATAGACATTGCATCTCCTCTAAGCTATGAAGAATTTGATGATGTTAAGGATTGCAAAACTGCCTTTGAAATGTGGAACAAGCTAAAAGATATCTATGGAGGTGATGACAATGTGAGGAGAGTCAAAGCAGAAAGTTTAAGAGGATAATTTGATCAGATGAGGATGAGAACATTGCCAAGTATGTTGAAAGAGTCAAAGCAAGTGTCAGTGAAATCAAAGCTTCTAGAGGAGATATCAAGGGGTAAATAGTTATAAGTGAAGTTCTCAAAATAAGGCTACCCATTTATACTATTAGAGTTTCTCCAATTCAAGAAAGAAGATGTGAAGAAAATTATAAGATAAATTTAGAGGCCATAGTAGGAAGATTGACTACATTTGAGCTAGACAACTATGGCAACTATGTTCCAGCTTCCAAGAACATTGAATTAGCATTTGAAGACAAGCTTTCACTCAAGGAGAAAGAAAAAAAGTTAACGAAATATCAGTTAGAAAGTGAAGATGAATTAGAATAGAGTTCTGACAGTGATCTTGAGGTGGTTGAAGCTCTACTAGCAAGGAAATATTCTAGAGGCAAAGGAAAATATAAAGGTAAAGTTCCTCTAATCTATTTTTCATGTGAGGAAATTGGTCATATTGCTAGTAGGTGCCCAAACAAGAAAAACAAGGATGAAAAGAAATGTCACAAATGGAATGGAAAGAAAGATTTCAATTCATTCAAGGAAAAAGGTAAGAAAACATGTTTTATGGCTAAAGATTCTAAGGATTCTAACAATAGTGAGGATGAAATTGTTTACAATGTTGTGGAAGATGAATCGGATAATGATGAGGAAGAGAAGATGGCACTTATCTCTCATGTGAGAAAAAATGATACATGGATCATAGAAAGTGGTTGCTCTCATCATATGACTGGGGATAAAACTAAGTTTGAACATTTTGAAGACTATGATAATTGTAGTGCGAGGTTTGGTAATAATGAACCTTGTTGTATAAATGGAAGAGGAAAAATCTCACTAACCAAAGAGAATTTTTGTGATAATTCCTACTGGGTTGAAGGTCTAAAAAACAATTTGTTGAGTGTGGCACAACTAATCAATATTTGATTCAAAGTGGAATTCATGCATGGGAAAGCAATATTGCTGGATGGAAAAGGAAAGTTGATTGGAACTGGCATTCAGACAAAAGGTAACTTGTTCTATCTTGAACTAGGTGAATGTTCATGTTTTATTGCTCAAGTTGAAGAGAGTTGGTTACGGCATACAAGGTTATGTCATGTGAATTTTGATAATCTGGTGAAAATAAGAAAATTCAAGAAAGTAAGAGGCATTACTAGTGTAAAGAAACCTAAGGTCAGTCTATGCAAGAATTATTCGATTGGTAAGATGGGAAATAATAGCTTTAAAAGTAAGAACTATCAATTTAAAGAAATTTTAGAAATTGTGCATACTAATTTATGTGGACCCATTAGATTTGAAAGTTATAATGGAGAAAAATTCTTCATTCTTTTTGTTGATGATTACTCAAGAATGATGGCTATCATGTATCTAAGAGAGAAATCAAAATTATTTGAGAAGTTCAAATGGTATTTGGCTAGAATGGAGAAGAAAACAGGGAAAATACTAAAATGCTTGAGGTTAGACAGAGGTGGTGAAGTCATCTCCCATGAGTTCAATAACTTTTGCATTGAAAGTGCAATGAAAAGATAGGTATTAGCACTTGGAACTCTTAAGCAAAATGGAATATCTAAAAGGAGGAATGGATATATCATGGAATATGCAAGAACCTTAATGATTGAAAAGAACATTGCTATCAAATACTGGAAGGAAGCTATCAGCACTGTAGTTCATACCTTGAACCGAGTATAGCTAAAGAAAGACTCATTCAAAATCCCCTATGAGTTATGGTATGGCTATAAACCTAATGTAAGTTACCTAAAAGTATTTTCAAGTAAATGTTACATTTTGAAAGAATCTAGAAAAGGAAAATTTGATGTGAAGGGTGATGAAGGCATATTTTTGGGATATTCTTGCAAGAGTAAGCCATATAGATGTTTGAATTTATCTACTCACAAAGTCATAGAAAGTGTACATGTGAAAGTTGATGAGTTTGTAGAGAGGACTGAAGAAGAAAGCAAAAAGGAACTAGAAGATTATAGGAGATTTTTTTTATATTGAACTTGATACAGTACCAGTTACATCTATTAATCATGAATCTTCTACTTGTAAGAAGTTCAAACTGAGTTGCAAGAACTTGAGTCCCATTCATATGCTACCTAGCTAGTGCCTACCAAGTCTAAAGGACTCAAGCCAATGTCTACTAAGCCAGAACAACTAGGAATTGAAGCTAAGTGCAAGAGGATAACAATGCAATGCATTCTAATGGCAAGGAGCTTGTATTAGCAAAGTATGTCAGGAGGTGTCATGCACTAGATCAAATCATTAGAGACAAATATGAAAGTACTATGATAAGAAGTAAGTTGAAAGGTACTTTTTTACTTGCTAATTTTGAACCTAGAAGTGTCAAAGATGCATTAGAAAATGAAAGTTGGATTGAAGCTATGAATGAAGAGATAGAACATATAGAGAAAAAGAAAATATGGACTCTTGTACCCAGGCCTAAAGATAAAAATGTGATTGGAACTAAGTAGATATTTATCAATAAGTTAAATGAGGATGGTAAGGTATCAAGGAACAAAGCTAGATTGGTATGAAAAGGATATTCTTAAGAAGAAGGAATAGAATATGGAGAGACTTTTTCTCCCATTGCAATATTGGAAGGTGTTAGGACCTTAATTACAAATGCTACACACAAAGGATATAAGGTATATCAAACAGATATCAAATTTGTATTTCTCCATGGTATTTTGGATGAGGAAGTCTACATTGAATAGCCTGAATGTTTTGTTGATTCAAAAAACAAAAGACATGGTTTGCAAATTACACAAAGCATTGTAAGGTCTAAAACAAGCCCCAAGAGCATGGTATGAAAGGATGCATAACTATCTCATTTAGATTGGTTTTTAGAGAACTAATTATAATAGTAGTTTGTATATCAAGGAAGAACTAGATAACAAGATTGTCTTGGCAAAAATATTTGTGGATGATGCTCTGTTTACAAGGAATGATGAGCTATGCAAATAATTTTTAGAACAAATGAACAAGGAATTTGAAATGTCTATGTTTGGTGAGATCAAATTCTTTGTTGGTCTTCAAATTCAACAAAATAAGAATGGTATCTACATCACTCAATCTAAATAATCAAGGAGATACTCAAAAAGTTTGGTATGGAAGATTGTAAACCAGTTGGGACACCCATGTGTACTAGATGAAAACTGACCAAGAAGGATGAATTAAAAGAGGTAGATCAGACCTTATATAGATCTATGATTGGAAAGTTGCAGTATGTAGTTCATACAAGGCTAGATATTGCTCTTATAGTTGGTATTGTAGCAAGATTTTCAGCAAAACCAAGAGAAAATCACATGATGGCAATCAAAGGGATCATGAGATACTTGAAAGGAACTAAAGATTATGGATTATGGTACAAATTTGGCTGTAATTTGGACTTGAAAGTGTTTAGTGATGCTAATTGGGTAGGAACATTGATGATAGGAAAAGTACAAGTGGTGGAGAATTATTTATTGGAAAGAGGTTGGTTTCTTGGACAAGCCAATCTATAGCAAAAGTAGAGTATGTTGCTGTAGCAGTAAACTATTCTAATGTTGTTTGGTTTAAGTAGTTATTGGAAGGCATGAAGGTGGAAATCAAAGAATCGGTTGTTATGTTTTGTGATAATAAAAGTGCAATCAACATATCTAAAAATTCAGTGTTGCATTCCAAATCCAAGCACATTGTACTAAAATATCATTTTGTCAAAGAATTGGTGCAACATAAGGAGATCAGATTGGAATATGTCTACACAAAAGAACAAATTGCTAACATATTCACTAAGTCATTACCTAAGGACACAAACTTGTATCTAAGATGTAACTTTGGGATCATTCCCCTATCCAGAGTTCACTAAAATGAAGTTTTAGTGATGCATCAATAGGTAGCAAGTTGAAGATCTTTCAGTTGATGCACAATAATCATGAGAACATTGCATATGAATCAATACTCAAGGTACATTGTTACTTATTTGGAATGTGTTGAATTTGGCATGTGTTGTCAAAGAGGGAGAGTATACTATCATATTTCTAAAACTTGAATGTATATGAGGGAGCATTTGCTATTTAATTCCTTCACAAAGGGGGATTACTATATTTGAGAAGTTTTTGGCATAAAATCTAAGAGGGAGAGTTGTTTTGTCAGAAAAATACTTGTTTTCAAGTTTCATTCTACTATGACATGTTGTGTTTCTATCAATGCCAAAGAGGGATATTGTTGGATACAATTGTTTAATTGTGTGTTGTCTTTGATGTTACACAAATGCCATATTAGTTATTAGATAGAGTCTACTAAGCTTAGTTGGTCACCGAGGAAAATTATAGAGTCTACTAAGCATTACACTATGGAGATAGTTTTTACTGAGCTCTCTTAGACGTCAAAGGATTTTGAGGCAGAAGTCAGTATTAATCGACCTCCCAAGGCTAACAAAGGAAAGTTAGTTTCTATTGAGCTCACAAGGTCAACGAAGGAAAATCAATTCTTACCAAGTTAACTAAGTCTCTTAAGGATTTTGCAGAGTTCACATTGTTTACTAAGCTTATGTCAATTAACACTCAAAATCATTTCTGGAGCTATGTTTATCAAGCTGGGTCAGCCAGTAAAGGGTTTCATTGTTTTAGGAAATAAATCTTAATTTTTTCTTGCAATGAATGTAGCCAATTGATGTATTGTTTATTGGTAATTGTAATTTGTTACTCCGTCTATATTTCCAACAGAGATATCTATTGGTGGTTTTCAGGCATTCAAAAAAGGGTTCTTGGAGAGGAAGCATGATACTTCCTTAAGTAATATGCAGGAATTTGATATTGGAAAGTTGATTATTTCTAGTGTTTTCTTTGATGATGACTTGTTGACAATGCTAGCAAAGAGATATGATCCTGTACTAACAGTCATGAAGAATCATGCACGAGGGAACCATATTAGGCTCACAGCTGAGACAATTAGGAAAGTTATCATGTTAAACCCTAACCATGCATTACATTAGAAAATTGACCTAAATGATTTGCAAGCACTGTATGATGCTCAAAGGTTATACCTCTAGGGAGGGCCACTGCAAGAACATTTTGTAAGGATAGTTCACCTACACTACTGACAATACATAACCCTAAGCCATTTTTAAGAAAATATTTTAACCCTAGGCATAGGCACTATACTTTTCCCTCTGCAAAATTTCTAGTATGGATGAACAAGATCACATCCAAGGATCCCTTGTTTTCATTCATTATTGCTCAAATATTGTAGCATGTTATTGTTGGGTGTTCATTTTACATGAGGTCAATGACAAGAATCCATAGTGTAATTCCTCTCTTGAAAATAAATTTTTTTTAAGGATCCGCTCCAAGGTTCAGTGTTTGTCTTACGATGTGCCAAAATTTGCTGAGTAGCAGATAAATGTGAGTTTTCACAAGGAGGCATTTGCTAGTTCTAAAACCCTTTTATCTTGGAATTGAAGTAAAATATATTCGATGTCTCAAAATATCACACCAAAAGAACAATGTTTTTGTATTTTTCTATTTTTCAATGAATGCAACTCTAACAATGTAGCTACTATGAGGTCCTATTCTAATACAGGGTTATCAAAGAAAATAATGAAACAAAAATCAAATAACGTGAAATCAAATGACTTGAAATTGAAATTCCTAAATAGACATAAGCTACAGGGCACAACATGTTGTGAGTTAAACCTTCAAAGAAATTGGTAGGAAACCAATGAAAACAGAAGCAACACTTCCTAGAATCCACTGATGCAATCGTCAGTGAGAATCATTAAAAAATTGAATGATGTTTCACTCTTCATCAAATTACAAGGCCATAGAAAGTGCGCTCATGCAAGACAAAAAGCTATGTAGATATAATCGGATGATCTCTTCTCAAGCATTTGTTAAGGGAATAATTAAAGAGAATGGAATGTTAAGGTATTATTGTCATAACTGCATTAAAGATAGAAGAGGGAGCACATGGAAAGTCAAGATATTATTGTCATAATTGCATTAAAGATAGAGGAGGGAGCAACTAAGGAGTCTCCAATGCCACACATAACCCTTACTATAGAATATTTTAAGGGGAAACAAATAGATCCTATTTTGGAATTGTAAACAAGGAAATTTTTGGATGATGATAGTTTTGTGAAGTTTAGGGGCTTCATTCAATTTGTGTTGAGAGTGAGAGATATCTTGATGCAATAAAATTCTTTTAAAATATTTTAAAAAATTAAATATATACAAACTGACAATCTAACTAGTCCTTAGAGGGACTCCATCCATATTTTATTCATTAATTGGATGCATGAGCCCTTTACATGTCAAAAACAATGAAAGCATGAGAGAGAAAGTAGGAGGAAGCCATTAGTCAAAGTAGAAGTGCATGGAGACACCAAAAATAGAAGTTTTCCCTTCACTAGGCATGTGTTGGAGTTAACTTGTCATTAGAATGCGCTTCCAAAGCATGGAATGTGTTATTTTTGGAACTAGCAGTCAACTGTTGGCGCACCTCTAAATTGCAAAGTTGTAGAGCTAAAAAATGTGGAGCTACAGACCTACATACCTATGGAGCTATAGACATACCTATGGAGCTACAAACCTACGGAGCTATGGAGCTACGGAGCTCAATTCACCAAAAAATCAAAGTTCTCAATTTTGAAAATAGTTTTTGTGTTTTTCTGAAATGAGGTTTTAGATCACTTTTTGTATACACTCCATGCCCATTTTTGATGATTTACACCCTCTTTATAGCTAATTACTTTCATAAACTTGCACTCCCTCCGCTTCTTCAATCAAAAATCTCAAGGCACCTACATTGAATCTTGTCCCCAATAGCTGCAAAAGATGAGGAACCTGATTTGCTTTATGTGTCCAACCTTTGTATCTTTGACCTTTTTCTTCTCTCCACCTTTTTTGGTCTCTAAAATTGGGCAGCCGACGGCTCATTATTTTAGGGGTTGAAATTAGATCTTCAATTCCTCTTTCCAATGGTGTAAGCAGTTCTAAATTTTGAAGCCCGAGTCAAAAGTTATGATCTCGACAAGTTGAGAATGCCATTTTTACCTACAAAAGAAGCAATCATTAGTCCATAGAGTTAACAATGCATAGTAAAGACACACTAGCTACTCAAACAAAACTGGAGGTGAATCTTGAAATCTGGCTGAGTCTGAAATCCTAAAGCCTTGAAATTTGGCTAAGTCTAGATTTTTGAAGCCCTCAAATTTCTTAAATTCTTTACCTTATCTCGGGGAGATCTGAAACCTATCTCAAAAGATTCATCACATATGTTAAAATATATCTTAAGTATAATAAATTAAATATACATCAACTTATACTTGAATGATATTATTTAAACCCCTTTTATGGCTACTTAGACAAAGTTGGAGGTGAAAAGGTAGCTTGGCAAGTGCACATGGTGCCTTGGGAGCACGCGTTGTCTCTTTGTGGTGCTAGCACTTAGGTGCACATGTGGCTTCGACCTATAGGGGTGCACACGCGATCTCTGGTAGGGCGCACATGCGATCATCTCTGGTGACACGCACACGCTCCCCTCTAGCAGTGCACATGGCCATTGGGGGCACGCGCGCTCCCCTCTGGTGGCATGCAAATGACCTTTAGGGGCATGCACAGCCCTTGGAAATGTGATGTCCATAAGAGGTTTGATGTCAAGGTTAAAGAGGTATTGTCTAGAATGGCAATCAGTGCCAATTGGAGCATTTGGAGACAATCTGATAGTGCCAAGGCAATTTTCATAAAGGAAGTAATACTAGATGACTCTTGGTGAGATTGTTATGAGTAAATCTTGGAGTTCCCCTCTCGTGATGTTTGCATGTGACCTTTAGGGACGAGGATGGCCCTTGGCGGCATGCGCGTGGCCTTTGGGGGTGCACACGCTCCCCTCTAGCGGCACATGTGCATGACCTTTAGGGGCTTGCACGCTCCCTTTTGGTGGTGCGCATGGCCTTTGGGGGTGTGTGTGCTCCCCTCTGGTGGCACGCGTGCATGACCTTTAAGAGTGTGCGGTACTTTTTTTTTTTTTTCCAATTTTTTGATTTTTTTGTGATTTTTGGACTGAACTTTTAAACAAAAATTCTTCTCCTGACTCCTGAACTACGAGTCTAGGAGTCAAAAAATGTAGGGGGTCCTCATTCCTCACTAGGAATGGGGTGTGTGTTGTGGAGACCACAATAGTTATGACCTCTATCTTTTATTTTTTATCATATCTCATGAAAGAAATCCATAATGGATTAATTGGCATCGAGAAGACCAAGGCTATGAAGCATTTTTGTTGGTATTCTTTGCTGATGTATATGTGTTTATATAAAGGATTTTTTGCTTTCTCTAAGGAGATGAAGCAATAGTTGGAAAAAGATGAAGATAAATTACCAATCCATTTTTTGAGTGTTGACATGACTTGGGAGGTTACGAATGCAAATTTTGTTTGTTTTGATAGATATTTTGTCTCAAAGTTGAGGATTTTACTGATTAGAGATAACCCCAAGATACCTAGCCTTTACTAGAGCTAGTCAAGCCCAAGGATTATGCCAAGGCTTTAAAAGTGAGTCATAATTGGGGGGATACTATCCCATACTCTATGTCTAATATCTTTAGAGTATATGGTTTCTAGGGGAAATCTCATGTTCTCCCTTATCAAGTTCCTTTGGAAGCGAGGATTGCTAAATTTCTATGGCAGATAGGAGGGCTTGAAGAAAGAGAGCTAGTGGGAAGGTCAAGAGGAATATTTTTTCCAAATTTCATAGTGATCCACAATTTTTTGCTCACCAAGGGAGGATGGAGACACCTAGGTAAGTTTCTTGGAAGATATCAAATGGCTTAGTCTCATTCTTATTTCATTGACATTGAAGGTTTTTAAGATATGTTTAAAAATTGAATTCAAGAAAAGTCATATAAGCACATTGTTTACTTTCATGAGGATGTTATTAGAAATGAACTTTCATTGCAAGAAGAAGTACAAATGGAAAAGTAAAAAGTGTATAATAGAGTCCTAGATTTTATTAATGCTTTACATAAGAAGTATGATACCCTAGCTGATATTAAATATTGGCAAGATAAAATTAATAAACTTATGAAAAAATTTTGTGGGTTCATGCAAACCCTTAATGAAAAGAGAGCAATATTAATAAAAACATATCTAGAGAAAGCTATAGAAATTGAGAAAAGGTTGGAAAAAAAAGTAATAATAAGCCTAGGAAAACATACTTTACAAAGAAATGTAGGGTTTGTTGTGGCTAGGATTTTAAGCATACAACTAGTTCCATTTTATAAGAGGCCACTTTCAAAAGGCCTGACCTCAACACCAACTGCTAAAAGGAAGAAATTGGAACAAGGTTCTTCATTGAAAGCTCAAGAGTACTCCCGTTCAAAAAACCCTAATTGGAATTGACAATGACAATTTGTTAAGGGAATAATTAAAGAGAATGGAATGTTAAGGTATTATTGTCATAACTGCATTAAAGATAGAAGAGGGAGCACATGGAAAGTCAAGATATTATTGTCATAATTGCATTAAAGATAGAGGAGGGAGCAACTAAGGAGTCTCCAATGCCACACATAACCCTTACTATAGAATATTTTAAGGGGAAACAAATAGATCCTATTTTGGAATTGTAAACAAGGAAATTTTTGGATGATGATAGTTTTGTGAAGTTTAGGGGCTTCATTCAATTTTTTGGAGAAGTAATGATGCAAAGAGGAATAGGAAATTAGGGCCAAAGGGCACACCTAGCTATCCATTCCACCTTGCAAGAGTTCACATAGCAGAAACACAACACAAAAAAAAACCATTCTTATTGAGAAGCGAAACACTTATTAATTCTTCAAATATTAAACATACATGCCTAGCTATAAGTCCTTTCTGGTTACAACCAATTACTGATATTAAACTTCTAGAATCATGATCCAACTTCAAGTTCACACATCCAGACACATAGCTTCCAATTTCCAAATCCCCTAAGTCATATCCAAAACTCATTCCTAGACTTCCTTAAATACTTGTGCAGCCACAAGTTAGCCTATCTACACAAAATTAAATCCTACATTAAATGTATGCATAGCCACAAGTCAACTCACATTAGATATTAACTACCTATACCAAAATGAAATGTGAGCAAGGTTGGCCCAAACAAGAACCAAACACAAACCACTCAGAAAATGAAGACTTAACAAAATATTGGCACTTAAGAACCAAACAAGCTCAGCATTCAAAGAGTCGCTCAGCATCAATTATGACTTGGTATCCTCCAATGCTCAGCAACCATGGAGGACTTGACAACTAAAGGATCACTAATCAACTGAAGGAATCCATTAGCACCCAAAGGAATCACTCGGCAACAACTAAATGCTCAACATCAACTAAACATTTGGCACCCACTAAGGATGCGACAACAACTAAAAGCTAGCACTTGACAACAACTAGTAGAATGAACAAAAGTGGAAGATTGCAAGGGAAACCCAAGATTCTCTTGCATCAAGTAACATTAGAATTTTTGAGGCAAAGTGCAAGAAAATAAAAGATGAGCAAGCTACTAGACAAGAATCTGACATTGAAGAGGAAGTAAAGGCCAGTTTGATACAAGAATTTAATTAGATAACCCCTGTAGGTGGAATACAATTGCTTAAGGATTTGGTAATAATGATATTTCCACAAAGGGGTAAAGTATAGTGATGACCAAAAATCCTTGGTCATCTGGTCCATTCAAAAGAGAGATATGTTAAGGCCCCAAAAAACTTTAGATTATAAACACACCAATAGCTTAATGGCCTTAAGAGTGGAAGAAGTGGAAGAGAAAATTGAGAAGGTACTAGAGGCCTATGCTAAAACAGGAAGAAAAATTCATTAATTTGAAAACACAATTGCAAATATAGAGAAACAAGTAGGAAAAAGGAAAGTGGGTAGGTAGTCCAATCAACTTAGAATTGTAGCTTCCCCTATTCCACTACCACCTTTTGGTTCTATTGTGGAGAATTTTAGTACACCCCAATAACCATATTTCTACAAAGCTAATGAGGTCAATGGAGAAAAATAAAATTTCTAGTCATTAAATGTGGAGTTGGGCATCCAACACGAGGACATAATAAGAGACACAATTTTATTTCTAGTGGACAAATTAGATTGGCCCTTGTTTCATTACGATTTTTCAAAATTGGTGGATATATGGAAATAATTAAACAATAATGAAGCTACACTAAGGAAAATTTTCAATAAGTGGATCATTAGAGATGATGCTATCACTTCTCTGTGTTTCTCTATCATCAACAAATATGATGATCAGTTTGAGGAAACTTTTGATCAAACACATGATCTACTAAATTTTGACTACAAAAGAGATATGTTTCAAAGAAAACTATTTTTTTTTAATCTAAGTATTTTAGTAATAAGTTTGACCTTTTCCCCCATGCATTACAAGTTACAAGTTGTCTTAAGGACAAAGAAGAATAGAGAAATGAATTAAAGGAATTTTTAAGCATAAGAATGAATGATGTGTTAAATAGAGAGAATTATATTTAGTTTGTTAGGATCATAGAAGAAATTGTAAAAGCCCAATTATTTTCTGATTCTTTCAAACAAGACTTTATTGAAATAAAGAAATTGGGGAAATATATTTTGAAGAGAGGAAGAGAAATATTGAGCTACAATTAGCTAGATGATACAATTTTCAACAAGTGGATGGAAGATTATTCCTCAGCTACATAGTTATTACACATGGCTTCCCAAGAAGTGCCTTTAGATAAAGTAGAAATCATAGAGGAAAGACTATTAGTTGATCAATCTATTTAGACTAATGATATAAAAGAAGATCAACCAATTACAACATTTGATGAAGCTATTCAGACTAGTCACATGGAGAATAATAAAAAAGATACAAAAGACACTCAAATGTCTGAGATAGGTATAGTAGAGGAAGAACAAGTGGTCCCACAACCTGAGGAACAAAAAAAGGAGGAAAATCAATCATCGAGTATAGCGGATGCACAAGAAATTGCCAAAACTATGTCAACCCCACCACCAAGCAACTAGTAAAGATATGTTCTATTACTAGGAAAAAGGCTACAAGTTTGTTTCCTCTCATGCAAAATGGAAGAATTTTTGGTTTTTAATTTGAAGATATGATAAGAATAGGATTTGGAAATGAACATTTATGATATTTACACAAAGTTTCAAGATAAGATCTAGAATTAGGATTAACATCCCTTTCATTTATAGCCCAATGGATAAGACATTGGCCACCCTTAAAGTTTGATCTAATAGGAATATTTTTCACATAATGTAGAAAACTTTTATCAATCAATCAATCTTTTAAATTTTTTGTTGCTCAAGTCTAAAAATGTCAGCCTACACTTGATTCATGGGATTTAGGGTTGGGCAAATTAGCTATTTATCATCTCTTTATTTCCATTGAATTAGAAGAAAAAACCTAAATCGTCTATTATTTTAGAGTTCATGTTAATAAAAATTAATCTTAAAGAAAGCAAGTGTGAATTCCCAGGGTGAACCTACCTGAATATTTTAGAATTCAAAGTGGAGAAGACTTCCTAGTCTTCTTAGTCAGTCCTTTTATTTTTCCTCTCAGAATAAGTACCATGGTCTTTAGCTAATTCCTAGGTTTTGTGACATTATAAAAGGTAGTTAAAATCATTGTCGAATCAGGAACCAATAAAATGAAAACTTTGTTGGGGAATTTATAAAGAAATCCATTGTTAGAATATTGCAGTATTTGGTATAGTATGTACATTTATAGTTTCTTTTCAATTTTTCTCTTGCTCTTGTTTGTATTGGTTTCTTTATAGTAACAAACCTTGAGAATCTAAAAATTCTGATACAAAAAGAGGAATTTGTCATGGGTTTCTATTTGAGTAGTGTGTTGTTTGAAAAATAGAGTTCACTTTTTCCAAATTGTTTAGCATTAAAGATATTTTGTATCGTGCCTTTGTGTCAAAACTATTTTAAGAGCTTACTTTTCTTATGTATTTTCTTCCCTCCAACCAATTTCAAAAATATTTTCCCTTCATTGAGTGGTGACTTGGTCGAAAGTTTTGTAGCTAGTACTATATATTCCAAGTGAGTAAATTTCAAAATGATAGAAAAAAGAAAATCCAGAAATATCTCTATACATAGAGTTACCTCATGTGGGTAGGAAGAAACAAATAAAAAGAAGGTAGATTCTTACCCTACATGGAATCCTAGAGGTAGTGTGTTAGTCTATTCATAGTACTAGCCTATGATAGAGCAAGAATCCTCTTCTATAAATTATTTAGGAATTATCCCTTTTAGGCCAAACATGGAAAGAGAAGTTAACCATAGGTGGGGATATAAAGATACTCTGGATACTAGATTTAACCCTAGATAAATCTCATATGTTGATACAAATCTTATAAATTTAGATGACCAAATGTATTTAGAGACTACTTCTACAGACCCATATGAGTTATTGTTAGAAATTGAGATTCTCAAAAAGAAGGTTATAAAAGGGGATGCTAAACACATATATTTGGAAAAGGAGAAAGAATCCATTACCATGAATTCTCTAAAAGAAAGGGAAGCCTTTCTTAGAAGGATGGAGTCCTTGAAAAAGAAAAACAAGAAGACTGAAGAAAAATCTTATGCCTTACATTTAGATGTTTTTGGAGATGTTGAAGACTTAAGGTCTAAAGTCCAAGACCAAGAATGTTGTTTAGAGGAGAAGGAAGGGCCTTAAATTTCCTAGATCAAACCCTATTATCCCATTGAAAATGATGCCATAATGTTGACTATGTAGAATCCAGACAAAGGGAAGCAAAAGCTAGTAGGGATTTAGATTAATGAGCTTAATATTCCCACCAAAAAGCTTGTCATGTCCAAACTTGATTTAGAGTTAGAAAAAGAAAAGAAGGATAGGGAGTATCTAGCTAAAGAACTTGAGAAGGTTTAAAATGAGTCCTAGGCTATAGAAACTATAAGGAATATACATTTCCTTAAATCCACATCTTCCCTAGTATCTTGGCCAAACCATGTTGGAAATATAAGAGGAGTAACTAGGAGGAGAGGGGTGAATCAATTACTACAAAATAAATCCTAGATCCATTAGATGTCAATACAAATCAAAATCAATACTCTGCTGAAAGTGAAATACTAATGTAACTCAATTAGCACTAGAATCACTTGGCAAACACTAAAAAATACTGTCACTCAACAAGCACTAAAATACTTACTTCTCAAGATGTTTAGTGTTATTAAAAATAAATAACTTAGTTGTAGAAATAGATATTAAATAATATAAACACAAGAGACACCAAAATTTAATGTGGAAACCTAGTTTGGGAAAAGCACTAATTACAACTACCTACTCTTTTCACTCTTCTGAAGTGAGCCCTATTAGGAGACAACCCTATTAAAGATTACAAAATACACTATTAGGTGTGACCTTGTTAGAGGATTTAGATCACCCTATTAGGAGTAGTCTTGTTATAGGTCTTTAGACACTTCAATCTAGAAATTCCACCTTGTTAGGGGATTTGTAAAATAACTAAATTAAGATAACTCTGTTTAGAGATTTGATTCATTTCTACAATTTTTAGAGAGTAACAATGATGACCTAATTGCTAATAAAAATTTATTTTATGATTTCTAATCTCAATCACGGCTTAAATAATTGATCATTTTTTATGAAATTAATCTTTGTAGCTTGGTCAACTTAGGATACTTAGTTATCCTTCAAATTCTCTTCTTCTTCTCATCTTCTTCTCTTCCATGCTCATACATTCAATCCAACAACTTGATCTTATACTTATATCATTTACATTGTCAAGTAGGCTTGAATACACTTTCAAGAAATCAATATTCATCCCTTAAGTTGGGTAGGCTTAACAAATAAATTCATTAAACTAAATATACTATCTTAAGAAAATCCTTTTTTAACTAATCCACCTCGGTCAACACTAACTTAGAAAACTTTCTTTGGACATTATTTGGTAACCAAGTGGGCTTGATTAACAATCATTACATCCAACATTCATTTTTCTGCCAAGTGATCTTAGTAGACATTACCTTCCTGCAAATTCCCTTTGGTAATTGAGTGAGATCATTTAACACTCATTCCTTGTAAACTTTTCATCAACACCTGAGTGAGCTCAGTATACACTTGCCCTAAACTTGGTTAACACTATAACATCTTCTAAATCCTAAGTGTGCTTGGTATACACTAATTTTCTCATCATATGCTTGACATTTGTGTACCATCAAAGACAACATACAATTAAATGATTATATCCAACAATATCCCTCTTTGGCATTGATGGCAACACAACTGTTTGTGATAGATAGAAATTTTAGAGTGATAATAGAGGTAAGGATAATATCCTTAGTTTCATTTTGATTCTCATCCATGAGAAATCCTTCTATCAATGTGAAGTCCCTTTGACATCAATTTCTGATTTCTCTGACTACAAAATCTTCTTCTAATAGAAAACTCTCCCTCTTTGATATCAACTCTTCCTCTTTGGAAACTTCAAATACTCAAAAAAAATTCTCTAATATATGATGGAAAACTCTCCCTCTTTGAAATATTATGCCAAAGACCAAAATCAATGTAGTTTCCATGTACCTGATCTATTGATTCATATGAAACCTACTCTAACAATACTGCATCAACTTGACTGATCATCAACATGCTCTAGTTGATGTATCACTAAACTTGATTTAGTGAGCTTTAGATATGGGAATTAACCCTAGCTTAACTCTTAGATACAAGAATGCATCCTTAGGTAATGGCTTGGTGAATATGTCTACAATCTATTTTTTTGTATTCACATATTCCAATCTTACATCCTTATCTTGCACCGATTCTCTTAAGAAATGATATTTTATTGCTATGTGTCTTATCTTGGTATGCATTACTGATCTTTTAGATATGTTGATTGCATTGGCGTTATCACAAAAGATAACAACTAGATCCTTGATCTCCATCTTAATGTATGACAAAAATTGTTTGAACCAAACAATATTGGAACATATAACTTCTACTACAACATATTATGCTTCTACTATTGAGTGAGAGATACAATTCTATTTCTTTCTTGTCCAAGATACTAGCCTCTTTCCATTAAATAATTCTCCTCCACTAGTTCTCTTCCTATCATCAACACTTCCTACCCAATCTGCATCAACAAATGCTTTCAACTCAAAGTTGCTCCTTTCTTATACCACATACCATAATATTCTATACCTTTTAGATATCTCATGATTCTTTTTATTACCATCATATGATTTTGTTTGGGATTAGCTAGGAATCTTGCCACCATACCAACTGCTAATGCAATATCAGGTCTTGTATGCACTACATATTGAAGTTTTTGAATCATTGATCTACATGTAGACTAGTCTACCTCCTTGGAATCATCATTTTTAGAAAGCTTATGTCTAGTAGACACATGTGTTCCAAATGGTCTAGAATCTTCCATTCCAAATTTCTTTAGTATCTCCTTGATGTACTTTAATTGAGTAATGTAGATACCATCCTTCATCTGTTGAATTTACAAGCCAAAAAAGAATTTAATTGCTCCAAACATTGAAATTTCAAATTCTTTTCCCATTTCTTCAAAAAAGGATTTACGCAAGTCATCATTTACTATAAATAATGTATCATCCAAAAAGATTTATGCCAATACTACCTTATTTTATGTTTCTTCCTTGATGTATAGGCTACTACTATCTAATCTTTATTAGATAATTATGCAATATTTCATACCATGCTCTAGGGAATTGTTTTAGACCATACAAAGCTTTATGTAATCTTCAAACCATATCCTTTTTGCCAGCATTTATGAAACCTTCTCATTTTTCTATGTAGACTTCCTCTTCTAAGATTCCATTCAAGAATGTTGATTTCACATCCATCTGATAAAATTTGAATCTTTTATGTGTATCATATGCAAGTAGTGTCCTAACACCTTCTAATCTTGCAACAAGAGAAAAAGTCTCTCCATAATCAATACCTTCTTCTTGAGCATAACCTTTAACCTTTGCATACTAACCTTGCCTTGTTTCTTGAAAATTCTCCATTTTCATTCAACTTGATTCTAAATACCCATTTAGTGTCAATTACATTTTTATCCTTGGGTCTAGGAACAAAATTCTAGGTTGTTTTAATTTTCTATTTGCTCAATTTATTCATTTATTGCCTCAATCCAACCTTAATCATCCAATGCATCTTTAATAATTCTATGTTCAAATTTAGTATGAAAATATGTACCTTTTAATTTGTTCCTTATCATTGTACCTTTTGACTGATCTCCAATGATTTTCTTAGGTGCATGATGCCTTTTGACATATCTAGAAAGTCTAGGATCCTTCATTCTAGATTTAGGACTAGTTCCACTTGGTGCACCATGCTCAAAATGATCTTCATGCTACAAGTCAGGTCCTTCAAACTATGACTTGGCTTGCACTAGTTGAAACTTAGGTTGAACTGGAGATTTTTGTGACTCAAGAGCTGAAGACTATTGATTTCCAATTGTGTTTTCTTAAACATTAGGAAATGTATTAGGTTTACAATAGACTAAATTTTGGTTATTTTTAGGTTCTTTTCTACCTTTCTCTTTAGTCTTTTCTATAAACTCATGAATCTTTACATGTGCACTTTTCACAAATTTGTGAGTAGATATATTTAGATAGTGGAATGTTTTTCTCTTATTGGAGTACCCTAGGAATATTCCTTCATCACTTTTCACATCAAATTTTCCTTTTCTTAAATCTTTCAAGATATAACATTCACTTCCAAATACTTTGAAATAACAAAAAATAGGTTTATAGCCGTACTATGATAGTTCATAAGGTGTCTTATTTGTGTCCTTTAATTAAACTTTGTTTACTGTATGAACTATAGTATTGATTTCTTCCTTACAATCCATGATTTATCTATTTCTTCTTCTTTTTTATGCCCTTCTATTGAGGTGTACCAGGTGCAGATACCTTTCTTTTAATTCTTTTTTTCATTTAAAAATTCATTGAATTCATTTGATTTGAATTCTCCTCCTCAATCTTATCTTAAACATTTTAGTTTCTTTCCTATTTCTTCCTCAACTCTAGCCAAATACCACTTGAACTTTTGAAAATCTTTAGATTTATCGTTTAAGTGCAAAACTATCATCATTCTAGAATAATCATCAACAAAAAAAATAAAATACTTATCTCCATAGTAGCTTCTTATGCTAATGGGTCCACAAAGATCTATATGAACCAACTCCAAGGCTTCTTCTGAATGATAGTTTTTTCTTTTAAAACTTGTCTTTCCCATCTTTCCAATTTGACAATTTTTGCACATACCCATATTAGGTTTCTTTATGCTTGGAATGCCTGTCACCCTTTCATTCTTTCTTATGTTCATTAGGTTATCAAAATTCACATGACATTACCTTTTATGCCATAGCCAAATTTCCTCTACTTGAGCTATAAAACATAAATTTTTAGTTAGATCTAAGTAGAATAGATTACCTCTTATTTGATTCTCAATCCCAACTAGATTTCCTTTTCCATCTAGTAGCTTGGCCTTTCTATTCACAAATTCTACCTTGAATTTAATTTCACTAAACTATGCCACACTAAGTAGATTATGGTTCAGGCCTTCAACCTAATAATTATTATCACATCCAAGTTCATTAGTTAAAAAAATACAACCTTTTCCTTTCACATAATAAGGTTCATCATTTCTAAATTTGATACTCCCACCATCATAGTGATCCAAGTGCTCAATTTTAGATTTATCACTAGTCATGTGGTGAGAATAACCACTATCAATGATCCATGTATCATTCTTGCTAACATGTGATATAATGGCCATCTTATCATTCTCATCATTTAATTCATCCTTAACAACAATGTAAACCATTTCATCTTCATCACTACTATAAGAATCCTTAGCCATATAGCAAGATTTCTTACCTTTACCCTTGCAGTCTTTGTAACTTTTTAAATCTTTCTTGCCTTTATATTTGTCATGTTTATTTTCTTCTTTTCCTTTTCTATTTGGACATCTTGCAGAAATGCGACCAACTTCTTCACAAGAAAAGAAAATCAAATGTATTTTTCCTTCATACTTTCTTTTTCCTTTGGGGAATCTTCTTGTGAGAAATTCTTCAATGACTTCAAGATCATCTTTATCTTCACTATCAGATCCTTTTCTTTTAGAATTTGCAGATTTCTTTTAGAGTGATATATATTAGCTTGAAAAGAAAACTCAATGTTACTAGAGTTATAAGCATAGTTATCATAGTTATCTATCTCAAAGGTTGTCAACCTTCCCATAATTACATCAAAAGTTATATCATTTTTGAATAGTTGAAACTCTAATTGAATAGATAGTAAGAAGAGTTCTAAGTACCTTTCTTACCACTGTCACATCATCTATCTTTCCTCTTAAGGATCTAATTACACTTGCACTAGCTTTGATTCTTTTATTATGTTGTAAAATGTTCTCATCTTCTCTCATCTTCATTTGATCAAATTTTTCTCTAAGAATTTCTTCCTTAGCTCTCCTTACAATTTTATCACCTCCATAGATATCTTTCAGCATGATCAATATTTTATGAGCAATACCACAATCTTTAACTTCATCAAAGTTAGCATAATTGAGAGTAGAAGAAATGTCAATAATCATGATGTTATGATTCTTCTTTTGCACAATCTCATCCACAAACAAAGGTCCTTGAGGTGAAACATACTTGTTGTTTAGATATTTTATGAATATGTCTCCAATTGTTGCTATATTTAGCTTCATGATTTCCTTCCATGCTTGGAAGTTATCTCTATTTATCTTGGGAATATCTCTTCTGTAAGACATCATGATCTTTAGCTTAGGTCCTTGAAACCTTCTCTGCAAGAACCAAGACCTTTGATACCAATTGTTAGAAATATAAGAGGAGTAACTAAGAGGGGAGGGATAAATCAATTACTAAAAAAATAAATCCTCAGTCCCTTAGATGTTAATATAAATCAAAATCAATACATTTTTGAAAGTGAAATACTACTATAAATTGGTTAGCACTAGAATCATTCATCAAACACTAAGAATTATTATCACTAAGAAAGCACTGCAATGTTTACTCATTAATATTTTTAGTGTTATTAAATATAACTAAATTAGCTAAAGAAACTTAAAGAAAATAACTTGAGCACAAGAGATACCAAGACTTAATGTGGAAATCTAATTTGGGAAAACCATCAATTGCAAATAGTTACTATTTTTGACTCTTCTGAAGTGAGCCATGTTAGGAGCCAACCCTATTAAAGGTTACAAAAAAAACTGTTAGGTGTGATCCTATTAGAGGATTTAGATCACCCTATTAGTAGTGGCCTTTTTAGAGGTCTTCAAATAGCTCAATCTAGGAATGCCACCTTGTTAGAGGATTTACAAAATAGTTCTTACGATAACTCTATTAAGATATTTGATTCACTACTATAATTTTTAGAGAGTAACAATGATATGACCTGATTGTTGATGCAAAATTTCTTTGCTGATTTTAGATCTCAATTTTGGCTAGAATACTTGATCCTCCCTTATCAAATTAATCTTTTTAGCTCAATCAACTCAAGATACTCTATTATCCTTCAAATTCACTTCCTCTTTTCATATTCTTCTCTTCCATGCTCGTACATTCAATCCCACAACTTGGCCTTGTCCTTATATTATTTACCTTGTCAAGTCAACTTGAATACACTTTCAAATAATCGATATTCATCCCTTAGCTAGAATTAACAGATAAATTCATCAAAGTAAACATGTTATCTTAAGAAAATGCTTTGTTAGTTGACCTAGCTTGTTCAACACTAACTCAAAAACCTTTCTTCAAACATCCTTTGGTAATTGAGTGAGCTTGGCTAGCACTCATTCCATCAAACTTTCCTTTGTATGTCAAGTGAACTTGGTAGACACTGTGTTCCAGCAAATTCCCTTTGGTAATTGAGTGAGCATGGTTAACATAGTTCCTTGTAGAATTTTCTTCAATGCTCAACTAATCTCAATAGACACTTTCTTTGAGCTTGGTTAACACTAGAATATCCTTTGATTCTCAAGTGAGCTCAACAATTTTACTTCAAAAGAATGAGGATAGATGTGAACAACCCATTGCACTTTTTTATAATTCACTTGAACCTATAGATTTAAAATATGAGATTAATGAGAAGTACACATATGTATTTGCCAAAGCTATTAAAGCATTTAGATTTTATATTGTTGGTGCCATCATAATTGCATTTGTTCCTAGTGCAATGTTCAAAGATATATTCTCCCAACAAGAAGTGTCTGGCAAGAGATGCAAGAGGATTAATAGAACTAAAGAGTTCAATATTGAAATCCAAATTACTAAGCTAGTGAGAGGCTAGGGATTACCAAAATTGATGGCTTAGTCAAATTTGGATGCTAACCAAATAAATGTTGTATGTGAAGACCTCATATCAGATATATGTGATATGGATGATTGTGATTGGTACAAAGATATTATATACTATTTACAACACCTGGAGGGTCCAACCCATCTAACTGATGATGAAAAAATATTGGTGAAGTTACATGCAATTAGATATATCATTACTAATGGAAGTATGTCATGAAAATTTTATGAAGGGATACTTATGAAATGTATTGATCATAAGGAATTAGAAAAGGTACTTGCTAATATGCACTTAGGAGTATGTGGAGGTCATTACATGAAAAAAAAACATTAGCTGCAAAGTAATGAAAGATGGATTTTGGTGGCCCAATTTGTTTAAAGATGCATATATTTTAGTTAAGAAATGTTATTATTGCCAGAGACATTTTGGAAGACTATTTTTTTGGAAATATCGCTCTGAAATTAATAGAAGTGCAAGCTCCTTTCTCGTAGTGGGGAATTGATTTCATAGGAGAAATATCAACTAAGTGCAATATTGGTTATTCTTGGATACTAGTAGCTCAATAGATAACTTCATCAAATGGGTGGAGGTTATTCCCACTAGGAAGGCTACTAGTAAAGTGGGGAACATTTTTTTATTGAATAACATAATAACTAGATTTGTATGTCCTAAAAATATTGTGACTAATAATGTGATGTGCTTTAGGTTTGAAGAATTTATAAATTTTTGTGATAAATATAATATTACAAGATCACCATTATCTCCTTACCATCCACAAGGAAATGGATACGAATATTAAACAAATAAAAGCTTGTTTAAGATCATCAAGATGACATTATATGATAGTAGGAAGGCATGGGATTCCAAGCTCTAGTTGGTAGTATGGGCTAAGAGAGTAATAGTTAAAAGGGAAAAAAGTGTTTCACATTTTGATATAGTATATCATGGGATTCAAGAAAAAATAACCTGATAGGGCTATACAATTATATCTAGGTGTATGATGATTATATTGTAGATGACATGAAATTGAGAATGGATGAATTGGTAGGATTGATTGAAACCACAAAAGAAACCTCTACTAGAAATGCAATATTATAGTTGCAAGAAAAGCACTTATATGACAAAAAGGCAATGGCAATAAAACTTTAGCCTGAAGACTTCATCTTGATGTGGAATGCAAGAATTGAAGATAAAGGCAAGCATGGAAAATTTGATGCCATTTGGTTGGGGCCCTATTTGATTGAATCTACATGGGTGAGGATTCTTATATTTTGAAGGAATTATTAGGTGGCATTCTTGAATTTCCAATCCATGGACAATTCTTGAAGTAGTACTTTTGTTGAAGGTAATTTTCTTTCCATGAACAATAGTTTAGGCTTGTTATATTTTGTGAATCCTTGTATGTATGTTTTGTCCCACTGTATATATATCTATTGTGTTTCCTAGTGTGTGTGTTCCTCTTTAAGAAAGTTGTTATTTTTTCCAAGTATGTGGTCTACTTCTTCTAGGTATTTTACACCCCTGTATGAATATGTTTTGTTCATCATCCCCAAATAGAGCCACTAATGGTATTTTTTTTTCACCTAGTAGGAATCCTTGAAATTCATTGAGAAAATCTAGGTTTTTCTCATGATTAACTATTCCCTAGAAATGTCCTAATTATTAAGCCCTAATGTCACTTGTGCCCTAGGTTTCATTAAAAAATTGTTAACCACACCCTTTTCAAATTAAGGTAGGAGATTTAAAAATGGGACCTAACATTGTCTAATTGATCTAATTATTTGAAAAAAAGCCTTTCATGATTGGGTTGTTTTTCCCTAATTTGCAACTCTTTTTCAGCCTAGGTTCACGTTGTTGGTTGTTTGCAGTTTATTTTTTCTTAGTTATAACCATTTTGGTGAGTTTTTATTCCATCTATTAATCTCCTCCCAAATAGATTGATGTTGATTTCTTATAAAATCCAAGATGTGAAGATTTTAACAAAAGTGAGAAAGTGATACAACAACACTTGTCTAGTAGGACCTAAGGAAATACATAAGTTCATCTTTTATGACAACCATTGATCTCTCATTCAATCAATGGATGTTACTTTCTCGCAGATCCAAGATGATATTTATTTAAGAGATGGAAAAATGTGACACACTAATGTGTTTCTATGTCGTGCCATAAAGTGTTATCTTAAAATATTTTTGATAATATGTCAGTTGTCACAACTAGAATTTTCCAAAGTCATTATGAATCTCTTACCCTGATTATCGATTCAAGTGATGATCGGGGGTTTTCATATTTTTGCAAGTTCAAAGTGTTCATTATTTAAGGAATCTGAGAACATGATAGGATGACACCTATCCTTGTGGGCCTAGTTACCATTCCAAAATAGCTTGAAGGAGGTGCATCTCTATAGCTGTAGATTTAGAGGAAGTCAATGATCATTGTAATATTACAAATTAAAAGTGGTTGAGATTTAGGAAAAGTGAGAATATGAGGTGTTGACACGTGGAACTTGTGAGAGCAGATTGAGTCATGAGTTACCAAGTGATATTGTTAGTGAAAGGTACTAGGTGGTATGTATTTATTTTCTCTATTTCTGGGCATGACAAGTTTTATTTCTTTTTCCTATCTATCATATCTTTATTTAATTGATGGTCCTCACATTCTTGCATTATTTCATTGTTCAAAATTTACCCAAAGTGAGAATGTGAGAACTTGCCACGTGTTGATGTGGGCCACAATTTGCATATATCTATGGGTAGAAAGTCTTGACTACCCATTGCTAATAGATCAAGGATAGTTATATTCTTGTAGATTAAATATCCAAGGTCACTAGCCCAAGCAAGAATGTGAGGTGTGACATGTGTTCCAGTGGGCCCAACTTTTGAAAGCAATAAGAATAACAACAAGAATTACTCTTGATTATGAGGTTTAATATGATCAATGATGGTCATAATCTTGCAAAACAGAAATGCTCAAGATTTACCTAAAGCATGAATAAGAGGTGTTGAAACATGTCGAACTTGCCAAAAGGTGATGCAATTGTTGAGTTTAAATCACAACCATTAGATTATGCCTAGATCAACATACAATTTTCAATTTCATGGCATAAGTTACACAATTTGACTATTGGAACATTAATGGAGCAACAAAAAAAATTTGTGTGAAGAAAATCTACATAAAGTTTGTGATTTCATTTCATACAAAATTACAAAGAAAAGAGATTTGAAGTGTAGAAAACTAGAGCTTAGAATTTGAAGTTGCCTTGCAAAGAATTGTTGTGAATAGGTTGTGTTGCTAAAGTTAGAAATTTGTGGGTAAGTGCTCAAAATTTTTGTTGTTGAAGAATTTCCTATCTTGATTTTATTGGTAAATATGTCTCCACAAAGAGATTTTTCCTAAAAGGTAGATTACCAATAGAGAAATGTGCATGTGACTTCTTGGAACAATTTCTCTTCTCCACTAATGAAGTATCCAAAAGGAAAGAATTAGTCCCCAAAAACCCTAGATTTGTGGTTAATGAGGATTTTTATGATAAGGTAAAGTGGTTGAGGGATGTTGAGACATCTATTGGTGGTTTGGAGTCATTCATAAAATGGTTCTCAGAAAGGAAGCATGATATTCCATTAAGTAATGTGTGGGAATTTGATACTGCAAAGTTGATTTTTCCTGGGGTTTTCTTTGATCACTTCATGTTGACAATGCTAGCAAGGAGATATGATCCTATGCTAAGGGTCTTGAAGAATCATGCAAGAGAGAACATTTTTAGGATCATAGCCAAGACAATTAAAGTATTTTTCATGTTAAACCCTAACCATGCATTACATGAGTAAATTGACCTAGATGATCTGCAAGCATAATATAATGCTCAAAGGGTATACCTTTGGGGAGGGCCACTACAAGAACATTTTGTAAGGATAGGTAATCTACCACTAGGGATAGCTCACACCTCTGAGCCATTGTTAAGGAAATACTTTAACACTAGGGCACAGGTACTATACTTCTCCCTCTATAGAATTTTTTTATGGATGAACAATATCACATCCAAGGATCTGTAGTTTTCATTATTGCTCAAACATTACAATATGGTATGAGCTCTATCTTTGATTTTGCATCATATCTTGTAGAAGAAATCCATAATGGATCAATTTGCATCACTAAGGCGAAGGTTGAGAAGCCTTTTTGTTGGTATTCTTTGATGATGTATATGTGTTTGGAGTTTTTGTTTTCTCCTAGGAGATGAAACTAGAGTTGGAAAAAGATGGAGAGAAATTACTTGTCCACCTATGAAGTGTTGACATGACTTGGGGGGTTACAAATGCCAGTTTTGTTCATTTTGATAGATACTTTCCCTCAAAGTTGAGGATTTTACTAACTAGAGATAACCCCAGGATACCCCAACCCTTACTAGAGCTAATCAGGCCTAAGGATCATGCCAAGGGTTTAAAAGAGAGTCATAATTGAGGAAATTTTATCCCATACTCTATATCTACTATTTTTAGAGTATATGGCTTCAAGGAAAAACCTCATGTTCTCCCTTATTAGGTGCCTTTGAAAGTGGGAATTGCTGAATTTCTATGGAAAATAGGAGGGGTCAAAGAAAGAGAGCTTGTGTCTAGGTCAAGAGGACCAATTTTTCCAAATTTCATAGTCATCCACAATTTTGTGCTCACCAAGAGAGGATGGAGAAATATAGGTAAGTTTTTTGATAGATATCAAATGGCTCAGTCTCATCCTTATTTCATTCACCCTAAAGGTTTTTATGATATGTTCAAAGATAGAACTAAACCAAACTCATATGAGAAAATTATTGAGTTTCTTGACGATATGATTAAAAATGATTTTTTATTGCAAGATGAGGAAGTAAAAAGGAAAAGTGAAATGTGTATAGTAGAGTTTTATATTTTATTAATGCTTAGATAAGAAGTATGATCTCTTAGTTGATATTAAATATTGGGGAGGTAAAATTAATAAACATATGGAAAATTTTGCTAGGTTCATGCAAACCCTTAATGGGAAGAAAGGGACATTAACAAAAAGATATCTAGAGAAAGGCATAGAAATTAAGAAAATGATGGAAAACAAAGCAATAATAGGTCTAGGATAATATAATTCATAAAGAAAAGTAGGGTATGTTGTGGCAAGGAATATATAAATACATCCAATTCCTTTGTATAAAAGGCCAGTTTTAGAAAGCCCTCCCCCAGCACCAATTGCTAAAAGGAAGAAATTAGAACAAGGTTCTTCATCCAAAGATGAGGAGTGATCCCCTTAACAAACTCGCATTCATATTGAAAATGAAGATTCCTTAAGGGAACAACTAAAGAAAATGGGAGGTCAAGGTGATATTGTCATAATTGCATCAAAGATAAAGGATGGAGCACCTGATGATCCTCAAGTGCCACTCCTAGCCCTTACTATAGAATATTTTAAGGTTCAAAGAAATAAATCCTATAATGGAACGTGAAAAAAGGAAAATTTTGAATGTTGAGACTTTTGTGAACTCTAGGGCCTTCATCCAATTTTTGTAGAGAAGTAACATTGGAATTTTTGAAGCAAAGTACAAGAAAATAAAAGCATGGCAACCTACTAGACAAGACTCTAACACTAAAGAGGAAGTAAATGCCAAACTTATGTAAGAATTTTATTAGATGACCTTTTTAAGGGGAAGACAATTACTGAAGGATTCAAGAATAATGATATTGCTAGAATGGGACATTGCTAATGCAATAATTTTTTATGTAGTGAGAAACAAAAAGGAAACAAATTTCAGAACTAAGGAAGAGGTAAAAGAATCCCATAAAGGGGTAAAGAAGAATGATGAACACAAAGCCTTGGTCATGAAATACATTCAAAAGAGAGATATTTCAAGCATCCAAGAAGTTTTATATTATGAACACACCACAAGCTTAATGGTTTTCAGAGTGGAAGAAGTGGATAGTGAGTGGATAGCTCAAGTGAATAAGGAGGTAGTTAATTTTGGGTTAGTAGTGGTTGCAAAAGACAATAGATGATTCCTTGAGATGAATGATAAACTTGAGAAGGTGTTGGAGGTCTATGATGAAAGAGGAATAAAAATTCATTAATTAGAAAGAAAACAATAACAAATACGGAGAACTACCTAGGAAAAAAGAAAGTGGGTTGGTCGTCTAGTTAGCTCAAAATTGTAGCTTCTCTTGTTCCTCTATGACCTTTTGGTCCTATTATAGAGATTTTGAGTACACCTTAGCAACCATAATTCTACATAGTTGATGAGTCCAATGAACAAAAAGTAAAGATATGGTCATTGCATGTGGAGTTGGGCATCCGACATGAGGACAAAATAAGAGACATAATTTTGTTTCTAGTATAAATGGTAAATTGGCCCCTATTTCATCAAGAGTTATCATAATTGGTGGATAAATGAAAAGAATTGAATAATAATGAAACCACCTTAAGGAAAATTTTGAATAAGTGGATTAGTAGAGATGATACTATCACTACTTTGTGTTTCTCTGTCATCAACAATTCTGATCATTAGGTTGAGAAAACTTTTTATCAAACACATGATCTACTAATTTTTTAATACAAAAGAGATATGTTGCAAAGAAAAATAAGAATTTATTTATCAAGTATCTTAGTAAAAAATTTGACCTTTTCCCCCATGTATTAAAATGTCTAGGTTGTATAAAAGAAAAATAAGAAATGGAAAATGAATTAAAGGAATTGTTAAGCATAAGAATGAATGAGGTGGTAAATAAAGAGAACTATATTTGGTTTGCTAGGACCATAGAAGAAATTGTGAAAGCCCAATTATGTTTTGATTCTTTCAAACAAGACTTTTTTGAAATAAAGAAATTGGGGAAAGATATTTTGAAGAGCAAAAGAGAACTATTGGGCTACAATTGACTAGATGACATAGTTTTCAACAAGTGGATGGAAAATTATTCCTTAGTTTCACAATTTTTATAGGTGGCTTCCCAAGAAGTGTTTGTAGATACAAAAAAAAACCATGGAGGAAAGACAAATAGTTTGATCAAGCTATTTAGATTGATGATAGAGAAGAAGATCAACCAATTACAACATTTGATCAAGCTATTTAGGTTGACGATGTGCACAATGATCAACAAGTTGCAACAGACATCCAAGTGTCCAAGCTAGGCATAGTAGAGAAGGAAAGAGTGCTCTGATAGCCTGAGGAACAACAAAAAGAGGAAAATCAATCATCAAGTACAATGGATGCACATGAAACTATCAAAACCTATTGGAATTAAAATAGGAAAGGTAAACTTCTAAGAGGAGCCAGGGGGGGGGGGGGGGGGGGGGTGTGAATCAAAAATCCAAACTTGGACCCATAAAACTTACACCACACATCCATCTCATGCATTCAATAGATAAACTGAAATAACATGTAAAACATATACATCTAAATCATGTAATCATGTAAGAAATCACGCATAACACCAGACATGATTACCTAGAAACCCTCCAAGTGAGAAGGTAAAGCTAAGGTGGAGATGACACCCACTAATCTTCACTACTATAGTAATAAAGTGTATCCAATTAAGGATACAATGTGTTGATCATAAGTTACGATCTACCTTGTGAAAGGTCTACCCTATTAAGGGCTCACAAAGACTATTAGGTCTCACCTTGTTAGAGGATTTCAACACCCTATTAGAAGTGTGCCTTGCTAAAGAACTTTAACTCACAACTAAGTAACCACTTTGTTAAATGATTTCATATAGCCTATTAGGACTACATTGTTAAGAGATTTGAACTAAAATCACCTGTTAGAATGTCTCAACATTGATCTTGTGATTAGCACTTGATTTCTTGATAATAGATCACCTCTAAACAATGTCTTCTTTATCCTTCTTGATCAAGTGTCTCTTTTCTTTATACCTATCTCCTTCCTCTATTCTACTCGATCTAATTTTGCAATGTTCATTCACTTCATAACTTCTAAGTCACTATGAATGCTCTATTTGTGCATGAAAACTTCTCTCTTTGCTCCTTCAATTCCTTACACATTCATTCTTACACTCTAAACAGTTTAGGGTTCCATCCTCCTTAAGAAGACTTAGTGGCTTATGGTTACCTATGAATCTATTGCTAGGATTCATCCATTTTTCAACTTAAATATTCCCATTTTTTGATTGGCCGCATGTAATTACATAGGGATTCCAAATATAGATTCATCTTTATCTCCAAAATATCAAAATATAATCTTAAGTTGGCTCAAAAATAATTTACATAAATTTTTCGTGCCATTACAGAAAAATATGTCAAAATTGTCTTACTCAGCATTTGAAGTCCTTAATGCTCAACATCTATTGATCTTTCTATTATGACTCAAAACCTATAATTCTCAACATCCACTATTTACTCAGCTCCTGAATCACTCGGCATGGTCTATTTTCTTGGCACATGAGTGACTTGGCACTCATTGTAACTCAAGATGGTCTAATGTTTACATGTTGTACACAAAATGTATTACTAGCTCAACATGAACAAAGTAAATGGCTTAAGTGCATTGACACTCACTTGTGAAAACCAATATGAGATTGACAATCTCCCACTTTGACATGAGTGTCAAAAAAATTTGAATATACACTATCAACCTTAACCTCTTGAGCATAACATATCCATGACTTGACTTATATATAAAACTTCAAAATTTCATAATTTTGCAATCACATGCATACCTCAAAATTTGATAACCCTCCCGAGTTAATATATCTATTTTATATCCAAAATCTATGCTGCTTTTTGGGTAAATGTGTCTCTGCTAATACACTTTGACTTCAATGTGTTGATACTCTTTAATGCTCACCCTTAGTTGATATCTCTTCATTTTTCTCTTTTCTCTCCAAAATGTACTTCTCTCCCAATGATGTATCTCCCCCTTTCTTATTCTTATCTTTTTCTTATACTTCAAAAATGTATTATATCTCCCTAACAATATATCTCTCACTTTTTGACACTTGTGTGAAATGGGTTGTACACTTATAATGTGTTTGTCTAGAAAAGATTTATAGACATCCATTATTATCTTGAGGGTTGCATCCCAGTTATCACATGCAACATCCAATGAGTTGATTTGGATTTCAAGCTTGGTAGCAAGGTGTACTAGACCATCTAAAGTAGAAAGATTGGGGTCTTTCTTTAGTAGAGTTTCAACATAGCCTAGCTCCTTGTGAAATATCTCCATATGTGGGATGAGGGATTCCTATATGCTTGTCAATTTGGTTCTTATGTTAGCCTCATCTACTATCAATACAACTAACTAACTCTATCATTGAAGCAATGAATTGAAATTCTTCTCAGTTTGAGCTAGATTAGATGGTAATCTTGCACCTATTATAGATATTTGACTCTCCAAACTCAGAATGTGACTTCTGGTCTCTTGGGTGAAGAGTATTGGATTACATAACTTGGTGCACACTGATAATATATTCTCAAGTACTTTCTACACATCCTCAACCTTAGTTGCCAATGTAACTTGTCTTAGTGCTATCTCACTAGATATTTTCTCATTCACTTTATTCTAGAATTTCTTTTTTGGCCATTCTAGGAGTTTAACATTTGTATCAAGGTCTTCATTACTTACCTTCTCCACTATATCTATCAATTATTCTATTAGTGGCTTGGTCTCTTCAGTAGTTGGTAGACTATATGCATCTAGAAAGATATCCTTAATATCTTGAAGTGCTTGCTTCTACCTATATTCTCTGCTAAGTATTTCTTGATGCTTTTGCCTTTCTAAGGCTTGCTACAATATGCCTATTTGTTCAAATTTCATAGTATTATAATCATACTTAGGTATAATGATTTATTCATAAAGAGTTATATCTCCAAAGTGAATTAACTTTTTAAATTTTCATGAGCTTGGGCTTGGCACTAAAATTTGCATTGGAATAGCTTCTATGTTTAGCTTTTGAAGAGTTTGTGTAGGAGTGCCAGATGCTGGTAAAGCTACTAGTGCTTGGATGGCAACTTGTTCCTTCACCTTTAGTGTTAGCTCATTCTCTTCAAGCTTGCCCTTGTCTACCACTATGACTTGACCGACAACTTCTCCCTATGTTGTAGGTATAGATGAATCTATCTGTCATGTTTCCTACTATTGTGTAGTGGTGTCTTTTGCTTATGTTGTCTTCTTCTCAAATGTGTCACCTTTAACAATTGTATCAACCTTGGTAGATATATCTACTATCATTTGGACCAAAGGTTCTACATGATTAATTGAAGGGATGATGGAAGGTGGTTCTTGTGGATTCACCTTTTCCCTTGTAACATCAATTACTACCTTTTGTAGTTCTTTTACACTAACCAAAATAGGATTGCCAAAAAGTTTGGCCTACAATGTAGATTGATCTAAGATTTTCTCCAAGTCTTCTAAATTAAGAGGATTGATGTTATGAGCTTATAGATCATAGATATCCTTGACAATTATAGTTTCAATAGTCTTGGTTGAGTCATGGGGATGACTAACAATAGGTAATTGTATGTCTTGCACACTCTATTGTTCTTGATAATTAGGCTAAACTATTGCCTTTTCATTTTTCATTCACTTTTATCTATCCTCCAATTGTGTTGTCTTTGTCATCATCTTCTTTATCGTTAGCATTAACCTTCAAAGGGTCAGTTTCTCCTTTCTTCACTATGGTTAACCAATAAATGAGTTTCTATATTTGTGTTGACTTCTTAACAATATCCTCAATATTATTTTGTAGAATGGTGAAGGCTCAGTATTTAGGTGTGAACCTAACCACACATTTCTTCATAGTCTTAGTAATTTGTCCCTTAGTCAACTCAAGCATTACTTGGGCTAGTTGTGTCTCCCTAATTTGTCTTTCCAAATTTAGACAATAATGCCATTTTTGTTCAACTACATAATATAGACTCTTAGATATAGAGTTGGTAAATTCTAGTGTTATCATCTTGAACTTTGACATCATGGCATATAATGTCTCTTCCACTTGGGTTTTCTCTATTTTACACAATTTTTCAATATCTATATGTGAAAACCCTGACATGTCTACATTATTCTTAACATTACCACATAAATTATCAAGGTCTGAGAGAGGATTGTGACTCACCACCTTTAATTGGCTATTATCATCCAACTCAATCTTCTCTTCATCAGACTCTGCTAGTGCCACATACTTCCTTCTTGGTTTCTTTTTCTTTGGGCCTCCTTGTTTTGCTTGCTTTGACTTTTCCTTGGCCATTTGGGTAGTTTCATGTGTGCTAGCCATTGTGGTAGGTATATTGGGCTTTGGTTGACTTGGTTTGACAAGTTTCTTTGTCCTTTCCACTAGCTATGCCTTTTGCTTCCTCTTCTTTGGCTTGATAGGAGTAGGTACTTCCTCAACTTCTTCTCCCTCATCGCCTTCACTCTCCTCCTCTTCTTTATCTTCTCTCATGCCCTGTGTTAATGCAAGAGGTCCTTGAGCTTGAGTTTCTTCTTCTTCTTTATCCTCTTCTTCTTCTTCCTCTTCCTTGTCAACGCCCTCTCTAAATTTTGCTTTAACTTCTTTACTAGCTTGTCCTTCGTAATAACTAGTGTATTTTTTAGTTCCATAACAATCTTGGACTATTCTACTTCATAGTTACTAATTTATTTTTTCAATTTTGTCTACTTCTTCTTCTATTAGAGTTGTTATGGCTACTGAGGCTTCATACACATTTACCTCATACCCTAAGGGTCTTAACCATCCTACCCTTGGTGTGGTAGCTTGCACAAAAGTCTAATCAGCATCAACAAGAAAACATACATCATTATATTTTTTTTCATTTAAAGAAACTGGTATTGTTAGCCTCTCCTTCATAGACTTCTTGAAATCTTCAAAGTAACTATTCATTCAGGATTCAAGATTTTCTCCTAGCTGCTCAATATACTCACGAATATGTATTGTAATTGATTTGTTAGTCTTCCATCCCATAGTACTGAATGAGGGGAATTTTTTTTTTACATAAAAGAATATACAAATCGATATAGAACCAAATTTTTATTGTGTACTCTTGGTTTTCCATATTGCTCCAAGGTTTTCCATTAGTTGTTTTAGTTGTAGCTCTACTAGATCATATGTATGATCTTTCTTGACAATCTTACAACCAATATCCACATCTATGCAGTGTACACTATTTAATCTACTGGATTGATAGAATTTATGTGCTATAACCCTTACAAAAAAATTAATAAGAGGATCATTGATTATATCTATAGTCATACCTCTTTTATTCCATACTACTCCAGTGTTTTTCTTAATCACCTCCTTAGGATCACTCCTTAGTGTCTTAGGCTGATCTAGGGTTGGGTAACTAGTAACCCTATGGATTATTCTCTTAGTTATTTGGATAGGTCCTCACTCTAGCCATAAGGAACCATCATGAATTTGGCTCAATACTATTTGTATAAACTCTATCTTAAATACATTGGAAAAATCTAGGTCTTGTGTTAAACCCTTTTTCTCAACAATTTTAAATTATTCTTTCAAAACACCCTTTTCACACAACTTGTTGTATGCACCTCTAATTTGCATGTCACCAATGCTTCCTATCTTGCAATTGTAGCATTTCCCCACACCTTGTACCATTATTACATTTGGTAGGATCATTGAAAATATGCTAGAAGGGTCTTGTTTATAAGTGATGTTAGGAATGGCTTTAAACATATTCTATTTAACTTCATTACTAACTAGCTAAACATTTAAAACTTCCTTCCCTTCAACAATTTTTGAACTTGATGCCATTGTGTCAAACTAGGGTTTATGAAAATGAAAACTGTGTAGCTTGGCTCTTGATAAATACCTTGTGAAATTTGATGAACTGGCATGAGATCACTGCTAAAATCTTCTACAAATACTTGAAATAAATTTTTGAATCACTTTCTACTCTATTTGCTCTTTCTTGAATTGCAATGGTGAAAAGTTGGTTAAAATTGATGAAATACCCTTTGAAAACCTTGCAATAAATGTTGAGTGCTTACATAGGTGTAAGCTTGACATCAACCAATTTCAGGCTCACTTGGCATCCATTGACATTTCAATCATTTGGTAACCACTATGAGCTTGACATCAACTGACCATTTTGTAAGCTTGACATCAACTAGCATTCCACTTGGCACATATAGGAAACTTGTTATGCTTGATAACAATATGAAAAACTTAAAGATTTTTCTTGAATTTTTAACAATATCTTGCATCTCTATTCATGCTAATGTAATCTTTTCAGTGCTAACCTCTTTTCGAACTAATGTATGTTATAACCTTTAAATATCAGTCCCACATGTCTCTTTATTTCCTAGTTTGATGAGGTGTGACCACCTGACCCATTGGGTGAAGTCATCCCTTCACAATTTGATGTGCTATAATCATCCTTCCTTCTCCATGGATTGTTCATTTCATTTCTAACATTTTCAACATGTACCTTGCCTTTTCCTTTATCAAATTCACAACTTTGTGCTTTTGACTTTGTTGGGCAATACCTACTAATGTGACCAGTCTTTAAACAACTAAAACATATTGTAGACACCTAAAAACCTTTAGAAAATAAAGTATTTTTATTTTCTAAAAAATTCCTAATGACATCATCATTTATTAATTAATTAATTATTTAATTTATTTATTTATTTTTATGCCATTAAATCCCTTTATCTTAATTAAAAATATTTAATTAAGGAATCCCTCCCAAAAATGTTTAAATCTTATTTAAACATTACTTCCTTATTTATTAATTATTTAATTAATAAATTGACCAAAAAACCCAAAATAAATTAAAAAAATATTTTTTGCCCAAAACTTGGCCAATTTCCTTAAGACAACTAACCTCTTCCGAAATCTTCTAATCCTTCTTTAATTTTGATTAAAGGCTAATCCCATCATTTCCTACCCCTAATCCCAACTCAAAATATTTAATTAAGATTAAATATTAATCCTCATGTTTATTAAAAAAGTTTTAATAAATATCTCCTCAACCCAAACCCTTGAAATAAATAAAACTTTATTTATTTCCTAAAAATCTAAGTTATCCTCATCCTAAGAAGTTCTAGACTCTTCTAGAAAGTCTTCATCCTCATCCTAGGAAATTTTGGAGTATTCTAGAAAGTCTTTATCCTCATCCAAAGTCTAGACTCTTCTAGAAGATGTCTTCAAACCTAATCCTAATCCCCTCCTAACCTTGTCACATTCTCTAAACATGAGTTAAAACTTACTAACCCAAGCCAAAGTTAACAAATATCTCCACCTTCACCCACCGTCATTAAATGCCATCCACTTGCTTATCCCTAAGCTAATCTTAAACCATCCTAATCTATCCTTTAATCATTTGCACAAGCCTAAGCAAGCTTAAAACCCTCCTAATCAAGTCCAAGTCGAAATTGCTCTCATCTCCCTCAAAATATCTCAACCATAAAACTTTATGAAGCCCACTAGGCCATAAATGACTCTTCCAAGCCCTTTTATTGCTCTTACAAGTCATTATGAGGGTTTTTATGAAGATTTTATCCCTTGAGCCTCCTTTGTTGACTCATCCTTTCCCTTTCCTCCATCCTCTCACCATGTGACATGTGTCACTCCTTGATTGGCTATAAAGAAGCACAATCCATGTGCTCTCTTCTCATGCAATTTGAGCCCACCATGAGCTTTTTCCCATCCTTGCATCTTAGCCCTCAATCCCTCAAGCCTCTTGCCTATAAATTGGATCCTTCCCCTTTGCAAAATAACACAATCCATGAAGTAAAGTCATAATGCCATTTTGAGAAGCCATTTTACATCAAAACCATACACTCACACCCAAATTCCAACTCCATTTGAAGCTCTTTTTGAAGCATAAAGCTTGAGCATACATCCTATCTATTTAGACAAAGCTACTCAATAAGAGAGCTTCTCATTGAGAGAGCCCATTAATGGCTCATATTCTCAATTGAAAGCCCATCTTAGTCTATCTTGAAGTTTATGAATTTTTTTTAGTTTGTAGAAGGTTTATTTAAATTTGGTTTCTATTAGCATACTAACATTGCTCATATACATTTTGGCATGCCCGGTGGGACCCCGCATGGGTCATCTTCATTAGCTTTTTTAATCAAGTTTTGTATGTCGTTTGCTGATTTTGGCTAATTTTTCTTATTTTTGTGATTGGTAGGATTGTATAAATTGGTTTTGTATGTCCACATGACCATGAAGAAGACAAAGGAACTCATATTATATCTCATAGTGTTTGAATATTTTTCAAGCTTATAGGTGGACAAAGAACTTGGAATTCTTCTTCCTCTTCTTGTCTATATTCTTCTTATTCCATCTACTTCTTCTTCTTCTTCTTGTGGGAGATCTTGGCCAATTTTTTTAAGGAAGCAAAATCATACACACTTCTTTTTAGTGCTTAAAATGAACCCCCAAATCATACTTAAATCCATTAAAAAATTAAAAATTTGCAAAAAAGAAAAAATCTTTTAACAAGTGAAACTAAACCAATCCAATCATTTGCATCCTTGCAACATCAAGGTTTTAGATGTATTCATACAAAGTTAGGAACACTTCATTTTTGAGAATTTAAAAAGAACTTCAAGTTTCCATTTCAAAAGGTTCAAAATCAACACTAAGTGCACACTAAAATCTAAATCAAACTCAAAGCATCAATCAAGGATAAAATGAACCTCATTTGCAAATATTTTAAAGTTCTTTTAAGAATCTCATGAAAACTAAGAGTCCTAAATAGTTGCCAAAATTGTCCTAAAAAGCTTTGTTTTTTGTTCCAAAAAAATGTCTTGTTGCAAAATCTTGAATGTTGCTTAGGTTTTTCATGCTTCAAAACAACCTAGGAATATCATTTTTGGGCTTAAAACATGCAAACTAGAACACAAAATCTTGAATGAAAACCAAAGTCCAAAGAGTGATTTTCACTTTTGAGTCCAAAACAATCTTGAATGATCTAAGGTTAAAAAAAAGCACTTCAAAGTTCTTCAAACAACACATAAAATCTCAATCTTGAATGCTCAAAGGAAAAAACATGAATGTTTAATCACTTGTCTTTGAATGCATGTTGCTAAAATCTCTCTTGAGTGCCATGGATTAAAATCAAGTTTGTTTTTTTTATGAATGGATGATTAAAACAACAAATCCAATCTTGAATCCCATAGATCAAATAATCATCTTTTGGGGCATAAAAAGAATCCACATTTTTGAAATCTTCTAAGTTATATAAACTAATAAAGACGCTTTGAGTAATTTTGTAGTTGGACTCACCCTCTTTAATCACCCATCAATTTAACCATTGGTTGCAATCTCAATGCCATCTATGGGGATGGGTCTACCTAAGAGGGTGTTAAGTGCTCCACAAAGATCAAACTCCACTCACTTGGGTCTTTAGTGGTTTTTCTAAGTTAGAAAATTCCTTGAATGCGCATTAATATCACTCACACTTCGTTTGGGCATAAAAATTGGACAAATCTTGACATGGAGGGCCTTCGGGTGTGCGCTTGGCAATTGAGTTTCACACATCTTTGTTTTGGGCTTAAAAAAAACTCACACTCAATCTTGAATTCCTAACAATCAATGAACATTGCATGGTTTGGATGCATTTTCAATGACGCTCGCATTTCTTATGTTGACGACCTCTCAACTTTCATTATGCTGACGATGCTGTCAAATTGGAATGAACATTGAATGCCATAATCACAAGTGTCTTCAATCATAGCTTACAAAATCTAAATCATCAATTTGAATAAACGTGTGTCTTTTAAATCCCAAGATCATGTACGTGGTCTTGTTTTACACTTTTTAGGAGGCTTGCTTGGGGATTTCATCACCCCTTGGGACAACCTCAACTCCAGTGTTCCAGCGGAGTATAAATATCAAGAGGTGAATCCAAAGACACCTCTCTTGGAATCAAAATTTTGTCACTTGGGCTAAGCCTCAAGGAACTTTATACCCTTGAGAAGTGAAAGAGGAGAAGTGGGTTACCGCTCCTCTTGATTGTGTGACATCTTTTTGGTTTCATCTACAGATTTGGGCCTCATGTACCTTGCGTATATTGAGGACTCCTTAGCTAAACTAAATTTCATCATTGTAGAAAGCTTCCTAGGATGTTGGTATGTTTGACGTGCTTGCTCCAAAATTTTGTGTGCTTGTTTGTTCATAGCTTTTAAATGAATGTTTGCCAACTTTGGTCAAAATCCCAGAAAAAAGAAAAAAATGTCCTAGCTCAAGGCATACTTAGCATAGTCACTACCTCATCAGAAAATCATCCAAGCTCCCTCGCTGCAACTGAATCTATCTAGTTCCTTGCTTTAGAAAAATCCCAAATCCAAAGTCTCTCCAAATCATCCCCCCCAGCCAGCTAGCAACCCAATCCAAAATCACACCCAAGCCTTTAGAGAGTTGTTGTCATTCTGCTAGAATTTGCTATCCAATCAATCCAACCAATCCACCAGCCTCACCAAGGTTATCCCTTCGACAGAGCTTTGTCTAGGGTAATCCATCTTTGTCACTTATATCCCTCATCACCTTGAGCTAAAGGTTGGGATCCACAAGTGGTCAATCTCATGTCATGTCCATAGGATCATTAGTCTATCCTTAATTTGACACAATCTCCACCAATCTAGCGCATAAGAAAGAAAAACTCTCACTTTTTGACAGCATGCCCTTGAAGTCTTCCATCCACAAGAAAGCCAAAAATCTCCAGCGAATCCTCCTTAGGTCTGTCATACAACTTTGACTCTCCCTAGGCAATCCTTCATCAACCAATCCAAAATTTGTGCTTAATCCAAATCCAACCATGAGCTTCCATGTTCATCCATATGCAAGACCCCATCCCCATCCGACTCATCATCAAAACATGAAATCCCAAACCTATCATGATTTGTTCGGTCGTATTTTCCTTGCTCCTGCTACATCCTATTCCAATGATGATGAAAATCTTGTTGACTATGATGGGTATCTTGAGAGCCTTAGAGGCCTTCCACAAACCATCCCCCAAAATCCAAGAGTTATTCCAAACTATCTAGTCATGCCATTTGATATTCTAGCTTCTCCTCCATCACCCAATCAAACAAGCTTCCAATCTTCCACCCCCATCACACTAGTTATTCCTGTCAATCCACCTCCACCTGCGACACATGAGTCTCCAAGGAATCTCCTAGAAGAAATACAAGAAAAGATGCCTCCAATAGTCGATAAGCGATGTCATCTAATCCAACCATGTGAAGTAGTCAATTATGAAGCTTCTCCATCTATAATATCACCTCCATCTCCCAGAGCTACCATCCCCATACCATCCATCAAATTGCTTAAAATCCTTCCACTTCCCACAAGCATCAAAATCCCACCACCCATCGAATCTCTCCAAATCGCATCCACATCTCAATCTCCAAGCATTATCCAAATCCCATATAATGAACCTCATGCATCCACTCCCATCCATTCCTATCAAGATCTTGTCCAAAAGCATGTTGAAATATCCTCTGAAAGAACAGTAGATCCTGCCATCCCACTTATTCCCCTACATGATCCACTTTTACCATCCCCTCCATATCTAAATCCTACCATCTTACTTACTCCATCTCAAGATCCCTTTCCCTCAGTCCACCCAACTCAAGATCCTACCCTCCCATCTCCTCTACTTCATGATCATACATCTCCCATAGTCCATGATGATAGATCCATCGAAAAAGAACTAATTATCATATTCGAAGCTCCAACTCCTTCAGCTAGTAATGGACTCACATCTTAGGTTCCAAATAATGAACATCATAGTGAAAAAAGAAATGAAAATGTATTTCTAGATGTTGGTATCCCTGCTATTCCTGCATGGTCCCAAGTCCTTCCATCTCCACCCCAAAGTTCCCATCCATCTTATTCCACATCTATTTTGGGCCCTCATCCTACTCCTTATCTCCAACCCTCCATTTTGGGTCCATATATCCCTTATCTAAATCCCACACCCTTTTCATCCATTTTGGGTCCTTACATACCTAATATGAATCCTTTATCCCCTCCATCTATTTTGGGACCTACACCTTCCCCGTTTCCATCTATTTTGGGCCCATATCCTTCCTTCCCTCCATCCATTTTGGGCAATTATATCCATCCATATCCTATGTTCCAATCTATCCTTCCATCCCCTCAAATCCACCAGCTAGATCATCAAAGGCACTCACCCTTGAATCCCTTCCAACCTTTAAACCCTATCACTCCATCAATTATCCTCCATCTCCTCCATGCTCTTGTTCCCATCCCATGGCTAATAGAAGCATATTGGATGCCAAAATACAAAAGCATAAATCCAAAAATCCACAAAAACCCAAGTCTCAACATGTCCCTTCTAAAATACATGTTCAAAACAAGAAACATTTAATCGCAATCAAAGAAAAAGTCAAGAGGCCACAAAATCCCAAGCTAAAAAATTCAAAAATCATGTGGATACCCAAGATGCTCATAAAAGAAATGGATCTCAAAGAAAAATCTCAATTGGCATCCATTCATGCTACTCAAAAAGCCTCATCCATCCATCCTTCATCCCCCCAATCCACTTTTAGTCCATATGCTTCTTATCCTAAATTTCCCATCCTCCATCTTCCAACTCGACTTTTAGTCTTTATCTTTCTCTTCCTCCATTTTCTCCTCAACCTTGCTCAAAACCATCTTTCCCACTACTATATCACCTATCAAGGTGTGTGCCAATGATGATATTTCCATTTTCCTCATCCATTTACCCACAAGCCTTATGTCTTTGCATCCATTATCTATCAAACTCCCACCCACCATTCCACTTGTTCAATCCAATCCTTTTTCATCCATCCTACCAACATCTATGAGCCAAAAATAGTTGAAGAAAGCCAAAATCATTCCAGCTAAGTCCAAAGTCAAAAAGTCAGAAAAAAAAGTAAAGAAAAATAAAGCATCCACTGGTGAAAACTTGGCAATTCAATCGCCTTGGACAAGTACCATGATGAAAACTTGGCAAACAAGCATCATGCGTAATCCCGCCATCCCCAGCTTAGCCTATCATCCTCATCCTTTTGGTCACATCTTGCCATCCAACTCCATCTTCCAATTTATCCACCTATCTTTCATCCTCTAGCTTTTATCTATCACTATCTACTTATCTTCTGCAACCTCACCCCATCATCCCAGTTATCATCCATCTCCCTAGCACCTTTCGCTTTTCCTTCCTAGCTTGAATCCTATCACATCCATCATAAGACCTCCTTCCACATGTCATATTCTGACTGGGGGCACTATATTCCTTGGAGATCTTGTCTTGTCCATCGTCCCTTTTCATTAGTATCCCGCTCTAGGCTATCCTCATACAAATCCAATGTCATCCTCTCATTAGCCATTCACTCTAGCACCATCTATCCATTCAGCTACCACCAACCTTAACATTGTCCCCATCATCATCATTGGATGCATCTTGTCAAATCCATATCTTTCGCTATCACCCCACCCTTAGCTTTTGCATCTTGCACAACATCGAACCATCCTGCTATGCTATCATCTTGAGCTTTTGCCTGCTTGTAACTATCTTGGTCAGCTTTAGCTTGTAAATTTCTTGGTCCATCAGCTTGTACATCCTCTTTAGCTTAGTACCATTATATCTATCTAGCTTTCGTGTCAATTCCTCCTTGATCAGAATCTTGCACACATCGCACATCTTGGTTAGCAATTCCAATGCATCCTTTAGCTAGATCTCCTATCACCAAAGTGTTATCCTTCTTAGTTCAGCTTGCCAGACACATCATTCATCCAGATCCACTAGCTTAGGTGTGTAGACACCTAAAAATCCTTTAAAAAATAAAGTATTTTTATTTTTTGAAAAAATACCTGATGACATCATCATTTATTAATTAATTATTTAATTAATTAATTAATTAATTTTTATGCCATTAAATCCCTTTATCTTAATTAAAAATATTTAATTAAGGAATCCCTCCCAAAAATGTTTAAATCTTATTTAAACATTATTTCCTTATTTATTAATTATTTAATTAATAAATTGACCAAAAATCCTAAAATAAATAAAAAAAAATTTTTTTGCCCAAAACTTGGCCAATTTCCTTATGACCAATAACCTCTTCCAAAATCTTCTAATCCTTCTTTAATTTCGATTAAAGGCTAATCCCATCATTTCCTACCCCTAATCCCAACTCAAAATATTTAATTAAGATTAAATATTAATCCTCATGTTTATTAAAAAAGTTTTAATAAATATCTCCTCAACCCAAACCCTTGAAATAAATAAAACTTTATTTATTTCCTAAAAATCTAATTTATCCTCATCCTAAGAAGTTCTAGACTCTTCTAGAAAGTCTTCATCCTCATCCTAGGAAATTCTAGACTATTCTAGAAAGTCTTTATCCTCATCCAAAGTCTAGACTCTTCTAGAAGATGTCTTTAAACCTAATCCTAATCCCCTCCTAACCTTGTCACATTCCCTAAACATGGGTTAAAACTTACTAACCCAAGCCAAAGTTAACAAATATCTCCTCCTTCACCCACCCTCATTAAATGCCATCCACTTGCCTATCCCTAAGCTAATCCTAAACCATCCTAATCCATCCTCTAATCATTTCCACAAGCCTAAACAAGCTTAAAACCTTTCTAATCAAGTCCAAGTCAAAATTGCTCTCATCACCCTCAAAATATCTCAACCATAAAACTTTATGAAGTCCACTAGGTCATAAATGACTCTTACAAGCCCTTTTATTGCTCTTACAAGTCATTATGACGGTCTTTATGAAGATTTTATCCCTTGAGCCTCCTTTTTTGACTCATCCTTCCCCTTTCCTCCATCCTCTCACCATGTGACATGTGTCACTCCTTGATTGGCTATAAGGAAGCACAATCCATGTGCTCTCTTCTCATGCAATCTGAGCCCTCCATGAGATTTTTCCCATCCTTGCATCTTAGCCCTCAATCCCTCAAGCCTCTTGCCTATAAATTGGATCCTTCCCCTTTGCAAAATAACACAATCCATGAAGTAAAGTTATAATTCTATTTTGAGAGCCAAATCCATACTAAAGCCATCTATCCACACCAAAAATCCACAATCATCCATTGAAGCCTTTGGAAGCATATTGAAGATACATCCTATCTATTTAGACAAAGCCACTCAACAAGAGAGCTTCTCATTGAGAGAGTCTATTAATGGCTCATATTCTCAATTGAGAGTTCATCGTAGTCTATCTTGAAGTTTATGAATTTTGTTTAGTTTGTAGAAGCTTTATTTAAATTTAGTTTCTATTAGCATACTAACATTGCTCATATACAAGGTGCTCTCCGATAGATCCTTGTAAGATATAGCTTTCCTCATGTCTGATCTTGGTCCATTAGTACCTCGTCCTACCCATCTCATTGGCAAATGTTTCTCTTTCAAGGATTTTCACTTTCTTTTGATTTGGAATCTTTCCTTTTGGGTCTTGAAGTATCCTTTCCAAACAATCTTTTTGTTCCCTCCTCAAAGTTGCCACGATCTTCCATATCATGGTATACTGTGAATGGGGCAATCTGGTTGTAAGGTCTTGATCAGGTCTTTCATTTTTTTGTTTTTTGCTTGTGGGTTACCCAGTGTCGGTTCCACACTGTTTCCTCTGGGTTTCATGTGTGATGCTGGGGCAATCCTTGTGTGTTTGTTTTGAGTTAGTCTATTAGTCCTCTGGATGGTTGGTGACAGGGCCTTGATGTTCTTGGTAACCTTGGCAATTAACCAACAGTCCTATAGCAAATCTAGTGCTCAACTACATGGTGGTACTTCTCATTGAAGTATCCCCCTGCTCAAAAAGCTTCAATGGATTTCCTTTCATCTCCATTATCCCCCATCCATATCCAGCATCCGTCTCTCTTACCCCAGTTTATGCATCAGTATCTCTTTGAATCACTCCTCACCTTTAGCTTTAGGGATCCACAATCCTAGTCTTAGGGATCCACTAGTCCAAATCAATCCACAAAGCCTCATCTTTCGAGATCCACAATCCTAGTCCTAGGGATCTTTGAAACCCATCTTTCGCCAATCTGACTCTTTGAAATCCTGTTGCATCAGCTTTTTCAATCCCCTCATCCATCTCCCCATCCTAGATTCCTTTTATAGTGCTCCGCTCCTTCATCCTCTGCAATCCCTGAGATCTTAAGCTTGCTTCCTCTTAAGCCTCTGATTCTCCTTTATCATTCTCCCATAGTGAGAGTTTGAGTTAACTAAACCTCTTCTCTTAAGCCAATCTGAGTCTTCTTGCTCATCTCAGATTCTTGTACTTTTAAAGAAGTCATTGAGCCTTGCTTTCTCTCCTCGTCGCCTTTTTGATGGGGCATCTTTCAGTCCATTCTCTCCTCTTCTGCTCTAGCCTTGGGCATCTTATTTTCTTATCTTTGATGCCATGCCACTTGCGGCATCACATCAAAGAGAGGAAAAATGTAGAGACCTATAAACCTTTAGAAAATAAAGTATTTTTATTTTTTGAAAAATTCCTAATGACATCATCATTTATTAATTAATTAATTATTTAATTAATTAATTTATTTTTATGCCAATAAATCCCTTTATCTTAATTAAAAATATTTAATTAAGGAATTCCTCCCAAAAATGTTTAAATCTTATTTAAACATTATTTCCTTATTTATTAATTATTTAATTAATAAATTGACCAAAAAAACCCAAAATAAATAAAAAATTTATTTTTTGCCGAAAACTTGGCCAATTTCCTTAAGACCGCTAACCTCTTCCAAAATCTTCTAATCCTTCTTTAATTTTGATTAAAGGCTAATCCCATCATTTCCTACCCCTAATCCCAACTCAAAATATTTAATTAAGATTAAATATTAATCCTCATGTTTATTAAAAAAGTTTTAATAAATATCTCCTCAACCCAAACCCTTGAAATAAATAAAACTTTATTTATTTCCTAAAAATCTAATTTATCCTCATCCTAAGAAGTTCTAGACTCTTCTAGAAAGTCTTCATCCTCATCCTAGGAAATTCTAGACTATTCTAGAAAGTCTTTATCCTCATCCAAAGTCTAGAGTTTTCTAGAAGATGTCTTTAAACCTAATCCTAATCCCCTCCTAACCTTGTCACATTCTCTAAACATGGGTTAAAACTTACTTACCCAAGCCAAAGTTAACAAATATCTCCTCCTTCACCCACCATCATTAAATGCCATCCACTTGCCTATCCCTAAGCTAATCCTAAACCATCCTAATCCATCCTCTAATCATTTGCACAATCCTAAGCAAGCTTAAAACCCTCCTAATCAAGCTCAAGTTGAAATTTCTCTCATCTCCCTCAAAATATCTCAACCATAAAACTTTATGAAGCCCACTAGGCCATAAATGACTCTTCCAAACCCTTCTATTGCTCTTACAAGTCATTATGAGGGTCTTTATGAAGATTTTATCCCTTGAGCCTCCTTTGTTGACTCATCCTTCCCCTTTCCTCCATCCTATCACCATGTGACATGTGACACTCCTTGATTGGTTGTAAGAAAGCACAATCCATGTGCTCTCTTCTCATGCAATATGAGCCCTCCATGAGCTTTTTCCCATCCTTGCATCTTAGCCCCCAATCCCTCAAGCCTCTTGCCTATAAATTAGATCCTTCCCCTTTGCAAAATAACACAATCCATGAAGTAAAGTCATAATGCCATTTTGAGAAGCCATATTACATCAAAACCATACACTCACTCCCAAATTCCAACTCCATTTGAAGCTCTTTCTGAAGCATAAAGCTTGAGCATACATCCTATCTATTTAGACAAAGCTACTCAACAAGAGAGCTTCTCATTGAGAGAGCCCATTAATGGCTCATATTCTCAATTGAGAGCTCATCTTAGTCTATCTTGAAGTTTATGAATTTTGTTTAGTTTGTAGAAGCTTTATTTAAATTTGGTTTAGAAATGTGGTTTGATTCAACCACATTTTGTAGTCACCTCTAAAGTGTGTCCTAATACAATTCTCAGGAACATGTCCATATTCTTGACGATAATGATAGCTATATCTTGTATTATAATCCCAATTATAATAGTTGCCATTGTTCTTTACCTTTTTTTTCTTGTTTGATGACCATGTGGATTTGGATCTGCATTCAAAAAATCTATATCCATAGTTCTAACAATTGTAGCAATATCCTTCAAATGTTTGTGTATGCATGATCTTGGTTTTGCATTGAATTTCCTGATGACCTTGTTTAGTGCACTTGTGGTAGCTAATCATGCTCTTAGGCTTGACATTCTAACTTGTAGTCTTGCTTTTTGACATATTAGCAATATGTCCTTTCTTACCAAAATTATGACAAGTAGGTTTGGAGTTCTTACCTTTGTTGCTCCTTTCTTATGCACTTTTGGATGATTCTCCTTCTTTAGACTTGTGTATCCTAGTCTTGATGTTTCATTATTAGATCTAGGGTTTCTCATTAGTTTCTTAAAGTATTTGATGGCTTCGCTTAGTTTGTTGAATCTTTCAACAAATTTTTTTTCCCTTTTTAGGACACTATGGAATTGTTCATTTTGCAACTTCAATGTTGTTATCTCAATTTCCTTGACATTCAGCTCATAGTTTGCATTCATTATTTGACTTAGGGTATCCAATTGCATGTTGGAAATCTTGATTAGTTCTAATGACTTCTCTTCTAGTCTATTGGCCAAATATTTTTTTCTCTCTTCAACCATTGTTTTTTCTTTCGTGGCTCTCTTCTTTTGTTTAGTCACCTCACATACCAGTATGGCTTTTGATTCTTGCTCTAAGTTGATATTTCTAATTTTTTCATCTTGCACTCTACTCGTTTCCATTAGATTTGCAACTGCTACATCAAATTCATTGGAGTCTCCATCTACAAATAGCTTGGTAGTGTCTATCTCTTTGTATTGTGCGTCATTCTCCTCAATAGAAATTTCCTTCCTTCTCTTCAAGGATTTCCTTAAGGCTTCTCTTGCTTCATTCAATTAATTTAGGATGAGATTTATTTCAATCTCCTAATTCTCAATAGTCTTCCCCAACTTGTAAACTTCCATTTCAAGATCTTTTCTCAAAGCTACAAAGCTTCTCTTCTAGAGAACAAGGCTCTGATATCAATTGTTGGAATTACAATAGGAAAGGTAAACTTTTGAGAAGGGGGAGGGGGTGGTGAATCAACAACTCAAACTTTGACCCATAAAACTTTCACCACATCCATCTCATGTGTCATGTCTGACCACTACTCTGGGTTCTTCTACTCATTAGGACTTTGCTGTTTTAGGATTTCTTTCTGATGTTATGATTGAATTTCTGTAGAACTTGGTTATAATACTATTGTTGAATAATGAGACTGATGCTGAACGTGTTTTCGGTGATAAACTATGTTTTAGCAATAAATATGATTTAGGATTTTATATATTGAATTTGGCATATTATTGGTTTCTATTTGATAGATTATCAATTATGTTTTTGACTCTTTGTTTACTACATTCTGTTTCATGCTGTATGTTGATGTAATGTTGTAGAAATTCATTAATGATTATATATTGTATTTAATCAGAATCCTTCATTGTACTTCATTAATGTAACTATACAAGGATTAAATGTTTAGATCATGTTAACCCTTAAGATGATTTTGTGTCTTGAATCATATTGGATTGGAAATTGAGGGAACCATGGTTGCGTTTATATATATATATATATATATATATATATATGTTCATATATGTGTTGTGTTATGACTAAGGTTTAATACCTTAGTGGAGCTTGGCATACATATGTATTTTTTTATTTTTTTTTCAAATAATTAAATCACTTCATATGCAAATAGCAATGAAATAACCCTAAATGGGTATCGGTTTCAATGAAGGAGGGTAACATTGTTATTGTTTGAGCCATTTTCATGGCGATGGACTTGGACTGCCGAATTTATGGCATTGAAGTTTCAGTCGTCCATACCTTGATATGAGTCAGGTTTTGTTGATTTAGGAGAGTTTTTGAGTCACATTGATTTGATTGATTTTACATCTGTAGTTTTGTGCTGAGATATCGGCATTCTAATGGGAATTGGTTGGAGGGTTAACGTGCATATCTAGTTTAACTTGATGGAGTTATTTCTCAGGGTTTGGCTATTGTGGTTTATGGAGTTTCTATTTCACTCTATTGTGAATTTTTTTGTGAATGGTGTGAGTCGACATCGTGGAGTTTTGTTCACCTGTGTTGGATTTGGTTTTTGGGGTTTTGGCATCAAGACAGTTTGAGGAACAATCTTCCATCTTTGGTTGTTCAGGTAGGGGGCAATTTCTTACCCTACTCTTTCACTCAATCTGCGAATGCCATGTAACATTCATTAAAAAAATGTAAAGGAATATCAAATTTGTGAAAATTTACATGCAAAGATGAGTATGCTCATTTCGTGCTTTATAAATTTTTGCATGTACTCACCTTTTTATGTGGAAGTTAAAGAGGGTTATGTTTGGAAGTTATTTTTCTTTTGTTTACAAAGCTATGCCCAAACATATGTTTCTCACCAAGTTGAGTTTTGGGAAAATAGAAGGTTGTGGCATTTAGCATATCGGTTGTTGTGTAACAGCGAGCAGATTTATACGTTCATTGGTATGAGCTCATGAGAATCTATACCTCCAATTTGCATGGTAATTCATAAAAAAAATTTGAGAGGCATGGCCTCAGACTTGAAAATGTTTTTATGTGTTTGTGTCTACTGTTAAGAGCAGAGACATTTTGTCAAATGGTTTGCATGAAACCATAGCAATGTTAAAACTGTCATGTTATCTTGCATAACAGTTCAAGGGTAACGAAATGTATGAAATTTCTTCATGAAACATAGTTGATTTACAGTGAGAACATAGTTAATTCGAATCTCTTATGACAAATATTTTGTTTTATGATAATAATAAGCAATTTGAGAGTTATCTCATTATATTTCTAAAATGTGTCAAAATCGATAATTTAGTTGAATTATTATTGAAAACAATAACTTAGTGAATTGTTGATAAGGGTTTTGGATATGACAGTTTGTTAAATGTTTTAAAGGAAAATTTGATTTGAACAGAAAACTCTGTAATAGTATAAAATTTTCTTCATAAGTTATGATATAGAATAAATTTAATGAATAACTGTTGTTGTGAAAATTGTTGCATTTAACCATGACATTATATTGAGAACATAAAAATAGGAAGATGTTGTAGTATCACCAAAGTCATTATGCGAACAGCTTGGGAGCATCTTACTTTTTGGGATTTTGCATTTTAGTCCTTTTGATCATTAATGTAATATAATATATTTTACATGTTGTGAGTAGTATTTCAAATTTTAATTCAGATATTGTATTTTAAATGTTGTTTGTGGTTAAAACAGGGTGATATCTCACCATCAAATAGTGGTAAAACAACAATGGAGACTTGGATATTCATTAACCTAGTAAATTATCTTTTGTTCAGCATTGACTGTACCTAGTTTTAGTAATACTTGATTTCATTATACAGTGTTTTAATAAGCATTTTTAGATTGTTTTGCGATAAGATGCAATTCTATTCTTAGAGAAAATGAAAGTCATTTTTAAGATAGGAGACATATTATGATAAATATTGATGTGATGAAACAAGGGTATCACATGTTCATTATATTATTATCTTGGCCAATTCAGAGGTTAAGCTTGGTTTGTTATGATAGTAGAGATAAGTAGTACAGTACTGTGACTGGTAAATATCATTCAACTGATATAACAGTTTAATGATATTTACTAGATTTTAATATTGTATTATTTATTTATGTTATTACAATAACCTAAGTTTACTTTCAAATTGACAGTAAAAGATGAAGAATTTAATATCATGAGAAAATTGACTTGTTATTAGTTACATGTACATTCTTAGAATATCTGTTTGATGTGTATGTAAGGATAACTGTAGTGAGCGTATATCGAGGTGGCTGAATAATGACTTATTGTATTCAGTTAATTTAATCCAGTGATAATTTTAAAATGAAATGGGGAGGGTTAATTATAAATAAAGATAATTGGCCTTAGCTATGACTTAAACCAGTAAGGTTAAGTACGAAGAACAAGGCAAGTCTCTATTTCGTTATTTCATGAATATTATAGAGAACCCCACTATGAGATTTCTAAGGGCATACCATATACGAATGTAGTATCTTGGAACCATAGTGATGAAACCTCAGTATATATATGGTTCATTAACTAGTTATTCCTAGTGCGAGTTTGATTTTGCATTGTTTAGAAGGTATTACTTCTTGCATAGTAATATTAGTATTGCACTATGTTACATAGTTGGATATCTACTTTAAGGTTTATACATACATACATATATATATATATATATATATATATATATATATATAGATATATATATATATAGATATATATATGTGTGTGTGTGTGTGTGTGTGTGTGTGTGTGTGTGTGTGTGTGTGTGTGTGTGTGTGTGTGTGTGTTGATTTCTGACATGTATGCAGGTGAACTATGCTATTAACTCAGTGTGTACTAAGACCTCTATGAGTGTTGTGTTGTATGCTTTTGTTATTTTCAGGTGTTCAAGTTGAATATCTAGTTTGAAGGAAGACTATTGAAGTTACTTCATGAAACTAAATTGGATACTTGTAAAATTTCATTTGTTGGACCTAAGCGTCTTTGAATGATACTGTTCACCAATATTGTACTAAACTCTTTATGTATAGATATTTTTTTATGGAAATATATTGTGATGATATATATTCTTTTATATAGTAGTTTATATTTCTGAGAATGATTCAATCTTTGTACTGGATCTTGTAATTTGATGATTATATATATATAAAATAAATTTTTAGTTTCTTTATGTTTGCTCGTAGCTTAGTGTATATTTTGTTTTTGTTGTGGTGTGTTATATTTGGTATGAGAGCCCTTGTTTTAGATTAACTAGGACTCTTGGGTTTTAGGGTTTTTCTCGTCTTTGTTGCGTTATTAACAGTTAATTGTTTTAGGTTGTTACCATGCCTCTTGTCACTAGAGGAACTTGAGGTCATGGTGTTCTTGAAGATAACCTTGCTAGCAGAGGCAAAGGTAGAGGCAGGGGCCGTGGTATAGGTCCTAGGCACCAAGGAAATGTTGGGGTTGATCAGTTTGATCAGAATGCTGGGGTTGGAAACAATCTAGAGGATCAGGCAGAAGCTATGGTACTTCAACGGATACAGGAATGTCTCGATAATATTGAGACTAATAACTAGATTCCTGGTGGGGGTACAAATGTGCGAGTACCTCTGGTGCAGGGTATTAACCTTCCTATCGAGGAAGATCCAATGGAAAGAGCTCATCTCAAGGATCTTTCCAAGATGAAAGGGCCATTATTCTACGGTACAGAATAGGGTACAGCGGTAGAAGCTTGGCTACTGAACATCGAGCGATGCTTTGTCTTTCATTACTTGAGTAACATGAAGGTAAGATGGATGGTTATGCATTTGAGAGGATTTGGTTCTTGTGGTGGGAGTAGGAGTTGGAGAAGCTGGGCATTGATATCTCTTTAGTTACTTGGGAGCTCTTTGTAGAGCGATTCAAGGAGGGGTTTATGCCAGAATATTGGCGACAAGCTCGTGCAAAGGATTTCTTTCAGATTATGTAGTCTGGCTCTACAGTGGAAGCTTATGAATGTAGATTCTACGAGCTTAAGAATTTTTTTGGTTGGGAAGAAAATGATAAAGCCATGATTCAACATTTCATCAGGGGGCTTATGCCCAAGATCAAGGAGGAAGTGAGAACTTTCAAACCCATGTCTATGCAGGAAGCTTTGAAATGAGCAAAGCTGATTGAGATGAACTCTAGGTATCATGGGGCTTCATACAAAACTAGCATGAATCCACCAACTCCGGATGTTAGTAGGAATCAAAAGCCTCCATAAGGCAGTTTGAAATTAGGATTTTCAGGTGGGAAATTCAAGAAGAGAAAGTTCAATAAGAATTCCAAGGGTTCAGAATAGCCTAATCATCTCAACCACCTCTAAGTGTGCAGAGTAATAACCCATCTCCTAACCTTTCTGGTCAGAATATGGATTTCAAAAATCTATTGAGTGTTATCATTGTGGTCAGATAGGTCATTACTAGTCTCAGTGCCCTAATTTGGACAAGTAAAAGGTTGGACCTAAGCTAGCTAGGTCTAAAGCGACAATTGGTGATTCTGCCAGAAACCACTGTGTTTTTGCTACCCTGGATTAGAAGCAAGTAGAACATCAAAACACGGTTATTGAAGCTCAGGGTAATATCCAAGGTATGAAAGTATCTATTTTATTTGACTCTAGAGCTAGAAATTCCTTTATTTATTCTACTTTAGTTGCATATAGTGGAATTCTTGTGGTTAAGGAAAGGAATAGATGGCAAGTGGAGTTAGCGTCAGGTTCTAGGGTGAACGCTGATATAGTGGCTCCTGATTGTAAGATTCAAATGAAACCTTTTTCTACTTCAGCGAACCTTAGGGTTATACCTTTAGGATCATATGACATAGTTTTGGGAATGGATTGGTTAGAACAACATCAAGCTATTTTGGATTGCAAGAATAAGTTAATCACTTGTTTGGATGATGTTGGATCAGCTAGAGTTATTGCTGGAATGAAGAGACCTGTCTCTTTGTAGACAATTTCTGCCAAGCAATTGGCAAGGTGTGCTTGAAAAGGTAGTAGTTTTTTTGCCATATCAGTAAATGACTTAAATGATATCATGGATAAGGATTCTTCTCTCGATTATCCAGTCTTGCAAAAAAATTTGGATGTTTTTGTTGAAGAGATTCTGGGAATACCCTCAAGAAGAGAAGTTGATTTTCGAATCGAATTAGTGCCAGGAATGAAACCAATTTCCAAGACTCCTTACAAAATGACATCTCAAGAGCTGATTGAACTTAAATTTTAGTTGGAAGAGCTTTTGGAGAAAGGTTTGATTCGACCTAGCGTTTCACCTCGGGGTGCTCCAGTAATCTTTGTCAAGAAGAAAGATGGCTCATTAAGACTTTGTATAGACTATAGATAGTTAAACAAGGTCACTGTTAAGAACAAGTATCCTTTGCCTAGAATTGATGACTTGTTTGATCAAGTCAAGGGTGCCCGAGTCTTTTTGAAGATTGATTTGAAATCCAGATATCATCAACTTCGAATCCAAGAGCAGATATTCATAAGACAGCTTTCCGTACTAGGTATGGGCACTATAAATTCATGGTAGTACCATTTTTCTTAACTAATGCACCTTCTATTTTTATGAGCCTTATGAATAGCATGCTTAGAACTTACCTTGATAAGTTCGTAGTGGTTTTTCTGGATGATATTTTGGTTTATTCTAGCTTTGTGGAGGAGCATGATCAGCATTTAGAGAAAATTTTTGAGTTCCTTCGTAGGAATAAACTGTTTTCCAATCCTTTGAAGTGTGAATTATTTAAGTCTAAGAATTTTTACTTAGTTCATATCATTTTTGGGGATGGAATTTCTATAGATTCATCCAAAATTTGAGCTATTGTAGATTGGCCAGCACCTGCGAATGTGTCTGAGGTCTGAAGTTTCATGGTCTTAGCAAGCTATTATCACAAATTTGTGTCAAACTTTTCCAAAATAGAACATCCTATCATGTCTCTTTAGAGAAAGGAAGAAATTTTTCTAGACAAAGGAGTGCGAGATAGCATTTCAGAAACTTAAGGATTGTTTGACTAGTGTAACCGTTTTGGCAGTTCCTGATTCAACTAAAGAGTTCGTGGTTTGCACTAATGCATCTTTGGATGGCTTAGGGGTTGTGTTGATACAGGAAGGATGTGTTATAGCTTTTGAATCTAGAAAGCTTAAGAGTCATGAGGTGAATTACCCTACTCATGATCTTGAACTTGCAATGATAATGCATGCTTTGACCAAGTGGCGACATTTTCTTTTGGGACAACAATTTGAGTTGCATACTAATCACCGAAGCCTTCAGTATCTTTTCACACAACCAGACCTCAATGCTAGGCATCAAAGATGGATGGAGTTCTTTTGTGAATATGACTTTGGGATTAAGTATGTGCAAGGGAAGGAGAACATTGTTGCTAATGCACTTAGCAGAAGGTGACATGAATTATCTTCTTTGATCTTAACAATGGATCTTAGGGATAAGATTCTTCAAAATCTTTCTATAGATCTTTGTTTTCAAGATGTTAAGGTAGTTATCGACAGTGATAGAATCTTGGAAGGGCATTTTGAGGGGTATTCAGTAAATTTTGAAGGTTTACTACTTTTTAGAGAGAGCGTGTACATTCCTGATTCGGGTGATTTGAGAAATCTGGTTATGTTCGAGGCTCACAAAGCACCATATTCAACTCATTTGGGAGTCAAGAAAATGTATGCTAACCTAAGCGACATTATTATTGGTCTAGAAGGAAGAGAGACATAGCAGATTTTGTGGCTCGATGCTTGGAGTGTCAGTGGGTTAAGGCTGAACATCAGCACCTTGCGGGAATATTACAACCACATGATGTTCTAGAATGGAAATGGGACACCATTTCTATAGATTTTATTACTAGATTGCCTATTATAGCTCATAGGCATGATGCTATTATGGTGGTAGTGGACCGTTTGTCTACAGTTGCCCACTTTATTCCAGTTAGATCATCCTATAATGCAGCAATGGTTGCCAAAATTTTTATGGAGCAGGTAGTTAAGTTACATGAAATTCCTAAAAAGATTATATCTGATAGAGATCTAGTGTTTACTTCATCTGTTTGGAGATCCATGCAGCGAGAGTTAGGTACTCAGCTGAATTTTAGTTCAGCTTATCACCCAGAGATAGATGGACAAACTGAACATGTCAATTAGATTTTGGAAAACATGCTTAGGATGTACGTAAAGGATAGATAGAATAAATGGGAGGAGTATCTACATTTGGTAGAGTTCGCTTATAATAATGGATATCACAGTTCCATAGGTATGGCACAATTTCAAGCATTATATGGTAGACCTTGTAGGACGCCTCTCAGTTAGGATAATTTGGAGGACAAGACTCTTTTAGGACCTGATATGTTGCTAGATTTGGAGCAGCAAGTTAAAAGGATCAGAGAACACCTTAGTACTGCTCAAGATAGATAGAAGAAATATGCTGATAAAAATAGAATTGACCGTCAATTCTTGGTAGGTGATAAAGTGTTTCTCTAGGTAAGACCGCATAAAATTCCAATTCAATATGGAAAGGGATCCAAGTTAGCACCTCGATTTGTGGGTCCATTTGAAATTTTGGAGCAGGTTGGACTAGTTTCCTATAAACTTGCTTTACCACTAAGTCTTTCATGCATTCATAATGTATTTCATGTTTTAGTTCTGCGTAAGTATATACCTGATATTGCTCACATTCTTGATTGGAAAAAATTTGTAGATCATGGATGGACAAATCATGCTAGAACCAGTGCAGATCATTCAAAGCAGAATGATGAGTTTAAGAGGGAGAGAAATAAAGCAGGTAAAGGTCCTATGGGACCCCAATGATGTAACATCTACTACCTGGGAGGACACTGAAATGATGAGAGCAGCTGATCTGTTCTTGTTTACTGACTTCCAGAGAAAGTCGAAACCTAGAGGGGGAGGGTGTCATGCCTCACTACTACTCCGAGTTCTTCTGCTCATTAGGACTTTGCTATTTTAGGATTTCTTTCTGATGTTATGATTGAATTTCTATAGAAATTTCTTATAATACTATTTTTGAATAATGAGACTGATGCTGAATGTTTTTTCGATGATAAACTATGTTTTAGCAATAAATATGATTTAGGATTTTATATATTGAATTTGGTATATTATTGGTTTATAGTTGATAGATTATCGATTATGTTTTTGACTCTTTGTTTACTACATTCTGTTTCATGTTGTATGTTGATGTAATGTTGCAAAAATTCATTAATGATTATATGTTGTATTTAATCGGAATCCTTCATTGTACTTCATACATGTAACTATACAGGGATTAAATTTTTAGATCGTGTTAACCCTTAAGATGATTTCATGTCTTGACTCATATTGGATTGGAAATTAAGGGAACCATGGTTACGTTTATATATATATATATATATATATATATATATATATATATATATTGATGCAGGAGCATCCAGAGGTATAAGGGCAATCCTGTGTCACCCAAAAAAAATGTACTTAGACTTAGTTTCTATTTTATGTCTTTACATTTTTGGATACCCATTTGGCTCAAATAAAGGTTCCAACTCTCATAATTCAACTATCAGTGCATTTGAAAATCTCGAAAAAAATAGGAGCATACAATTTGACCATCATTTTGGTGATCTAGAAGGTGTGACTTGGCCAGATGAATGTAATTGAGATTTAGAGCATTCCAGAAAAAGAATCAGGTCAAAAGGCCCCACGGTTTGAAAGTTATTGCAATTTTTCGAGTTTTGGAGACCCCCTAAGAATGCTTCAAAGTCAGGTTTGGGGCATTAAATGACCTCGAAAAGGGTCGAAAAATGGGGGACAAGCAAAGCTTGTCCATAGGGCTATAGAGTGCTTCGAGAGCTTTCCAAAAATGTAAACGGTTCGTCAATCGGAGCTACAGTTCAAAAGTTATGCCTCTCGAAAGTTCGGCTACCGTTTCTGGATTCTTCTAGAATTGCACCGACTTCTAACGTAGCTTCCGGAACCTTCTATTTTGTCGGTGGATGCCTACTAGCACTTTCTAGAATGTACTCCTAGTCCTTAACCCTCCGAGGTCTATTTAAGGAGATTTCTGGCATTGTAAAAGGCAGTTCGGATTGGAGCTTGAGAGGAGGTGCTAAAAGGAGAAATATTCTCCAGATTTATGCTATTGTAAGCCCGCAGGGCATGTTTTGAGTTTATTTTCTCTGCACTGTTTGTACCAGCTTATTTTCTCAGTTAATATAATTCCCCTTTCTATTGTGTCTATTCTGGTTGTTGGGTTGTGTCCCCATCAAGTGGTATCAGAGCGGGTTTTCCTGAGTGTGTAGACAGAGCGCCGACTGTGAGGTAGTTTGCACCAGGACTGTGTGGTTGTGGGTTCGAGTTAGAAGATGCCTCCACGAAGAGAGCGTGGTGGAAGGGCCAGAGCTGTTGATCCTGAGGAGGTTAGAGCCCTCCAGAGACAGGTACAAGCATTGCAAGAGGAGCTTCATAGAGGAGCAAATATTGCCACAAATGACAATAGTGAGGATGACAATGAAGAGGAAGTAATGGAAGTTGACGGGGAAGTTCTGAATCCTGTAGAGGAAAGGCTTTTTAGGGCCATTTCTAGGTTTGGGAAAAGACCTACAATTGAAGTGGGTATATTTTTGGGAAATTTGAAACCAGATGAGTTGATCGATTGGATCAATGAACTGGACGAATACTTTGAGTATGAGGATATAAGGGACCCAGATAGGGTTAAGTTTGCAAAGGCCAAACTAAAAGGCCATGCCAAAATTTGGTGGCAAGAGGTTCAACTAGAAAGACTTAGAAGAGGAAAGGAGAAGATCACAAGATGGGATCGCATGGTGGACAAATTGAAGAAGCAGTTCATTCCTGTGGACTACGAGCTTGATCTGTTTAAGAAGATGCATGGGTTAAAGCAAGCAGGAAGATTAGTCCAAGAATATACAGAGGAGTTTTACCGACTCCTGATTAGAGCGGGGCATGCAGAAGCAAATAAGGAGAAGGTTGCTCGTTATATTAGTGGGTTACGACCTAGCATCCAGGAGGAACTAAGTCTGGTAAGAATGACCAGTGTTGAAGAAGCATACCAGTTTGCCCTACGAGTTGAAGAGAAGCTGAGTAAAAGGTTTGAAGGAAGACAAAGAGGGTGCGGTCAAGGAGGAAGGGGAAGCGATAGATCATCTGGAGGCCGCAATGAAACTCAAAAGAAAAATGAAGATGAGGGTACTAGCAGGAACTAGAGGAATGAGGGTTTCAACCGCTCCCGTGATCAAGACTTTGGAAATCAAAGAGGAAGAGGTAGAGGACGTGGACAAGGAAGAGGAGGCTTCCGTGGTACCTGTTTCCATTGCAATGAAGAAGGTCATCGTGCCTTTGAATGCCCTCAACGACAAGGAAGGACAGATAGGAGAGCTGAGGGCCAAGCTAGGGTTGCTCATGTGGATGAGGATGTAGAAAGAGGAGAGACCTTGGTAAATGAAAGAGTCCTACTAAGTGGTGAAAATGAACCAGGACAACGAAGGAGTTTGTTCCGTACCAGATGCAAGTGTGAGGATAAATGTTGTGATGTGATCATTGATGGTGGTAGCACTGATAACTTGGTATCCGAAGAGATGGTCTCTAAGCTGAAGCTCAAGAGGGAGAAACATCCCCAGCCCTATCGAATTTCTTGGGTAAAAGATGATCATAAGGTCCTGGTAAGTGAACAATGTTTAGTAAAATTCAAAATTGGGAGTTACCATGATGAAGTTCTCTGTGATGTTATTTCGATGGATGTTTGCCATCTATTGTTGGGTAGACCATGGAAGTTTGATAGACATGCAATACATGATGGACATGCAAACACATACTCTCTGACAAAAGATGGAGTTCGCCACAAATTGAAGCCCATGAAAAAGGAAGGTGAAAAGGTATGTAGCAGTGCTAGGATTTGTCTTGTTGATGGAAGGAAGTTTTTAGATGGCATGAAACATCAGTGTATGTGCTATGCTTTGATTCCTAGGAAAGATAAAGAAGGTAGTAGTGAAATACCATTGGAAGTTTTAGACTTACTAGGAGAATTTGGAGATATTATCTCTGATAATGTTCCAGATGGATTGCCACCAGTAAGGAAAATCAGTCATCAGATAGATTTGATTCCAGGAGCTAGTTTGCCTAATAAGGCTGCTCGCAGGATGACTCCTACTGAAACAGAGGAGCTAAATAGACAGGTTCAGGAGCTATTGAGGAAGGGGTTGATTCGAGAGAGCCTGAGTCCATGTGCAGTACCTGCAGTACTTGCACCAAAGAAGGATGGAGAGTGGAGGATGTGTATAGATTCTCGAGCTATAAATAGGATAACCATCAAGTACCGGTTTCCTTTACCAAGGATGGATGATCTTATGGATTTCTTGAGTGGAGCTCAGTACTTCACAAAGATAGATCTGAAGAGTGGCTATCATCAGATACGGATTCGAGAAGGAGATGAGTGGAAAACAACCTTCAAGACCAAGGAGGGTCTTTATGAGTGGTTAGTCATGCCCTTTGGATTGACAAACGCCCCAAGAACCTTCATGCGGCTCATGAATGAGGTACTTAAGAAGTTCTTGGGAAAATTTGTTATTGTCTATTTGGATGATATTTTAATTTTCAGCAAGACTTTAGAAGAACATTTACTGCATATTCGTAGTGTCTTTGAAAGGCTAAGGGAAGAGAAATTGTTAATTAATCTAAAGAAGTGTGTCTTTGCAAAAAGGGAGTTAGTCTATTTGGGATTTGTTATATCACCTAAAGGTCTCAAAATGGATCCAGAGAAGGTTAAAGCTATCTTGGAATGGCCTACTCCAAGGTCTGCTACTGAGGTAAGATCATTTCATGGTCTAGTTAGTTTTTACAGAAAGTTTATTAAGAATTTCAGTGGCATATGTGCACCTCTAACTGATACAATAAGAGGGGATAGAAAAGAGTTCAAATGGACTGCAGCAGCCGCAAGAAGTTTTGAATTGCTAAAGAAGAAGGTGACTGAACAGCCTGTGTTGGCACTTCCAGATTTTAGAAAGGTATTCCAGGTGGATTGTGATGCTAGTGGTAGCGCTATTGGGGCTGTATTAAGCCAAGAAGGTAATCCTATTGCATATTTTAGTGAAAATTTGATGGCGACACAACCCAACAACCAGAATAGACACAATAGAAAGGGGAAATTATATTAACTGAGAAAATAAGCTGGTACAAACAATGCAGAGAAAATAAACTCAAAACAGGCCCTGCGGGCTTACAATAGCATAAATTTGGAGAATATTTCTCCTTTTAGCACCTCCTCTCAAGCTCCAATCCGAACTGCCTTTTACAATGCCAGAAATCTCCTTAAATAGACTCCGGAGGGTTAAGGACTAGGAGTACATTCTAGAAAGTGCTAGTAGGCATCCACCGACAAAATAGAAGGTTCCAGAAGCTGCGTTAGAAGTTGGTGCAATTCTAGAAGAATCCAGAAATGGTAGTCGAACTTCCGGGAGGCATAACTTTTGAACCGTAACTCCGATTGATGAACCGTTTACATTTTCGGAAAGCTCTCGAAGCGCTCTATAGCCCTGTGGACAAGCTTTGCTCGTCCCCCATTTTTTGACCCTTTTCAAGGTCATTTAATGCCCCAAACCTGACTTTGAAGCATTCTTAGGGGGTCTCCAAAACCCGAAAAAATGCAATAACTTTCAAACCGTGGGGCCTTTTGACCTGATTCTTTTTCTGGAATGCTCTAAATCTTGATTACATTCATTTGGCCAAGTCACACCTTCTAGGTCACCAAAATGATGGTCAAATTGCATGCTCCTATTTTTTCGAGATTTTTAAATGCACTGATAGTTGAACTATGAGAGTTGGAACCTTTATTTGAGCCAAATGGGTATCCAAAAATGCAAAGACATAAAATAGAAACTAAGTCTAAGTACATTTTTTGGGTGACACAGGATTGCCCTTATACCTCTGGATGCTCCTGCATCAAAAATTGAATGATGCAAAGAAGAAGTATTCTGTTTACGATCAAGAGTTCTATGCAATAGTTCAAGCCTTAAAGAAATGGAGGCATTATTTATTGCCAAAGGAATTTGTTTTGTATACTGATCATCAGGCGTTACAGTACCTAAATAGCCAAGGTAAATTGAATCAGAGGCATATGAAGTGGGTAGAATTCTTGCAGAGTTATACATTTGTGTTGAAGCATAGAAGTGGAAAATCTAACAGGGTTACAGATGCATTAAGTAGGAGACAGTTGTTGCTTACAACAATGCAGGTTGAAGTAGTTGGGTTTGATGAACTCAAGAATTTGTACCCCGAGGATCCTGATTTTGCTGAAGCATGGAAAGCTTGTAAAGAACCTGTGGCTGTAGATAGAACCAAGTGGTTAGACTATTTGATTCAGGATGGCATGTTGTTCAAAGGCAGTCAATTGTGCATTCCAAGGAGTTCCATGAGGGAAAATCTGATTAAGGAGAAACACAGTGGAGGGATGGCAGGACATTTTGGTCGGGGTAAGACCATTGCCATTCTTAGAGAACATTATTTTTGGCCTCAAATTACACAGGATGTGAAGAAGTTTGTACAGAGTTGCCAGGTTTGTCAAGTGGCCAAGGGGTTTAGTCAAAATACTGGCCTCTATCAGCCATTGCCTGTTCCATCAAGGCCATGGGAGGACATAAGTATGGATTTTGTTCTTGGATTGCCAAGGACACAAAGGGGTAATGACTCAGTATTCGTGGTGGTTGATAGGTTCTCCAAAATGGCACATTTCATTCCATGCCACAAAACTCATGATGCTGTCCATATTGCAGACTTGTTTTTCAAAGAGGTGGTAAGACTACATGGTCTTCCAAGAAGTATAGTTTCTGACCGAGATACTAAATTTGTGGGGTATTTCTGGAGGACATTGTGGAAGAAGTTAAGAACAGACTTGAAATTTAGTTCCACGCATCACCCACAGACTGATGGCCAAACAGAGGTGGTAAATAGAAGTTTGGGCAATTTGCTGAGATGTTTAGTTGGAGATAAGCCCAAGGGATGGGATTTGATTCTACCACAGGCAGAGTTTTCTTATAATAACTCTGTAAATAGGAGTACTGGAAAATCACCATTCCAAATTGTATATGGAAATAGCCCAAGGACTGCACCAGAATTGAGGAAGATAGAACAAGGGGAGAGAACAAGTGCTGAAGCTGAGGAATTTGCTGAACACATCAAGCGTCTACATGAGGAGGTTCAAGCACACATTATCAAGATGAATCAAGAGTATAAATCTAGGGCTGATACAAGGAGAAGACATAAGGAATTCCAAGTAGGGGATCTAGTCATGGTGCACTTACGAAAAGAAAGATTTCCAGTTGGTACTTACAACAAGCTGAAAATGAAGAAATTTGGCCCCTGCAAAATTTTGAAGAAACATAACTCAGGAAATGCATATGAGGTGGAGCTGCCAGATGGTATTCACATTTCTCCCATTTTCAACATTGCAGATTTGACAGAGTATCATGATGATGGTACTGATGAGGAGCTGGTTTTAGAGCCATGTCCAATTCCTGCTTCTAAGAAGGAGGAGATAGAAGACATTCTAGATCATCGTGTGGGTAGGAGTACCAGAAACAGGCAGTATGAAGAGTATTTGGTCAAATGGAAAGGATGACCGATCGAAGACTCAACTTTGATTTCAGCAGCTGAGGTTTCCCATTTGGAATTTCCTCTACCATCCATAAAGTGACAGGGTCACTTTTCAATCTACCCTGGGTGTCTGATGCAAGAGCATCCAGAAGAATAAGGGTAATCCTGTGTCACCCAAAAAAAATGTACTTAGACTCAGTTTCTATTTTATGTCTTTACATTTTTGGATACCCATTTGGCTCAAATAAAGGTTCCAACTCTCATAATTCAACTATCAGTGCATTTGAAAATCCCAAAAAATAGGAGCATGCAATTTGACCATCATTTTGGTGACCTAGAAGGTGTGACTTGGCCAGATGAATGTAATCGAGATTTAGAGCATTCCAAAAAAAGAATCAGGTCAAAAGGCCCCACGGTTTGAAAGTTATTGCAGTTTTTCGGGTTTTGGAGACCCCCTAAGAATGCTTCAAAGTCAGGTTTGGGGCATTAAATGACCTTGAAAAGGGTCAAAAAATGGGGGACGATCAAGGCTTGTCCATAGGACTATAGAGCGCTTCGAGAGCTTTCCGAAAATGTAAACGGTTCGTCAATCGGAGCTACAGTTCAAAAGTTATGCCTCCCGGAAGTTCGGCTACCGTTTCTGGATTCTTCTAGAATTGCACCGACTTCTAACGCAGCTTCCGGAACCTTCTATTTTGTCGGTGGATGCCTACTAGCACTTTCTAGAATGTACTCCTAGTCCTTAACCCTCCGGGGTCTATTTAAGGAGATTTCTGGCATTGTAAAAGGCAGTTCGGATTGGAGCTTGAGAGGAGGTGCTAAAAGGAGAAATATTCTCCAGATTTATGCTATTGTAAGCCCGCAGGGCATGTTTTGAGTTTATTTTCTCTGCACTGTTTGTACCAGCTTATTTTCTCAGTTAATATAATTCCCCTTTCTATTGTGTCTATTCTGGTTGTTGGGTTGTGTCCCCATCATATATATATATATATATATGTGTGTGTGTGTGTTGTGTTATGACTAAGGTTTAATACCTTAGTGGAGCTTCGCATACATATGTATTTGTTCTATTTAAAAATAATAATTAAATCACTTCATATGAAAATAGCAATGAAATAACCCTAAATGGGTATCGGTTGGCAGTGGACTCGGACTGCCGGATTTATGGCACTAAAGTTTTAGTCGACCATACCTTGATATGAGTCAGGTTTTGCTGATTCGGGCCAATTTTTGAGCCACATTGATTTTATTGATTTTACATCTGTAGTTTTGTGCTACGTATCAGCATTCTAATGGAAATAGGTTGGAGGGTTAACGTGCATATCTGGTTTAACTGGATGGAGTTATTTCTCAAAGTTTGGCTATTGTGGTTTATGGAGTTTTTGTTTCACTCTATTGTGAAGTTTTTTGTGAATGGTTTGAGTCAACATCGTGGATTTTTGCTCACCTATGTTGGATTTGGTTTTTGGGGTTTTGGCATCAAGACGATTTGAGGAACAATCTTCCATCTTCGATTGTTCAGGTAGAGGGCAATTTCTTACCCTACTCTTTCACTCTATCTATGAATTCCATGTAACATTCATTGGCAAAATGTAAAGGAATATCAAATTTGTGAAAATTTACATGCAAAGATGAGTATGTTCATTTCGTACTTTATAAAGTTTTGCATGTACTCACCTTTGTATGTGGAAGTTAAGGAGGGTTATGTTTGGAAGTTGTTTTGCTTTTGTTTACAAAGCTATGCCCAAACATATGTTTCTCACCAAGTTGAGTTTTGGGGGAAACATAAGGTTGCGGCATTTAGCATATCGACTGTTGTGTAATAGTGAGCAGATTTATACTTTCATTGGTATGAGCTCGTGAGAATCTATACCTCTAGTTTGCATGGTAATTCATAACAAATTTTTGAGAGGCATGGCCTCAGACTTGAAATTTTTTTTATGTGTTCGTGTCTGTTGTTAAGGGCAGACACATTTTGTCAAATGGTTTGCATGAAACCATAGCAATGTTAAAATTGTCATGTTAACTTGCATAACATTTCAAGGGTAACGAAATGTATGAAATTTCCTCATGAAACATAGTCGATTTACAGTGAGAACATAGTTAATTCGAACCTCTTATGACATATATTTTGTTTTATGATAATAATAAGCAATTTGAGAGTTATCTCATTATATTTCTAAAATGTGTCAAAATCGATAATTTCGTTGAATTATTATTGAAAACAATAACTTAGTGAATTGTTGGTAATGGTTTTGGATATGACAGTTTGTTAAATGTTTTAAAGGAAAATTTCATTTGAACAGAAAACTCTGTAATAGTATAAAATTTTCTTCATAAGTTATAATGTAGAATAGAGTTAATGAATAATTGTAGCATTTAACCATGACATTATATTAAGAACATAGAAATAGGAAGATGCTATAGTATCACCAAGGCCATTATGCGAACAAGTTGGGAGCATCTTACTTTTTGGGATTTTTCATTTTGGTCTTTTTGATCATTAATGTAATATAAGATATTTTACATGTTATGAGTAGTATTTCAAATTTTAATTTAGATATTGTATTGTAAATGTTGTTTGTGGTTAAAATAGGGTGATATCTCAATGTCAAACAGTGGTAAAACAATAATGGAGACTCGGATATTCATTAACCTATTAAATTATCTTTTGTTCAGCATTGATGTACTTAGTTTTAGTAATATTTGATTTTATTATACAGTGTTTTAATAAGCATTTTGAGATTGTTTTGCGATAAGATGTAATTCTATTCTTAGAGAAAATGAAAGTCATTTTTAAGATAGGAGATGGATTATGATAAATATTGATGTGATGAAACAAGGGTATCACATGTTCATTATATTATTATCTTGGCCAATTTAGAGGTTAAGCTCAGTTTGTTATGATAGTAGAGATAAGTAGTACAGTACTACGAGTGGTAAATATCATTCAACTGGTATAACAGTTTAATGACATTTAAAAGATTGTAATATTGTATTATTTATTTCTATTATAATAATAACCTAAGTTTACTTTCAAATTGATAGTAAAAGACGAAGAATGTAATATCATGAGAAAACTGACTTGTTATTAGTTACATGTACATTCTTAAAATATTTGTTTGATGTGTGTGTAAGGATAACTGTAGTGAACGTATATCGAGGTGGCTGAATAACGACTTATTCTATTCAATTAATTTAATTTAGTGATCATTTTAAAATGAAATGGGGAGGGTTAATTATAAATAAAGATAATTGGCCTTACCTATGACTTAAACCAATAAGGTTAAGTACGAAGAACAAGGCAAGTCTCTATTTCATTTTTTCATGAATATTATAGAGAACCCCACTATGAGATTTCCAAGGGCATACCATATAGGGATGCAATATCTTGGCACCATAGTGATGACACCTCAGTATATATATGGTTCATTAACTAGTTATTCTTAGTGCGAGTTTGATTTTGCATTGTTTAGAAGGTATTACTTCTTGCATAGTAATATTAGTATTGCACTATGTTACGTAGTTGGATATCTACTTTAAGGTTTATATATATATATATATATATATATATATATATATATATATATATATATATATATATATATATATATATATATATATATATATATATATATATATATATATATTTGATTTTTGACATGTATGCAGGTGAACTATGCTATTAACTCAGTGTGTACTGAGCCCTTTGCCTGTGTTGTGTTGTATGTTTTTGTTATTTTTAGGTGTTCAAGTTGAATATCTACTTTGAAGGAAGACTGTTGAAGTTACTTCATGAAACTGAATTGGATACTTGAAAAATTTCATTTGTTGGACCTAAGCGTCTTTGAATGATACTGTTCACCAATATTGTACTAAACTCTTTATGTATAGATTTTTTTTATGGAAATATATTGTGATGATATATCTTCTTTTATACAGCGGTTTATATTTCTTGGAATGATTCAATCTTTTTACTGGATCTTGTAATTTGACGATTACATATATATAAAATAAATTTTTAGTTTCTTTATGTTTGTTCGTAGCTTATTGTATATTTTGTTTTTGTTGTGGTGTGTTACATCATGGATTCAATAGATAAATTGAAATAAAATTTAAATTATTTACATCTAAATCATGTAAACATGTAAGCAATAGGAAAGGTAAACTTCTGAGAAAGGGGGGGGGGGGGGTGGTGAATCAACAATTCAAACTTTCACCCATAAAACTTTCACCACATCCATCTCATGCATTTAATAGATAAATTGAAATAACATTTAAAGTATTTACATCTAAATCATGTAAACATGTAAGCAATCACAAATAACACAAAATATGATTACCGAAAAACCCTTCAAGTCAAAAGGTAAAATTGGGGTGGGGATAACACCCATAAATATTCACTACTACAAGAATAAAGTGTATCCAATTAAGGTTACAATGTTTTGATCATAAGTTACGATCTTCCTTGTGAAATATCTTCCCTATTAAAGGCTTACAAAGACTATTTGGTCTCACCTTGTTAGACAATTTCAACACCTTGGTAGACGTGTGCCTTGCTAAAGGACTTTAACTCAAAACTAAGCACCCTATTAAAGGATTTCATACAACCTTTTAGGAATACTTTTTTAAGAGATTTTGACTAAAATCACTTGTTAGAATGTCTCAACATTGATCTTGTGATTAGCACTTGATTGCTTCATAACATATCACCTCTAAACAATGTCTTCTTGATCCTTCTTGATCAGATGTCTCTTTGTTGTATACTCTTCTCCTTCCTCTATTATGCTCTAACTGATTCTACAATGTTTTTTCACTTCATAACTTCTAAGTCACTATGAATTCTCTATTTGTGCATGAAAACTTCTCTCTTCACTCCTTCAATTCGTTACATATTCATTCTTACACTCTAGAGATTTTAGGGTCCTATTCTCCTTAAGAAGTCTTAGTGACTTAGGGTTAGGTATGAATCTATGACTAAGTTTCATACATTTTGCCACTTAAACCTTCCCATTTTTTGATTGGCTACATGTAATTGCATAGGGATTCCAAATAAAGATTCATCCTTATCTCCAAAATATAAAATTATAATTTTAAGTCAACTAAAAAATGGTTTACATAGTTGTTTGTGCCATTACAAACAATTATGTCAAAACTATCTTACTTTGCATTTGAAGTCCCTGATGCTCAGCATCCACTAATCTTTCTATTGTGAGTTGACAATGATATTGCATGGCATCCACTATTTACTTAGCTCCTAAATCACTCGACATGGTCTATTTTCTCAAAACTCGAGTGACTTAGCACATGAGTGACTTGACACTCATTATAACTCAGCATGGTCTAATATTCACATGTTGTGCTCAACATGTATTACTATCTTAGCAAGAACTAAGTAAATGGCTTAAGTGTGTTGAAACTCACTTTTCAAAACCAATCTATGATAGAAGAAACCTAGCTTGTCCCACAACCAAGCGATCAATAAAGAGATTTTCTATTACAATGAAAAAGGATACAAGTTTATTTCCATTAGTATAGTTTTTGATGGTGATAGTTTTGTCCATTTTGTAACATTTTTAAAAAAGGAAATTTGTCCTTTTTCCCTCTAAGCTTGAAGCTTTTTGTAACTCACTCTATATAAGCGAGGTCTCATGGCTAGAGGAGGGTCCAATTTTTTTTTATTATATTAGTTTTTAAAATGCTGAGTTGGTTCATGCATGTTGTAACTTTGTTCTAAGCTTGAATATGAAAAGTTAATAGTGATTGGTCTACTATGTGTAACTTTTTGGTGGGGATAAACATTATGATTGTATACAATTTCATGAAAGTTAATATGAATACAAGGAGTTAAGTGTGCATATAAGATCTAGAATTAGGATTAAAATCCCTCCAAGTTAAATCCCAATGGAGAAGACACTTTCCACCCTTAGAATTTGATCTAATAGGAATATCTTTTACATATTGCATAAAAATTTTATCAATCAATTATTCTTTTAAATTTATTTTTTTTCAAGTGTAAAAATATTAGCCTACACTTTATTCATGGGATTTAGGGTTTGCTAAATTAGCTAGTTATCAGCTCTTTTTTCCCATTAAATGAGAAGAAAAAAGATAAATCATTTATTATTTTGGAGTTCATATTGAGAAAATTTATCTTAAAGAATGAAAGAGTGAATTGCTAAGGTACACCCACCTAAATCTTGTAGAATTCAAAGTGGAGAAAACTTCATTGTCATGTTAGTTGGTCCTTTTATTTTTCCTATCATAATACTCATCATGTTCTTTAGCTAACTCCTAGGTTTTCTGACATTGTGAAAGGTAGTTGAAATCAATATTGAATTAGGAGCCAACAAAATGGAAACTCTACCAGCGAATGTTTAAGGACATCCATTGTTAATATATTTTTGTATCTGGTATAGTACGTACATTTTTAGTTTCTCTACAATTTTTCTCTTATTGATTTTTTTGTAGGTCACTTTATTGTGACAAACATTGAGAATCTACAAAATTATGACACAAAAAGAGGAATCTGACTTGGGTTTTTGTCTGAGTAGAGCCTTGTTTGCAATATAGAGTTCACTTTTGCTAAATTGTGTAGTATTAGAGTCATTTTGTATTGTGCCTTTGTGTCAAAACTCTTTTAAGAGCTTACTTTTCTTATGATATTTTCTTATGTCCAAGCCATTTTAAAAATATTTTCCCTTCATTGGGTGGAGACTTGGTCAAAATTTTTGTAGCTAGTGCTATATATTCCAAGTGATTAAATTTTAAAATGGTAGAGAAAAGAAAAAATATAATCAACAAAATCAACAAGATAACTAATGACGATGTTGCTTCTAGATTTGATTGTGTAAGTTTTTTTATCATCAATGTTTTAGATCACACTCTATGATCCATCATTAGGATGAGAGAAGGATGTAATAAGTGATATGAAGAAACAAAATAACTAATGTGATATGAAGATATAGAATAACTAAATGTGATATGAAGAAACAGAATAAAAAGTGCTAATATAATGTCTAGATGATGATGAATATTTTTACTTTACCCAAGGAAGAAGAATTAGGTACTATCATGTTGTGCCTCTCCATAGCTTCTTTTAATGATGGTAGCCTTGGAGATTATGGTGATTCATTATGCCAAGATTTCCCCCAAAATAAATTATTCTTTTATTCCTTCATATACCTAGAAGCTGATTTTGAGTGAGGAGGAGAAGAAGGGAAATGGGGTTTAAAGTCTTTAAATCATTATTCACTTTTATCTTATAGAGAGGCCTATAGGGAGAATTTTCTCCTAAACATGAATCGATTTGTCATTCATTTTTTTATACTTAATGTTGTCCTTAGGAGATTCATCCATAAATGCATGACTCTTAAGAAGAGAATCCATTTGAATTAACTTGCATTTATCTATACTCAATCTATCACAAAATTCCTCATATTAATATAAATTTTCACAATAGGATCCATTGCCATACTTCTTGGTTTATGGAAAAATAATTCACCTTAAGTTTTAACACCGCACATTGTCACCGATTACTTATTAAAAAAAAGTGTGATTTATAAAATTTTAAATAAAGTTTCTAGTAGAAAATGTGGAACACCATCAATACTAGTATGATGTTCCAGTAAAATAATGATGATGAAATCTTCAACAAAAATAGTATAGTCTTCAAAACCAAGTAGTTTTCCACACACTAAATTGAATATTAGAAGACAAAGTTTAAGGCATGCAAAAATTGGCTAGATAAGGAAAAACTAGTGTCGATTCCAAAGAAAAAAATTATAAATATATATCACCCAAGACATGGAAAATATTAGTGAAAAATGTCAAACATTTTAGTTAGCAAAGTGAATGTTCTTAGACAATTTGGAAAAAATAATGACAATAGAGATGTTATCATAGACCAAAGATAAAGTCAAATAATTAAGACTCTTCAAGAATAATTAAAAACTAGATCAAGAATATGCCCAATAATAACATAGATTTATACAAACTAGTAAAATACAAAGTGAAACCAAGGATCACATGATTCAATAAAATGATGAAAACTCTGAAAAAAGGAATCGATCTCGAAGACTAAATACTCTAATACCATGTTATGATAAACTATCCTATATCTAGAATGTAGTCTCTAGACATCGACTAGAAGAGACAAGTTATGAACAATAGAAATTTATTTATTGATGAGTATATAAACACTTATTAAGCTATTTCTTGAATAGGACAGAGTATCTATACGGAAATGATAGGGTTAAAATAAGTGTCTCAGCATAGAGGAAGTATAGTTTAAATGTAACTCAATAATATTATTATATATATCTAGATAACTTATTAATGGGGTTACCTAAGTAAACCTATATAAAGAGTAAAATAGTGAAAAAATATCACTCCAACAAAATGTTATACTCTTGAAGCTTATTCATACCAAACTTAAACATAAATCATCTAACAAATTTGACCTAAGATAATATTTAAGCTATCTAAAATGTGAAAGTTAAGGTATTTGAATAGGGGCTTCATTAAATGAGACAGTAAAATGCACCTTATGTATCAAAATCATTGGGCATATCAATGCATATCCTACGAAGGAAAGTAACAACTAACTAGTGGATGGTTTCAACAAAGTACTATGTTGGAAAAACATGATAAATTATTTTACAAAATTTAGGTTTTTTGGTTCTTTTCCTTCTTATTAGGTCTTTCAATGTTACTTGCCAAGGTGCTCACTTCATTGGGGGCCATTTAAGGTACTCGTTAGGCCATTTATGAATTTCCCTAAAGAATTATCTAATCATAAGGCCTCAACTTCCTCCATCTATATGTCTACATCTCCAACCTGATCACCATTAAGATAATATTTGAACCAATTATCATTCCTTGGCTTCCAAACTTGGAAAAGCAACATAGCAAAGTCTAAGTTCCTATAAACAGTTACTCTCTATACCCAAAATACCTCTAAATATTTATAGGGAAAATTTGTGTATGTCATAAATGGAATATTTTTGTCATGACCTCATTATGATATGTTATCTTAGAAATGATAAGATTCACACAAATTTTAACTAAAACCCTTTCTATACCTTCAAGTATCTCTTGTATAAAATGCTAAGAAAAAAATTTCCTATTTCAATATTTTTATTATAGACATGCATTTTTCTGGGAATTAACATCATTAAAATGTTTGGATTGATATGAAATATATCATAAATATTCAAAAATTCATCACCTAAGATTCTCATAACTAGCCTCATTCTCATTATGTTACTGCACAATAAAATTTTCCTCAACCTCTGAATCTTAATCTAATTGTCATATACTATCTTCCTATTGGTTCTACCTAAATTGATCAAATTTTCCATTACCTTTAAACATATTCAATTCACATGAAAAGATAAAAGGAAACACTAACCTATCAAGCATGTTGATATAAATCCATATAACACAATAGATATTTTGGATGCAATATTTGAGTAGAATATGTCTTGATAAAATGATTGTTGGTAATAAATGATGAATAGTGTGATTGTAAAATTACTCAAGTTAAGGAGTCATGAGCTACATAAATTTAAAACTTGATAACTTGAAAGGGAATGAAAATATATTCAATATTACCTATATACCTAATATTTCATATATTACCTTACAATAATATCTAATCAAGAAATCACTACTAATAAACTGAAGTTAACTTAAAAGCTAACTCCTATAATACATTGAGGTAAAGTAAACTCATAATTTCTTATAGTGAACAACCCTTCTATAAATTGAATTAGTATTGAAGGAAAAAGATGCGATCCTCATCAAAATAATGATAAGTATATAATAGATATTTTTAATCTAATATATGGATTAATATTATTCATTTTGATAAATGAAAATAGAAATATGTAATATCATTCATACTTCCAGAAAATGAGGAACCTTCTATGGGATATCATCATAAAATCCTTATGAAGCTTGTCTAATCAGGTCACCTCTCCATTGTGAGGCCTTCTCACTTTTTCTTATATTTGATAATTCACCTATTCTTGAATCAACCTCTATATGAATGAAGATACATATCCTAATTTTTTTTGGTTAAATTTAGAGCGGTTAGCATGTCTGCATTTAGTTTCCAACTTGACATTGAACCTTTTTAGAGAATTAATCATTATGGCTGGGCCACCCTCTATTTCTATATTTTCAATCTTTATATCCTTGTAAATTAGTGACCTTTAAGTTAAGAACATAATAACAACATGATATTAGATTCCCATCATAATACAATTAATCAAATATGGTCTAGTAAATTATTATCCCTTTTTTGAGCATTTAAATCTATATGATAGAATACATTATGCTTCTAATCAATTTTGTATAATTTATTAATAAATTATACTAGATGAAATAATAATTTAATCATTTATTTTATTTTATCCTACAATTTTACCTTGTTATATCCCAAGTTTATTTCATTAAAATACTATGCTCCCTTTTAATTAAATAGAAAAATCCTTGTTATTCTATGTGCACATAAAAGAAACTTTCTTATTTAAAAAATAAAAATAAAAGGAAACCATCTACAATTTGAAAGTATAATTTTCAAGATGAGTGGAATATTTGAACTTTTCAAGCAGGCTTTTGCCCCTTATCCCCACCACTCATTATTTTTCCTTGTAATCGCATCCATTCATTTTGCCTCTTAAGATACATACGTTCACATATATCAACCAAGACTTAATCTATAGTGTTTATTTTTCCTCTTAATCTTGATAATCTTCTTTTCATTAAAATAATTCTCTCTCCTTATTCTTTCATCTTAGATATCTCTAGAATTCATTCTATTGTTATCATGTCACTTTGATTATTGAGCACTTACATTCTTCCATATTTTTGTTCTAGTTTAATATTTACGTTCATGCAATCTAGTATATTCATATATCTTAAATTATCATGGAGAAGCTTTATGGTCTTGTTAGTTTATATTTCTCTCTTGTACTTGCATCTCTCATTCTAGATTAATAATTCATTTCATTTTTGATGCAAGAGCATCCAGAGGTATAAGGGTAGATTGAAAAGTGACCCTGTCACTTTATGGATGGTAGAGGAGATCCCAAATGGGAAACCTTAGCTGCTGAAATCCAAGTTGAGTCCTCGATCGGCCGTCCTTTCCATTTGACCAAATACACTTCATACTACCTATTTCTGGTACTCCTACCAACACGATGATCTAGAATTCCTTCTATCTCCTCCTTCTTAGAAGCAGGAATTGGACATGGCTCTAACTCCAGCTCCTCATCTGCACCATCATCATGATACTCTGTTAAATCTACAATATTGAAAATGGGAGAAATGTGAATACCATCTAGCAGCTCCACCTCATATGCATTTCCTGAGTCATGTTTCTTCAAAATTTTGTAGGCGCCAAATTTCTTCATTTTCATCTTGTTGTAAGTACCAGCTGGAAATCTTTCTTTTCGTAAGTGCACCATGACTAAATCTCCTACTTGGAATTATTTATGTCTTCTCCTTTGATCAGCCCTAGCTTTATACTCTTGATTCATCTTGGTTATGTGTGCCTGAACCTCCTCATGTAGACGCTTGATATGTTCAGCAAATTCCTCAGCTTCAACACTCGTCCTCTCCCCGTGTTCTATCTTCCTCAGCAGTGGTGCAGTCCTTTGGCTATTCCCATATACAATTTGGAATTGTGATTTTCTAGTACTCCTATTTACAAAGTTATTCCAAGAAAACTCTTCCTATGGTAGAATCAAATCCCATCCCTTGGACTTATCCCCAACTAGACATCTCAACAAATTGCCCAGACTTCTGTTTACCACTTCTGTTTGGCCTTTAGTTTGTGGGTGATGCGTGGAACTAAATTTCAAGTCTGTTCTAAACTTTTTCCATAATGTCCTCCAGAAATACACCACAAATTTAGTGTCTCTGTTAGAAACTATACTCCTTGGAAGACCATGTAGTCTTACCACCTCTTTGAAAAACAAGTCTGCAATATGTACAACATCATGATTTTTGTGGCATGGAATGAAATGTGCCATTTTGGAGAACCTATCAACCACCACAAATACTGAGTCATTACCCCTTTGTGTCCTTGGCAATCCAAGAACAAAATCCATACTTATGTCCTCCCATGGCCTTGATGGAACAGGCAATGGCTGATATAGGCCAGTATTGTGACTAAACCCCTTGGCAACTTGACAAACCTGGCAACTATGTACAAACTTCTTCACATCTTGTGTAATTTGAGGCCAAAAACAATGTTCTCTAAGAATGGAAATGGTCTTATCTCGACCAAAATGTCCTGCCATCCCTCCACTGTGTTTCTCCTTAATCAAATTTTCCCTCATGGAACTCCTTGGAATGCACAATTGACTACCTTTGAACAACATGCCATCCTGAATCAAATAGTCTAACCACTTGGTTCTATCTACAGCAACAGGTTCTTTACAAGCTTTCCATGCTTCAGCAAAATCAGGATCCTCGGGGTACAAATTCTTGAGTTCATCAAACCCAACTACTTCAACCTACATTACTGTAAGAAATAACTATCTCCTACTTAGTGCATCTGCAACCCTGTTAGATTTTCCATTTCTATGCTTCAACACAAATGTATAGCTCTGCAAGAACTCTACCCACTTCATATGTCTCTGATTCAATTTACCTTGGCTATTTAGTTACTGTAATGCCTGATGATCAGTATACAAAACAAATTCTTTTGGCAATAAATAATGCCTCCATTTCTTTAAGGCCTGAACTATTGCATAGAACTCTTGATCATAAATAGAATACTTCTTCTTTGCATCATTCAATTTTTCACTAAAATATGCAATAGGCTTACCTTCTTGGCTTAATACAGCCCCAATAGCGCTGCCACTAGCATCACAATCTACCTAGAAAATCTTTCTTAAATCTAGAAGTGCCAACCTAGGTTGTTCTGTTACCTTCTTCTTCAGCAATTCAAAACTTCTCGCAGCTACTGCAGTCCATGTGAACTCTTTTCTTTCCCCTCTTATTGTATCAGTTAGGGGTGCACATATGCCACTGAAATTCTTAATAAACTTCCTGTAAAAACTAATCAGACCATGAAATGATCTTACCTCAGTAGCAGACCTTGGAGTAGGCCATTCCAAGATGGATTTTACCTTCTTCGGATCCATTTTGAGACCTTTAGGTGATATAACGAACCCCAAATAGACTAACTCCCTTTTTGCAAAGTTACACTTCTTTAGATTAATTAACAATTTATCTTCCCTTAGACTTTCAAGGACGCTACGAATATGCAATAAATGTTCTTCCAAAGTCTTGCTGAAAATTAAAATATCATCCAAATAGACAATAACAAATTTTCCCAAGAACTTCTTAAGCACTTCATTCATGAGCCGTATGAAGGTGCTTAGGGCGTTCGTCAGTCCAAAGGGCATGACTAACCACTCATAAAGACCCTCCTTGGTCTTGAAGGCTATTTTCCACTCATCTCCTTCTCAAATCTGTATCTGGTGATAACCACTCTTTAGATCTATCTTTGTGAAGTACTGAGCTCCTCTCAAGTAGTCCATAATATCATCCATCCTTGGAAAAGGAAACCGGTACTTGATGGTGATCCTATTTATAGCTTGAGAATCTGTACACATCCTCCACTCTCCATCCTTCTTTGGTGTGAGTACTGTAGGTACTACACATGGACTCAAGCTCTCTTGAATCAAGCCCTTCCTCAATAGCTCTTGAACCTATCTATTTAGCTCCTCTGTTTCAATAGGATTCATCCTGTGAGTAGCCTTGTTCGGCAAACTAGCTCCTGGAATCAGATCTATCTGATGACTGATTTGCCTTACTATTGGCAATCCATCTAGAACATTATCAGAGATAATTTCTCCAAACTCCCCTAGTAAATTTGAAACTTTAAGTGGCATTTCACTACTATCTTCTTTATCTTTCCTAGGAATCAAAGCATAGCACATATGCTAATGTTTCATGCCATCTAAAAACTTCCTTTCATCAACAAGACAAATCCTAGCACTGCTACATACCTTTTCACCTTCCTTTTTCATGGGCTTCAATTTGTGGCAAACTCCATCCTTTGTCAGAGAGTATGTGTTTGAATGTCCATCATGTACTGCATATCTATCAAACTGCCATGGTCTACCCAACAATAGATGGAAAACATCCATTGAAATAACATCACAGAGAACTTCATCATGGTAACTCCCAATTTTAAATTTCATTAAACATTGTTCACTTACCAGGACCTTATGATCATCTTTTACCCAAGCAATCCGATAAGGCTGGGGATGTTTCTCCCTCTTGAGCTTTAGCTTAGAGACCATCTCTTCTGATACCAAGTTATCAGTGCTACCACCATCAATGATCACATCACAACATTTATCCTCACACTTGCATCTGGTACGGAACAAACTCCTCCATTGTCTTGGTTCAATCTCACCACTTAGTAGGACTCTTTCATTTACCAAGGTCTCTCCTCTTTCTACATCCTTTGAATGTGATGATTGTGCATCCTCATCCACATGAGCAACCCTAGCTTGGCCCTCAGCTCTCCTATATGTCCTTCCTTGTCGTTGAGGGCATTCAAAGGCACGATGACCTTCTTCATTGCAATGGAAATAGGTACCACGAAATCCTCCTCTTCCTTGTCCATGTCCTCTACCTCTTCCTCTCAGATTTCCAAAGTCTTGGTCACGGGAGTGGTTGAAACCCTCATTCCCTTGGTTCCTGCTAGTACCCTCATCTTCATTTTTCTTTTGGGTTTCATTGCGGCCTCTAGATGACCTACCGCTTCCCCTTCCTCCTTGACCGTGCCCTCTTTGTCCTCCTTCAAACCTTTTATTTAGCTTCTCTTCAAATCATAGGGCAAACTGGTATGCCTCTTCAATGTTGGTCATTCTTACAGACTTAATTCCTCCTGGATGCTAGGTCGCAACCCATTGATATAACGAGCAACTTGCTCCTTATTTGCTTCTGCATGTCTCGCTCTAATCAAGAGTTGGTAAAGTTCCTTTGTATATTCTTGGACTAATCTTCCTACTTGCTTTAACCCATGCATCTTCTTAAACAAATCAAGCTCATAGTCCACAGGAATGAACTGCTTCTTCAATTTGTCCACCATGCGATCCCATCTTGTGATCTTCTCCTTTCCTCTTCTGTTTCTTTCCAATTGGACCTCTTGCCACCAAATTTTGGCATGGCCTTTTAGTTTGGCCTTTGCAAACTTAACTCTATTTCGGTCCCTGATATCCTCATACTCAAAGTATTCTTCCAGTTCATTAATCCAATCGATCAACTCATCTGGCTTCAGATTTCCTAAAAATACACCCACTTCAATTGTGGGTCTTTTCCCAAACTTAGTAATGGCCCTAAAAAGGCTTTCCTCTACATGATTCTAAACTTTCGTATCAAATTCCCTTCTAGTCCCATAACTTCTTCTTCATTGTCATCCTCACTATCGTCACTAGCGGCAACAATTGCTCCTCTATGGAGCTCCTCTTGCAAGGCCTACACCTGCCTTTGGAGGGCTCTAACATCCTCAGGATTAATAGCTCTAGCCCTTCCACCATGCTCTCTTTGTGGAGGCATCTTCTAACTTGATCCCACAACCACACAGTCTTGGTGAAAACTACCTCACAATCGGTGCTCTGTCTACACACTTAGCAAAACCAGCTCTGATACCACTTGATGAGGACACAACCCAAGACAAAATGGACACAATAGAAAAGGGAAAATTATATTAACTAAGAAAATAATCTAGTACAATAGTACAGGAAAATAAACTTCAAAACATGCCCTAAGGGCTTACAATAGCATAAATCTGGAGATAATTTCTCCTTTCAGTACCTCCTCTCAAACTCCACTCCGAACTACCTTTTACAATGCCAGAAATCTCCTTAAATAGACCTTGAAGGGTTAAGGGCTAGCAGTACATTCTAGAAAGTGCTAGTAGGCATCCACCAACCAAATAGAAGTTTTCGGAAGCTACGGTAGAAGTTGGCACAAATCTAGAAGAATCTAGAAATGGTAACTTAGGAGGTCTCCAAAACTCAAAAAATTGCAATAACTTTCAAACCGTGGGGCCTTTTGACCCAATTCTTTTTCTGGAATGCTCTAAATCACAGTTACATTCATCTGGCCAATTCACACCTTCTAGGTCACCAAAATGATGGCCAAATTGCATGCTCCTATTTTTTCAAGATTTTCTAGCACACTGATAGTTGAACTATGAGAGTTGGAACCTTTATTTGACCCAAATGGGTATCCAAAAATCTAAAGACATGAAACAAAAACTAAGTCTAAGTACTTTTTTTTGGGTGACACAGGATTGCCCTTATACCTCTCGATGCTCCTACATCAATTTTAGATTAATTCTGTCTTAAATTCACTTAAGATCTTTAATAGTAGCATTCTCATTTCTTGTTGTATTTGATTCTCTCATTCTATGGTGGATCTCGAAAGGATCTAACTAATTGGGGTCATTTGAGAATCACTACATAGTTATAAGGTCTCTTGCACGTCACAAAGATAGAGGTATAAGCCTCCTTCCATAGAAAAACTAGTAAAAATAAAAGACATATCCAGTGATGAAAGCCTCTTTGGGACCCTCAAGGATGAGATACTTGGTAGCCTACCTAGTTATTTTTAGGAGAGATCATTAGTCACAAATTAGCATATTTAGTCAATCAACATTATGATAGAAGAGGCACCTCACATTGTACACTTAGACTAGTCTTTGTTAGAGGACAAGAAGAAAAAATTCATATAGTTCTTTTTGCAAAATAAGAGAAACTTTTCTTTGACATGTTCAGAAATGGTAAGGCCATAATAATAGTTCCCACTTTTCATCATGAAGAAATCAAATGAAAAGTGGGAAAAAAGTGGGCCAGGACGGTTTGATCAAACTAGGGGGTTCGTTTGAGCCCCTTCTAGGGCAACTAGGTGACAAAAAAGTGGGTTAGGGGGCTTTGTTTGAACCCTCCTAGGGTCACCCAAATAAGCCCTTAGGGGGATTCAAAAGAAGCTCCTTTGTTTGAAGCCTCTCCAAGGGCTTCATTCAAAGTCCTCTTCACTCAAAGGTCCCAAAATTCGAAATTTTACAAACTTACTCAAATTTCTATCAATTTTTTCCCATTTTGAGGGCTTAAACAAGGGCTAAATACCTCCATATTCTAAAACTAAATATTGAAGATTGTTGTACTTTGAACAATATTTCCAATGACTATATTTTTAGTATATATTGTGTTTATCATGATGTTTAAGTTTTAGTTTTATAAAATATAGGTTGTCTGGCCAGTTCACAAATCTGGATTTGAAGCTTCAGGAAAAATAGATAATGAGAAAATAAAAAATTTCAAAAATATGTCCATAAAAGGTATGTGTTTTATCTTACTATAAAATCAAGAAAAAATTCATTTTGATAAATACAACTGAAATTATATTGATAAAAAACAAGCTATGTCTAGGTTATTGTTAGCGTCACTTTGCCACTAAATAAAATCGATATTTTTAATGAAATTGAATGAAACCAACTAAACTTTCTAGATATTGGTCTTACTATTCTATCATTGAAATAATTTTTTCATTATCATTTAAATTTTTTTTTATCCTGATCAAGCGACTCCTCACTCTTTGAAAATGTCAATTTTCATATAAACTGCTGCTCAAAGGAGATGGAAAAAGGATTTTGACTTATTTTTTCTTTTTAATTTATAAATACTTTTAGAAAATACATAGAAAATTGTAACAGTTACTAGTTTATATCATCATCAAATTCTTTATAATTTTGTAGCAATATGCATTTAAAAATCAAGTTTTTGTTAAAATTATTTACTTTAGTGTCAAACTTGGCCAAAAAGGGGAAACCATTACCATGGCCTTACCCAAATGTCAGGGTTTGATAGTAACCTTATCATTCATCATTTATCCATAGCTCCTAGTGTTAAACATGTTAAAAAAAAAATGAGAAAAATACATCCACATGTATCTCTATTGGTAGAAGTTGAAGTAGAAAATCTCCTTCATGGTGGATTTCTACAAGCTATTGATTATACAAAATGGATATCCAACATTATACATGTCTCAAAACATGATAAATTTGATTTTTCATTAATTTTATAAATTAAAAAGGCTTTACCCTAGGATGATATCAACTTCCTAATATTGACATGACTAAAGGCTATGAAATATACTCTTTGATGGATAGATTCTCATATTATAACCAAACTATAAAAGATCACTAGGAAAAATAAAAAAATACTTTCACTTTTGCATGAGGAACTTTTTGTTGGAATGTGATGCCATTTGGCTTAAAAAATATTGGAGGTATGTATCAATGAACTATAAGCACTATATTCCATGACATGAGGCATAAGACAATGGAAGATTATTTGGATGACACCCTAGATAAGTCTAAGAAAAAGAATACACACCTTTAAGATTTTGGTTTAATCCTAGATTTTATGGAAAAGTTCAAGATTAGACTAAATCCATAAATTTTTAGATTTAGAGTCATCTTAGAGACACTATTGGGTTATATCATAAAACCTAAAGGAATTGAGGTTGACCTTGAAAAGGATTATGGATATGCTATGTTCTATAAATATTATCCAAATGACAAGTACTCAAGGACATCTATAATCTATTAGGATATTCATATTAGAACTTGCTGACAGAAAACAACCATTAAATTAAACCTTACCATAAAGGAGATAACTATGTTTTTACAAAATAATTTGAAAAAATATTGAATCATATTGAGGAATACTTGGAAAATTACTACTTTTATGATTCATATTCCTAGAAAACCTATCATTCTATACATTTTAGATATGTGAACATCATTGGAGGCATGACTAGAACAATAAGATGATAATGGAACCAAAAGATCCATCTACTATATAATGTAATCTCTTGTAGATTACAAGATAAATTATAACAATACTAAGGAACTTGTCATTGTAGTTATCCTTGTAACTCAAAAACATAGACACTTCTTGCTAGCATATACTATACAAATTGTAGCTAGGATTTATCTATTGAAATACCTACTAAGTAAAGATACACTTAATGGTTAACTAGCTAAATGGATGATGATTCATTCTAAATTTGACATTGACTACATTGAGTACAAGCTATTGTTGATCAATTAGTGAACATCACTCAACAAGAAAATGCACCTATGAAGATTGATTTACTTGATTCATCCATCACATACATGATTGGACATACTTGTGAAATGTTCTTTGATGGTTCCTATACAAAAAATGGTTTAGATGAATGATTCTTGTTTATCGCAAATCAAGGTTATACCATTTCTAAAGCTTAGAAGGTGCTTTTCCCTTGTACAAAAAATATAAATGAATATGAGGCTTTGAAAAATGGTGTAAAATTAGCAATTTATATGAGTAGTTAGTTTAATATCTTTAAGGATTCTTGTATTATCACCAATTAGTCAAAAAAATAATATTGATTCAAGAATAGGAAATTGATACTTTACAAAAAATGGTTTATGATATCAAGAATTATTTCACATTTGTTACATTTTAGGATATTCCTAGAGCTTAGAATATGTTTTTTAGAACTATAGATACACTAGCTTCCATCTTATACTAATATTGACATGAATCTAGATATGAATTCATGGTGGAAGATAAATGTATTCCGTCATATAAGTCTCCTAATAGCCATGATATTTTTACCATTGTTGGTGATGACTCCTCTTTCTATGCTAAAATATATTCCATGACCAAATCATCATGGATAAACTTACTCATAATAAAATATACTGAATTATTTATAGTGCCTCTTTTCATACACTTATGTTTGGTGACCTATGTGGGAGAGGATTAGATGGAATACTTCATAAATTATTAGAGTTTCATATCTAAATGTGCATTAGCTAATGGCCATGAGGGAATATATAGTCTCACTCTAATGGTCTTGTACTATCTCAAAAGATACTTAGAACTAATTACTACTAGACTACTATAAAGACTAACATTATTACATATGCTAACTCTTGTAAGAAGTGTTAGATGCATGGGGAATTGAAACATTCTTTAGGCATGGAGCTCATCCTCTCTATCACACATTTTTTGAAAAAAATTAAATAATTATATATTATCTTTGATGTAACAAAAAATGTCATAGCCTTCTTGTTAGTGTGTGCCAAGTTCACATGGGCGATGAAGACAGTGCCAATCGAGTTCACTTGGGCACCAAAAAGAAGTTCCCAAAAGTTTAGTGTTAACTCAGCTCAGTCAGTTAATAAAGAAAACTCAGATAGAACCAGTGTTAATTAAACTCACTCAATTACCATAGGAATTTTGTGAAGTTGTAGTGTTAACTAAGTTTACTTAGTTAAAATAGGAAAATCCTTTCAGAGTTAGTGCCTAGCAAGCAAGGTCAATTAACAAATTTTTTTCTTGTTTTGGCATATTTAGTTTAATGGATTTGATTGTTAGAAATATAAGAGGAGTAAATGAGAGGGGAGGGTTGAATCAGTTACCACAAAAATAAATCCCAAATTCCTTAGATGTCAATACAAAACATAAACTCTACTAAAATTATTATAACTCGGTTAACACATAGGCACTCGGTTACCATTAATAATATGATGTAACTTGGTAACCACTGAGATAATAACTATTACTCAACAAATATTGAACATGCAAAACTTAAGATATTATATGTGTTTAACATTAATTAACATAGTTGCGTACACATAAAATAAATAACATGAACATAAGTGACACCAAGATTTAATGTGGAAACCCAATTTGGGAAAAACCACCAATTGAAAGTACTTATTATTTTTCACTCTTCTGAAGTGAAGCTTGTTAGGATCCAACCCTATTAGAGGTTACAAAAAACACTATTAGGTGTGACCCTATTAGAGGATTTAATCACCCTATTAGGAATGGCCTTGTTAGAGGTCTTTAGACACTTCAAGCTAGAAATGCCACCTTGTTAGAGGATTTAAAAATAGTTGTTAAAAAAAAATTCTTAAGAGCTTTAGTTCAATGCTACAATGGTTAGAGAGTAACAATGATATGACCTAATTTATGATGCAATTGTATTACTGACTTTAGATCTCAATTCTAGCTTGAACAGTAGATCCTTACTCGTCAAATGTATCTTTACAACTCCTCAAGAATATTCTACTTATCCTTCTAATTCACTTCCTCTAAGCATCTCTTATTCTTCCTTCCACTTACACTCCTTCAATATTGAACTTGATCTTATACTTATATCATATACATTGTCAAGTCAGCTTAAATACATCTTAGAATAATAAATATAAATCTCCTCAGTTGGCTTGGTGAATATATTTGAAATTTTTTCTTTAGTATTCACATATTCCAATCTTATCTCTTTTTCTTGTACCAATTCTCTTAGAAAATGATATTTTATTACAATTTTTTTGGTCTTGATATGCATAATAGGATTCTTTGATATGTTAATTGCATTGGTGTTATCATAGAAGATAACCACTCAATTCTTGATTGCTACCTTCATACCTACTAATAATTTCTTAAACCAAAAAAAAAAGAATAATTAACTATTACTGCAACATACTCTATGTCTACTACTATAGATTGAGAAGTGTAATTCTATTTCTTACATGTCCAAGACACTAGTGTTTTACCAAGAAATAATGATCCACCATTGGTGCTCTTCCTATCATTAACACTTCCTACCCAACCGACATCTATGAAGGCTTTCAAATCTAAATTGCATATTATCTTGTACCATAATCCATAGTCCTCGATAACCTTCATATACCTCATGATTCTCTTGATTTCCATCATATGATATCATTTAGAATTTTTTGAGAATCTTGTCACCATTACCAACTGCTAATGCAATAATAGGCCTTGTATGCACGACATATTATAATTTTCCAATCATTGATTTGTATGTGGTCTGATCTACCTCCTTGGAATCATCATTTTTAGAAAGATTATTTTTAGTAGACATAGGTGTTCAAACTGGTCTTGAATTCTCCATTCCAAATTTCTTTAGTTTTCTCCTTCATATACTTAGATTGAGTAATGTAGATACCATCTTTCTTATGTTGAATTTGCAATCCAACATAGAATTTTATCTCTCCAAACATAGAGATCTCAAATTACTTACTCATTTCCTTTGAAAATGCTTTGCATAAGTCATCATTTCCAATAAACAATGTGTCATCCACAAATATTTCTACCAACATAATCTTCTTGTCTAGTCCTTCTTTGATATATAGCCTATTGTTATCATTTATCCTTTGAAATCCAATCTTCATCAAATATTTATGAAGTGTTTCATACCAAGCTCTGGGAGCTTTATTAAGAGCATACAATGATTTGTACAACTTGTAGACCATATCCTTTTTGGTAGGATCTACAAAACCTTTGAGTTGTTCAATGTAGACATTCTCTTTAAGAATTTCATTCAAGAATGCAGATTTGACATCCATCTGATAAACTTTAAATCCTCTACATGCAACATAAGAAAGTAAGGTCCTAACACCTTCTAATATTGTAGTTGGAGCAAACATTTCACCATAATCAATAACTTCTTCTTGGGAATAGCCTTTTCATACTAACCTTTCTTTGTTTCTTCAAACTTCTCCATATTCTTTTAGCTTATTTCTAAAAACCCACTTTGTGCCAATCAAATTCTTATCCTTGAGCCTAGGAACAAGAGTCTAGGTCTTATTCCTTGCTATCTATTTTATCTCTTCATTCATTGCTTCAATCCAACTTTCATTTTCTAAAGAATATTTAACTAATCTAGGTTCAAATTTAGTAAGCAAACATGTACCTTTCAATTTTTTCATTGTCATTATTCCAACTTGTCTCTAATGATTTTCTCAGGTGTATGGTGCCTCCTAACATATCTTTCTAACATTGCTACCTTGGATTTAGAGCTTGTTCCACTTTTCTCACCATGATCTTCTGCATCATTCTCGAGTCCCATTATCTATGATTTAGTTCCTTCAAACTCAATTTTCTCTTGTGACAACTCAATAACCTCTAATTATGAATTGAATCCTTCAAACTATAACTCAGGTTAAACTAGATGTAACTTAAGATCTTCTATAGATTTTAGGGACTTGAGAGGTGAAGTCTTATTACTTTTAACTGGATATGGTAAAGTATTAGGATAAAAGTAAATAAACTTTTTGTAATCTTCAGGTTCTTTGTTGCTTTCTTCTTCACTCTTTTCTACAAACTCATCAACTCTCACATGTGCACTTTCTATGATCTCATGAGTAGTTAGATTCAAACACTTGTATTCTTTAATTCTATTGGAGTATCCTAAGAATATTTTTTAATCACCTTTGACATCAAATTTACCTTCTCTAGTCCTTCAAACTCAATTTTCTCTTGCGACAACTCAGTAGCCTCTAATTGTGAATTGAATCCTTCAAACTATGACTCAGGTTATACTAGATGTAACTTAAGATCTTCTAGAGGTTTTAGGGACTTGAGAGGTAAAGTCTTATTACTTTTAATTGGATTTGGCAAAGTATCAGGTTAAAAGTAAATAAACATTCTGTAATCTTCAGGTTCTTTGTTGCTTTCTTCTTCTCTCTTTTCTACAAACTCATCAACTCTCACATGTGCACTTTCTATTATATCATGAGTAGTTAGATTCAAACACTTGTATGCTTTACTTCTATTGGAGTATCCTAACAATATTTCTTAATCACCTTTGACATCAAATTTAACTTCCCTAGTCTCTTTCAGAATATAACATTTTCTACCAAATAAATTATAGTAACTTACATTAGATTTGTAGCCATACCATAGTTCATAAGGAGTTCAATTTGAGTCTTTCTTCAGCTATAGTCTATTCAAGGTATGCACTATTGTACCGATTGCTTCCTTCCAGTATTTGATGGAAATATTCTTTTCTATCATCAAGGTTCTTGCACAATCCATGATTGATCTGTCCCTTTATTTTGCTATTCCATTCTACTATGGTGTACCAAGGGCTAATACTTTTCTTTTGATTCCTCTTTAAATGTGGAATTCATTAAACTCATTAGAAATGAATTAACCTCCTCTATCTAATCTTAAAAACTTCAACTTCTTATTTATTCCCTTATCTACTCTTGCTAGATACCACTAAAAATTTTGACAAGTTGTAGACTTATCTCTCAGATATATTATAATCATCATTCTAGAATAATCATCAAAAAAAAAAAAATTTAATTATCTCCACTATAGCTCCCAATTCTAATAGGTCCACAAAGTTTTTTATGGACTAACTTTAAGACTTCTTCAAAATGATAGTTATTGCTCTTGAAACTTGTCTTGCCCATCTTACCAATTTGACAATTTTTGCATAGGCCCATATTAGGGTTCCTCGAACTAGGAATACCTCTCACTCTTTTGTTTTTCCTTATCTTGATCAAATTATAAAAGTTTACATGACATAACTTTTATGCCATAACTAGATTTCTTCTACTTGAGCAGTGAAAAATTAACTTTCACCAAGATCTAGGTAGAATATGTTACCTTATGTTTGGTTACAAGACCCAACTAGGTTTCCTTGTCCATCTAGTCACTTGTCCTTCCCATTCATGAATTCTAGCTTGAATATGATGTTATTCAATTGTGCCACACTTATTATATTATGATTTAGTCCTTTAGTCCAATAAGCATTATCACATCTAAGTTCATTGGTTAGTGATTTACAACCTTTTCCCCTTATGCAACATGGTCCATTAATTCCAAATCTTACACTTCCACCATCATAGTATTCCATATGTTAAAAATTTGTTTTGTCACTATTGATATGATGTAAACAACCACTATCAATAATCTATGCATCATTTTTCCTAACATGAGCAATAAGTGCCATTTTATCTTCTTCATCATTAGATTCATCTTTTACAACAATATAGAGAATTTCATCATCATCACTACTATCTAAATCTTTATGCATAAAATAAGAATTATTACCTTTATCCTTGTAATCTTTGTAGCTTTTAAAATCCTTCTTTCCTTTGTATTTGTTTTTCTTCTTTTCATCTTTGTCTTCTCTATTTGGACACCTTTCAGTAATGTGACCAACTTCTTCACAAGAAAAATAGATTAAAGAAATTTTACATTTGTACTTTCCTTTTCCTTTGGGATACTTTCTTGCAAGTAATGCTTCAATGGCTTCAAGATCACTTTCAAAATTGTCTTCCTCTTCAATTTTAGATTGTTTTCCTTTAGACCTTCTATCCTTCTTCTTGAGTGACAACTTGGCTTCAAATGAAAACTCAAGATTGCTACAACTAGGAACATAATTATCATTGATATCTAGCTCAAATGTTGTTAATTTTTCAACTACTACATCCAATGTTATATCATTCTTTCGATTGCATCTCATCTCTTGACTTGTTGATACTTTGATTTCATATATAGGAAGAAGTTCTCTGAGAAACTTACTTACCACTATTTCATCTTTAATCTTTCCTCCTGAGGCTTTGATTACACAAACACTTGCTTTGATTCTATCATTTTCCTTCGTAATGTTCCCATCCTCTTTCATTTTTATTTGATCAAATTTTCCTTTCAAACTTTCAGCTTTGGCTGTTCTTACATTATGATCTCCTCCATAGATAAATTGTATCTTGATCCACATCTCGTAAGTAGTACCATTGTTTTTGATTTCATCAAATTTGGCATAGTTGAGAGTTGAAGAAATATAAATCATCATAATGTTATGATTCTTCTTCTCTACAATTTCTTCAACAATCATAGATCTAGAAGGTGCCAAATACTTGGAATTAAGATATTTTTAGACCTAAATCACTGATAGTTTCCAAATGTAACTTCATAACTTCCTGCCATGCATTGAAGTTATCTCTGTTCAGCTTGGGGATCTCCCATCTATAAAACATCATAATATTTAGCTTAGGTCCTTAAAACATCCTCTATAGGCACCAAGATCTCTGATACCAATTTTTGGAAAGATAAGAGGAGTAACTAAGAGGGGAGGGGTGAATAAATTACTAAAAAAATAAGTCCTAGATACCTTACATGTCAATACAAAATATAAACTCTACTGAAATTGTGGTAACTTGACTAACACATAGGCACTAGATTAACACTAACAATATGGTATAACTTGGTAACCACTAAAATAATTACTGCTACTCAAAAAATATTGAACATACAGAAATCAAGATATTATCTGTGTTTAACATTAATTTAGTTTCTTACATGTAAAATAAATATCATGAACAAAAGTGACACCAAGATTTAATGTGGAAACCCAATTTGGGAAAAATTGCCAATTACAACTAGTTACTATTTTTCACTCTTTTGAAGTAAGACCTCTTAGGAGCCAGCCTATTAAAGGTTATAGAATACACTATTAGGTGTGACCCTATTAGAGGATTTAATCACCTTGTTAGTAGCAGCCTTGTTAGAGGTCTTTAGACACTTCAATCTAGAAATGCTACCTTGTTAGAGGATTTACAAATAGCTATTAAGCCAACTTTTTAAAGAGATTTAGTTAACTTCTACAATAGTTAGAGAGTAACAATGATATGAACTAATTTATAATGCAACTATATTACTCATTTCAAATCTCAATTCTAGCTTGAATACTTGATCCTTCATGACCGAATGTATCTTTACAGCTCCTCAAGGATATTATGCTTATCCTTCTAATTCACTTCCTCTAAGCATCTCTTATTCCTCATTCCACTTAAACTTATTCAATCCTCAACTTAACCTTATAAGTATATCATAAACATTGTCAAATTGGCTTGAATACATCTTAGAATAATAAATATTGATTTCCTCAGTTGGCTAGGACCAACAAAAATTTTAATTAAACTCGACATGTCAAAAGAAGAAAATCCTTTGTTAACCAACCCTTCTCGGTAGATACTAACTCAAAAATGATTTTCATATGTTAACCAAGTAAAATTAGTTAACAATACATCTTCACCAACTCTCTTTGGTAACTGAGTGAGCTTTGTTAGCACTAGTTCCATCCAACTTTCCTTTGTTAACTGACTGAGCTCGGTTAACACTCAACTTTTATTAACATCTCTTCAATGCCCGAGTGAACTCAACATATACTATCTTTTGAACTTAGAAAACACTAGAATGCTCTGTAGATAGAGAAAACTATCTTCATTTCACAAGTGATCTCAACATACACTGACTAGTAAAGATATCACATTTTGTGTAACATTAAAGACAATATACAATTGATATATTCTTTTACATAGTTCATTGGTTCTAGCCGATTTAAGAGAGGGATGTTAATTTGTTTAAGTTGTATTAAAGCTGACTTGATAATGTATGTAGTATAAGTATAAGGTCAAGTTGACGATTGAATTTATGTGAATGTGTGGAAGATAAGAAGATGCTTAGAGTAAGTCAATTGGAAGGATAAGAAAAATATCCTTGATGAGCTGCAAAGATATATCTGATCAAGAAGGATCAAGTATTGAAGCTAGAATTGAGATCTAAAAGCAAAAAATATAACTTTGAATTAACAATTAGGCCATATAATTCTTACTCTCTAACCATTGTAGTACTAAATTAAATCTTATAACATAGTTGGCTTAATAACTATTTTTTAAATCCTCTAACAAAGTGGCATTTCTAGACTAAAGTGTCTAAAGACCTCTAACAAGACCACTTCTAACAGTGTGATTAATCCTTTAATAGGTACAAACCTGATAGTGTATTTTGCAACCTTTAACAAGTGTAGCTCCTTATAGGGCTGACTTCAATAGAGTGAAAAACAATAACTAGATACAATTGGCGATTTTTCCAAATTGAGTTTCCATGTTAAATCTTGGTGTCTCTTGTGTTCATGTTATTTATTTTATGTGTATGTAGCTAAGTTAATTAAGTTTAATCATAGTTAATATCTTAATATCTACATGTTCAATATTTACCAAGTTATAGTTGATATTATAGTTCTTCCTGAGTTACAACTTATTGATAGTTTTAACCGAGTGCTTATGTGTTAACCGTGTGACAACAATATTTACAGTTTAAGCAAATTTTATATTTTGATTTTTATTGACATCTAAATGATCTAGGATTTATTTTTTTACTAATTTATGTACCACTCCCCTCTTAGTTACTCTTATATTTCCATTAATTGGTATAATATATTTTGGTGCTCATAGAGAAGGTTTCAAGGATGGAAGCTAAAGATTAGGATGTCTTACAGAATAGAGATTCTGAATTTGACTAGAGATAAATTTGAGGCATCACAACCATCAATGGTTCTCATCTAAAATATCTTTAAAACCCTTACAAGGAACCTATTAGATCATTGACTATGGAAGAGATTTCTAAAAAGATAAATCATAACATCATGATGATTGACATTGCATCTACTCTTAATTATGCTAAATTTGATTAAGTCAAAGGTTGTACCACTACTCATAAGATTTGGATGAAGTTGAAATATATACATGATGGAGATGATAATGTGAAAAGAGCTAAAGTAAAAAGCCTAAGAGGACAATTCAATCAGATGAAAACATTGTAAAATATGTTGAGAGAATCAAAGGTAGTGTAAGTACAATCAAAGCCTCTAGAGGGAAAATTGATGATGCATCAATGGTAAGAAAGGTACTCAAAACCCTTCTTCCTATTTATGTAATGAGAGTTTCTTCTATTCAGGAGATGAGATGTTATCCCAATAATAAGATAAGTTTGGATGCACTAGTGGGAAGGTTGACAAGATTTGAGCTAGATAACTATGATAATGTTGGATACAATTGGTTAATTGAGTGTTGTCTTTGATGTTACACAAATGTCATATTAGTCATCAGACAGAGTCTACTGAGCTCAGAAGGTAAGCATAGTAGTTTACAGAGTCTAGCAAGCATTGTTGTATATTACACTATAAAGATAGCTTCTATTAAGCTGGGAAGGTAAGCGAAGAAAAGTTAGTGTTAACCGAGTTGGGAAGGTAACTGAAGAAAAGTTAGTGTTTACCGAGCTAGGAAGGTAAGCAAAGGAAAGTCAGTTTTCACCGAGTTCACCCGGTGTCCAAAGGGAATTTGGCAAAGATAGTTTCTACCGAGCTCACTCGGTCATCTATACTTACCAAGTTCTCCCAGCAATTGAAGGGATGTTACGAAGTTTTCTGTATTAACCAAGCTCAGTCGGTTAACACAGGAATTATTTTTTGAACAATATTAACCAAGCAGTGTCAGCTAGTAAAGGGATTTGTTAGTTTGTAATTTTAATTATTTCTAGCTGACTATGATAATCTGTAAGGTATATATGAAAGATCAAGTTGTGAATTCGTAAGATGTAAGAGTTTGGATGCATAAGAGTGCGAATGTATGGATATGGAATGAGTGAATATTGAACATATGAGTGAATGTTGAAGAAGTGTGATGAAGGATCAAATGCGTTGAAGGAGCTGCAAAGTTGTATATGATCAGTAAGGATCCAGTCAAGCATAACAGAGATCTGTGATCAGCAAAGATAAGTTGCACATTATATCAGGTCACTTCATTGTTTCTTTCTAACCATTGTAACAGTGAACTCAAAATCTCTTAACAGAGTCGATTTAATAGCCCTATTGTAAATCCTTTAACAAGGTGACAGTTCAGTTGAATTGTTCTAAAGACCTCTAGCAAGGCCACTCCTAATAGGGTGATAAATCCTCTAACAAGGTCACACCTAACAGTGTGTTTTGTAACCTTTAACAGGGCTGGATCCTAACAGGGCTCACTTCAGAAGAGTGCAAAATAGTAACTAGTTACATTGGTGGTTTTTTCCATATTGGGTTTCCACGTTAAATTTGGTGTCTCTAGTGTTCATGATTGCTGATTTTTTTTGGTTATCAGTTCTTAATAATTATTAGTATTTGTTGCATTATCAAGTTTTAGTAATCTGTAACTAAGATCAAGATTTTAGACATCTAAGGGACTATGAAATGTTTTTGTGGTAACTGATTCACCCCCTCCCCCTCTCAGTTACTCCATTCTCATTTCCAACAATTGGTATTAGAGATTTTTGGTGCTTGCAGGAAAGGATTTCAAGGTTCTAAGCCAAAGATCAAGATGTCTTAAAAAAGAGAAATTCCAAAACTTAACAGAGATAACTTCTCAGCATGGCAAGAATTGATGAAACTTCATCTGGCTACTGTTGGTGGTACTGGACTGAAATACCTTGAAGAAAAATATGAAGAACCTTCTGGCACATTGTCAGTTAATGATATTGCTGAAAAGAAGACTCACAACAATATGATGATAAACATAGCATCTTCTCTCAGCTATGAGGAATTTGATGACATTAAGGACTGCAAAACTACCTTTGACATGTGGAACAAGCTAAAGGAGATCTATGGAGGGGATGATAATGTGAGAAGAGCAAAAGCAAAAAGTCTAAGAGGATAATTTGATCAAATGAGGATGAGAGAGGATGAAAACATTGCAAAGTATGTTGAAAGAGTTAAAGCATGTGTAAGTGCAATCAGGGCAGGTGGAGGTGACATCAAAGGAGAAACATTTGTAAGAAAAGTTCTCAAAACCTTGCTTCTCATTTATGCAATCAAAGTCTCTGCAATACAGGAAAGAAGGTGTGAAGCAAATCATAAGATAAATCTTGAGGCCATAGTCGGAAGACTAACTACATTTGAACTAGATAACTTTGACAACTATGTTCCTACCTCCAAAAACATTGAATCAGCATTTCAAGCCAAGCTCTCACTCAAAGAGAAAAGAAAAAAGAAGATAGAATCACAGTCAGAAAGTGAAAATGAATCAAGCCAAAGTTCAGACAGTGATCTCGAAGTGATTGAAGCTCTACTAGCCAAGAAATATTCTAGAGGTAGAGGAAAATACAAAGGTAAAGTTCCTCTAATCTATTTTTCTTGTGATGAAATTGGTCATATTGTAGAAAGGTGCCCAAACAAGCAAAACAATGATGAAAAGAAAGATCACAAATGGAATGGCAAGAAAGACTTTAAATCATCCAAGAACAAAGGTAAGAAATCATGTTTCATGGCTGAAAATTCTAAGGATTCTAATAATAGTGAGGATGAAATTGTTTATATTGCTATTAAAGATGACTCTGATAGTGACGAAGATAAAATGGCTCTTATCTCTCATGTATGTAAGAATGATACATGGATTATAGATAGTGGTTTATCACATCATATGACTCGTGATAAAACTAAGTTTGATCAGTTTGAAGACTATGATGGTGGCAGTGTGAGGTTTGGTAATAATGAACCTCATTTCATAAAAAGAAGAGGAAGAATTTGTCTATCCGAAGAACTTATATGTAATAATGCCTACTGGGTTGAAGGTCTCAAACATAATTTTCTAAGTGTTGCACAGTTACTAAATACTAGATTCAAGGTAGAATTCATGCATGGAAAGGCGAGACTATTGAATGAGCAAAGAAAACTGATAGGATCTGGCACCCAAACTAAACGTAACTTGTTCTATCTAGAACTTGGTGAATGCTCATGTTTTATTGCTCAAATTGAAGAGAGTTGGTTATGGCATAAAAGGTTGTGTCATGCCAATTTTGATAATTTGGTAAAAATAAGAAAATTCAAGAAAGTAAGAGGCATTCCTAACATTAAGAAACTTGAGGTTGGTCTATGCAAGAATTGTCAGATTGGTAAAATGGGAAAAACTAGTTTTAAAGGTAAAAACTATCAATCTAAAGATATATTAGAAATTGTGCATACTGATTTATGTGCACCCATTGGAATAGAAAGCTATACTGGAGAAAATTTTTTCATTCTTTTTTTTGATGACTATTCAAGAATGATGACTATCATGTATCTAAGGAATAAATCAAAAGCATTTGAGAAATTCAAATGGTATTTGGCAAGAGTTGAAAAGGAAACAGGTAAAAGGCTGAAATGTTTAAGGTCAGACAGAGGTGGTGAATTCATTTCACATGAATTCAATAACTTCTGCATTGAAAGAGGTATTAAAAGATAGGTTTCAGCACTAGGAACTCCAGAACAAAATGGAATAGCTGAAAGAAGAAAAAGATACATTATGGATTGTGCAAGAACCCTGATGATAGAAAAAAACATTGCTATCAAATACTGGAAGGAAGCCATCAACACTACAATTCATACCTTAAATCGAGTACAGTTGAAGAAGGATTCATTCAAGACTCCCTATGAATTATGGTATGGCTACAAAACCAATGTAAGTTATCTGAAAATATTTGGAAGAAAATGTTATATTTTGAAAGAATCTAGAAAAGGAAAATTTGATGTAAAAGGTGATGAAGGAATATTTTTGAGTTATTCTTGCAAAAGAAAAGCATATAGATGTTTAAATCTATCCACTCACAAAGTCATAGAAAGTGCACATGTGAAAGTTGATGAGTTTGTAGACAAATCAGAAGAAGAAAGCAAAAAGATTCCTGAAGACTACAAGAGATTTTTTTACATTGAACCTGATACTATACCAAGTATACCATTCACTCAAGGATCCTCAACTCTTGAGTCTTCAGTAACCGAGTTGCAAATAGTTCAAACCGAGCCACAACAACATTTAGACACTACCGAGCAACTGTCTAATGAGTCTGAAGCAACCGAGCTAGAACATCCTAAATATGAAATTGAAGCACAAGCAGATATCAATAAAACTGTCTCAAGAGGTAAAGAACCTGTATTAGCTAAATATGTTAGAAGACATCATACACCAGATCAGATCATTAGAGACAAATATGAAGGAACCTTGACAAGAAGTAAGTTGAAAACTACTTGTTTACTTGCTGATTTTGAACCTAGAAGTATTAAAGACGCATTGGAAAATGATAGTTGGATTGAGGCAATGAATGAAGAAATAGAACAGATAGAGAAGAACAAGAAATGGACTCTTGTACCTAGGCCTAAAGATAAGAATATAATTGGAACCAAGTGGATATTCAGAAACAAGTTGACTAAAGATGGTAAGGTATCCATAAACAAAGCTAGATTGGTATGCAAAGGATACTCACAAGAAGAAGGTATAGATTATGGAGAAACTTTTGCTCCTATTGCAACATTGGAAGGAGTCAGAACCTTACTTGCATATGCTGCTCACAAAGGATTCAATGTTTATCAGATGGATGTCAAGTCAGCATTCTTCAATGGAATACTGGATGAAGAGGTTTACATTGAACAACCTGAAGGTTTTGTTGATCCAGAGAAAAGGAACATGGTCTGCAAATTACACAAGGCACTGTATGCTCTGAAACAAGCCCCTAGAGCATGGTATGAAATATTACATAACTATCTTATTCAGATTGGTTTTCAAAGAACTAATGATAATAGTAGCTTGTATATAAAGGAAGGATCAAATAATAAGATTGTCTTGGCAGAAATATTTGTAGATGATACTGTTTTCACAGGGAATGATGATCTTTGCAAAGAATTTTTAGAACAAATGAACAAGGAATTTGAAATGTCTATGTTTGGTGAAATAAAATTCTTTTTTGGTCTTCAAATTCAACAAAATAAGAATGGCATCTTCATTACTCAATCAAAATACATCAAGGAGATATTGAAAAAGTTTGGTATGGAGGACTGTAAACCTATTGGAACTCCTATGTGTACTGGATTGAAACTTACCAAAGATGATGAATCCAAAGAAGTAGACCAAACATTGTATATATCTATGATTGGAAAGTTACAATGTGTAGTTCATACCAGGCCAGATATTGCTCTTGCAATTGGTATTGTTGCAAGATTTTCAGAAAAACCAAGAGACACTCACCTAATGGCAATCAAAAGAATAATGAGATATTTGAAAGGAACTGAAGATTATGGACTATGGTACAAACTTGGAGGTAACTTGGATTTGAAAGTTTTTACTGATGCTAATTGGGCAGGGAATCTTGATGACAGAAAAAGCACAAGTGGAGGAGAATTCTTTCGTGGAAAGAGATTGGTTTCTTGGACAAGCAAAAAGCAGAATTGTACATCCCAATCTATAGCAAAGGCAGAGTATGTTGCTGTAGCAGTAAACTATTCCAACATTGTTTGGTTTAAATAGTTATTACAAGGAATGAAGATGGAAATCAAAGAACCATTTGTTATATTCTGTGACAATACTAGTGCAATCAATATATCTAAGAATCCAGTGATGCATTCCAAAACCAAGCACATAGCAATAAAATATCATTTTGTCAGAGAATTGGTGTAGGACAAGAAGATCATACTGGAATATGTGCATACAAAGGAACAAATTGCTGACATATTCACAAAGCCACTACCTAAGGATACATTCTTGTATCTCAGAGGTAAGTTAGGGTTCACTCCCCTATCTGAAGTTCACTAAAATAAAGTTTTAAGTGATGCATCAACCTATGACAAGTTGAAAATCTATCAAGTTGATGCATCATAGTATTGAAGTCATTGCATATGAATCTATACATAAGGTACATTGTAATCCAGTTGAAAGTACTTTTGGCATACGAAAAAGAGATTTTGCTGTGTTGTATTGGCTTTGGCATGTGTTGTCAAAGAGGGAGAGTAAAATTGTAATACCTATTCTAAAATTTGTAAGCATTTGTAAAGGGAGAATAAAACTATCATATCTTTCTGTTATACAATTCCTTCATAGAGGGAGATTACTAAAAGAGGGAGAAGCTTCTATCTAAGAGGGAGAAGTATTATGTTGACATATAGTGCTGCACTAAGAGAGGGACTTGTTTTCAAATTCCATTCTACTATGACATGTTGTATTGCCATCAATGCCAAAGAGGGAGATTTTTGTATACAATTGGTTAATTGAGTGTTGTCTTTGACGTTACACAAATGTCATATCAGTCATCAGACAGAGTCTACCGATCTCGAAAGGTAAGCATAGTAGTTTATAGAGTCTACCTAGCATTGTTGTATATTACACTATAAAGATAGCTTCTACCGAGCTAACTTGGTTAACGAAGGAAGTTCAGTACTTACTGAGCTCTCTCGGTGATCGAAGGAAACTGTGATAGAGTGTTTACCGAGTTGGGAAGGTAAGCGAAGAAAAGTTAGTGTTAACCGAGCTAGGAAGGTAACCAAAGAAAAGTTAGTGTTTACTGAGCTAGGAAGGTAAGAAAAGGAAAGTTAGTGCTCACCGAGTTCACTCAGTGTCCAAAGGGAATTTGGCAAAGACAGTTTCTATCGAGCTCACTCAATCATCTATACTTATCGAGTTCTCCCAGCGATTGAAGGGATGTCATGAAGTTCGTTGTATTAACCAAGCTTAGTCGATTAACACAGGAATTATTTTTTGAACAATATTAAATAAGCAGTGTCGACTAGTAAAGGAATTTGTTAGTTTGTAATTTTAATTATTTCTAGCTGACTAAGATAATCTATAAGGTATATATGAAAGATCGAGTTGTGAATTCGTAAGATGTAAGAGTTTGGATGCATAAGAGTGTGAATGTATGGATATGGAATGAGCGAATATTGAACATATGAGTGAATGTTGAAGAAGTGTGATGAAGGATCAGATGTGTTGAAGGAGCTGCAAAGTTGTATGTGATCAATAAGGATCCAGTCAACATAACAAAGATCTGCAATCAGCAAAGATAAGTTGCACATTATATCAGGTCACTTCATTGTTGCTTTCTAACCATTGTAACAGTGAACTCAAAATCTCTTAACAGAGTCAGTTTAACAACCCTATTGTAAATCCTCTAACAAGGTGACAGTTCAGTTGAATTGTTCTAAAGACCTCTAGCAAGGCCACTCCTAATAGGGTGATAAATCCTCTAACAGGGTCACACCTAACAGTGTGTTTTGTAACCTTTAACAGGGTTGGCTCCAATAGGACTCACTTCAGAAGATTGAAAAATAGTAACTAGTTACATTGGTGGTTTTTCCCATATTGGGTTTCCACGTTAAATCTTGTGTCTCTAGTGTTCATGATTGCTGAATTGTTTTGGTTATCAGTTCTTAATAATTATTAGTATTTGCTGCATTATCAAGTTTCAGTAATCTGTAACTAAGATCAAGATTTTAGACATCTAAGGGACTGTGAAATGTTTTCGTGGTAACCGATTCACCCCCTCCCCCTCTTAGTTACTCCATTCTCATGTCCAACAGATAATTATCTTCCTCATAATAGAAATCTTGCATTTGCATTTCAAGGAAAGTTTTCAATCAAGAAGAAAGCTATAAAATCTAAAGGTAGACAATTTCCAAGTGAAGAAGAAGATAGTTTTGATAGTGATCTTGAAGTTATTGTAGCCCTTCTTGTAAGAAGATATCCTAAAGGAAAAGGAAAGTACAAAGGTAAAATTCCCTTAATCTATTTTTCTTGTGAAGAAGTTGGTCACATTATTGCAAGGTGTCCAAACAAAGAAGGAAAAGACAAAAAGAAGAAGAACAAGTACACAGGCAAGAAAAATTTGAAAAGCTACAAAGATTACAAAGATAAAGGTAAGAATTCTTGTTTTGTGGCTAAAGATTCTAAAAGTAGTGATAATGATGAAATGGTCTATATTGCTATAAAAGATGAATTAGATGATGAAGCAAATAAGATGACACTTATTTCTAATATTAGAAAGAATGACACATGGATTATTGATTGTGTATGTTTTCATCATATGAATGGTCATAAAACAAAGTTTGAACACATGGAAAACTATGATGGCGAGAGTCTCTGATTTGGAAATAATGAACCTTCTTTAATAAAAGGAAAAGGTTGTATTTATCTAACCAATGAACTTAGACATGACAACACTTATTGGGTTGAAGGACTAAAGCATAATCTACTAAGTGTGGCATAGTTGAACAAAATTGGATTCAAGGTAGAATTCATTAATGGATTGGTCAAGTTGCTAGATAGAAATTAAAATCTAGTTGGGTTTGGTAATCAAACAAAAGGTAATCTATTCTACCTTGATCTAAGTGATAGTTCATGTTTCATTTCTCAAGTAGAAGAAAGATGGTTATGGCATAAAATTTGTGTCATGTAAATTTTGATAACCTAATCAAGATGAGCGAAAAAAAGGGTGAGAGGTATTCCTAGTTTGAGGAAACCTGATATGGGCCTATGAAAAAATTGTCAAATTGGACAGATGGGAAAGACAAGTTTCAAAAGAAAAAACTATCATCCTAAACATGTCTTGGAGATGGTTCATATAGACCTTTGTGGACCCATTAGAACATAAAGCTTCGATTGAGATAAGTATTTCATTATATTTGTTGATGATTGTTCTAGGATGATGATAATAATGTATTTGAAACATAAGTCTGAATCTTTTCAAAAATTCATGTGGTATCTAGCGAGAGTTGAGAAAGAAACATGAAATAAACTAAAATACCTAAGTTCAGATAGAGGAGGTGAATTCATTTCTAATGAATTCAATGAGTTTTGCATTTAAAGAGGAATAAAAACATAAGTATTTTCCCTTGGTACACCTTAATAGAATGGTATAGTATAAAGAAGGAACACATCAGTCATGGATTGTGAAAGAATCTTGATGATAAAGAAAAATGTTGCAATCAACTACTGGAAGGAAGGAATTAGTACAACATTTCATACATTAAACATAGTACAACTAAAGACAAACTCAAATAAGACTCCTTATGAACTATAGCATGGTTACAAACCCAATGTAAGTTATTTCAAAGAGTTGGGTAGAAAATGTTATATCTTGAAGGAGACTAAGAAAGGTAAATTTGATGTCAAGAGTATTGAAGAAATATTCCAAGGATACTCTAGCAGAAGAAAATCATACAAATGTTTAAATTTAACTACTCATAAGATATAAAAAAATGCACATGTGAAGATTGATTAATTTGTAGAAAGGAGTGAAGACAAGAGAAGTTGATGCAAGGATGCAATGATTAAAAAATAACAAAATTGCAGCTTCATAACTCATAAGAGAAATATTGCACATTTTTCACACTTATAACTGAATCAACAAACTAGGACATATTCAAACCTAGACTCACCAAAATGACCATAACTTCTGCAAAACTTAATGAAATTTGACCCAAAAAAAGGAAAAGAATGATAACTTGAATACATTTCCAAAAATATATGTTTCAGGTCTTTATCATTTCATATGAATTTATATTAATAGAAAGAACAATTAGGTTTCTGGAAAATTTCACAAAAAGTTAATATAAAACTTGCGAAACCAAAACTCCATTCATTTCTATTCCTGTCAAAATGATTTCCAACCATTATCATCTATAAATCATTACCATTATATGATATTTTAATGCATTTTCATTTCCTTTAACTATTGGATACCTCCTATGACTCTTGACCTTCCTCTTTACGTCAACTTTTCATATTGTCAAATTGTTTTGACAATATTTTATTACATATTTGAAAACTTTTACTTTTTTTCATAAATGACCTCCAAGACTCCTAAAAATATAAAATTATGGTAAATAAAACATAAAAACATTATTTCTATCATACTCTATCATATTTAATTAGTTTTATCAAACTTGACCATATAAACTTAAATGGACAACATTGACAACATTTTACAAATTGATTCCAAGGCTTAACTTAGCCTTACATGTTGACTCAAATATATTGAAAAAAATTAACATGGAAATTTAGAAAAAATAATAATGATATATGTCTTTTTTATGTCTATTTTTCTACGTGCTCCTACCCCATACTTCTGACTTTCAATTCTTTCCAAGTCATTTGGAAAGGGGTAAAAAGGAAAGCTTATCTTCATCTTCACTTTTGGCCTCTCAATCCTCTTGATTAAGAATATGAACTTGTCATGAAAAAATTAATACCAGTCACAATCTGATTTTTCTATCACCTACATTTAAAAAATCACAATGAAAAATTCATGGCTAAATTCAATTTTATTAGTTTCAAAGTGAATCATAAATCTTGTATTTTTTATCTCAAGTCTTCTTGGGAACTTTTCAAATTTGTCTTCAGTTTCAACATACATTCAATCACTCTCTATTCTTTGTTTATCCACAACCTTGATTTGTTCTTTTTTAATATAAATCTCATCATGAGATTCATCAGCAATGCTACCATCCTTTTGGTCTTCAACCACAACCATATTATCAACACTAGTATTTTCTTGTGTGGGTTCCACAATGAGTAAATAAGTTTGTTCATCTTCTTTCACAATTTGGACAATAGGTTCATGATTTATCTCTTCCTCTTAAGTTGTGATCTTTTGTCCCAGGGCTTGAGTTTTTTCTTCCATATTATTTAACTCTATCCTCAATTTCATTAATTCTTCATTTATCTCCTTCATCTCTTCTTCTTTTCTCTTCCTTCTCTCTTCATTTTCCCTCTTCTTTGCTTCTTCCTCTTTCCTTTTATTTTCACCATCTTTCTTCTCCTTTTGTGAATCCTTACCCTAGATATACTTAGAAAATTTAACCCTCCAAGAAGGATTATATCTTCTTGCCCAATATTTCCTTGCCTCACCTAGGTTTTCCTCTCTTTTCCACTACCTAGTTTCTTGGCATCCAGGTTCTCTCTTCAACATGCAAAACGCAAACATCAACCCCATACAATTTCCTTTGCCCAGACATTTTGGGCTCTGATAAAAATTTGATGCAAGTGTACAAGAACTCAAAAATCACATAATCACATCTTCATAACTCATAAGAGCAATATTGCACATTTTTGTAAACTTACAATTGAAACAACAAACTAGGATAGATTTAGGCCTGTAGTCCCCAAAATGGTCATAACTTCTACAAAACTTAATGAAATTTGACCAAATAAAAACAAAAATATATCTAAGTTTAATATATTTCCAAAAATATAAGTTTTAGGTCCTTATAATTTCATATAAATTTATACCAATAGAAAAACCAGTTGGGTTTCTAGAAAATTACATAGAAAATTGACATAAAACTTGCAAAAACCCAAAATCCATTCATTTCTATTCTCATAAAAATGATTTCCAACCATTCCTATATGTAAATAATGACCATCAAATTCTATTTTAATGTTTTTTCACTTGCTTTAACTATTTGATACCTCCTATGACTCTTGACCTTCCTCTTTACATCAACTTTTCATATTGTCAAATTATTGTGACAATATTTTATTACTTATTTCAAAAATTTTGTATTTTTTCATAAATGACCTCAAAGACTCATAAAACTATAAAAATATGGTAAATAAAACATAGACACACTATTCCTATCATACTCTATGACATTTACTTACTTTTGTCAAACTTGACCATATAAACTTTAAATGGAAAACTTTGACAACATTTTACAAATTGATTCCATGGCTTAACTTAGCCTTACATGTTGACTTAAATATATTGACAAATATTAAGATGACATTTTATAAAATAAAATTAATGAGATATATCTTCTTTATGTCCATTTTTCTAGGTGCTCTTGCACCATACTCTAGAATTTCAAATCTTTTCAAGTCCCTTGAAAAGAAGTAAAACAAGTAGCTTATCTTCATCTTCACTTTTGGCCTCTCAATCCTCTTGCTTAAGAATATGAACTTCTTGTGAAAACATTTATGCCATTCAAAATCTTATTTCTCTATCATCTACATTGATAAAATCAATTTGATTAGCATCAAATTCAATCATAACTCTTGCATCTTTTATCTCAAGTCTTCTTGGGAACTTTCAAATTTTCCTTTACTTTCAATATACATCCGATCACTCTCTCCTCTTTGTTTATCTACAACATTTATTTCTTCTTTTTCAATATAAATCTCATCATGATATTATTAACACTAGTATTTTCTTGTCTAGGTTCCATATTGGGCAAAGAAGTTTGTTCATCTTCTTTCACAATTTGGACAATAGGTTCATGATTTATCTCTTCCTCTTGAGCTGCTATATTCTCTCCCAAGGCTTGAGTTTTCTCTTTTGCATTATTTAACTCTACCCTCAATTTCATTAATTGTTCCCTTATCTCCTTCATCTCTTCTTCTTTTCTCTTCCTTATCTCTTCATTTTTCCTCTTCTTTGCTTCTTCTTCTTACCTTTTATTTTCATTGTCTTTCTTCTCCTTTTGTGAATCCTTACCCTACATATAATTCCTTAGAAAATTTAATTCTCTATGAAATATTATATCATCTTACCCCATCTTTTCTTGCTTCACCTAGGTTTTCCTCTCTTTTCCACTACCTAGTTTCTTGGCATCCAAGTTCTCTCTTCAACCTACAAAACATAAACACCAACCCCACACAATTTCCTTTTCCTAGAACTTTTGACCTCTGATACCAATTTGATGAAAGTATAAAAGGACTCACAAATCACATAATCACAACTTCATCACTCATAAAATAAATATTGCACATTTTGCAAACTTATAATCAAATCAACAAATTAGACCAGATTTAGAGCTGCAGTCACCAAAATGGCCATAACTTCTACAAAAATTAGTGAAATTCGACCAAACTAAACTAGAAAGAAAGATAGACCAAATATCTTTCCAAAAATATAAGTTTCATAGCTTTATCTTTTCATATGAATTCCTACAAATAGAAACAAAAGTTGGGTTTCTAGAAATTTACATAGAAAATTATCATAAAACTTGCAAAACAAAACTCCTTTTATTTCTATTCTCCTCAAAACAATTTCCAGCCATTCCTATCTATAAATTACATGATATTATAATGTATTTTCACTTCCTTTAACTGTTGGATACCTCCTATGACTCTTGTGTTGGAATTATAGATGGAGTAACTGAGAGGGGGGGTGAATTAGTTACCACAAAAATAATTCACAAATCCCTTAGATGTCTTTCTTTGTTGATACTTGGTAAACAATGCAAAATAACTATAACTCGATAGATTAACTAGTTACTGATCATCTAGCATTCATGGTTATTAATATGCATGAAAAATAAAATGAACACAAGAGACACTAGATTTAACATGGAAACCCAATATGGAAAAAACAACCAAGTAACTAGCTACCAATTTTCACTCTTCTAAAGTGAGCCCTATTAGGATCCAACCCTGTTAAAGGTTACAATACACACTGTTAGGTGTGACCCTATTAGAGGATTTAATCACCATGTTAGGAGTGGCCTTGCTAGAAGTCTTTTGAAACAATTCAACTGAATTGTCACCTTGTTAGAGGATTTAAAAAATGGCTATTAAACCAACTCTATTAATAGATTTGAAATCACTGCTACAATGATTAGAAAGCAACAATGAATTGACCTAAATGAGATGCAACTGAATTTTCTGGCTACAGGTCTCTGTTCAACATCATTAGATCCTCCTTGATCAAATATGGCTCTATTGCTCCTCAATGATCTCTAATCATCCTACAAATTCACTTTGACAATAATCAATCTTCATATCACATTGATTCCATACATTTCCACAGTTTTAGAATTCACAACTTGACCTCTTACTTCTACCATTCAGATTATCAAGTTAGCCCATTTACTTGTTACATTTACCAATAAACCATACATCTGTCAGCTACAGATATTACTCTAAACAAATAAATGTTCTTTCATGTAATAGTGAAATCCTTTACTGGTTGACCCTGCTCAATAAATATTGCTTCCAAAAATTTCCTAAGTTAACTTTCTTGACTCGGTTAACAATGCAATATCCTTAAAATCATTTAACTGCTGAGTTTACTCGATAAGAACTATTTCTGCCATATTTCCTTCGATGACTGAGTGAGCTTAGTAAGAACTATTTATTCCATATTTCCTTTAATGACCGAGTGAGCTCCATAAGAACTGCTTCTACCATATTTTCTTTGATGACTGAGTGAGCTCGGTAGGAACTGCTTCTTCCATATTTCCTTCAATGACTGAGTGAGCTCGGTAAGAACTATCCTTTGCCTTGTTGACCTTCTGAGCTTGGTAGACACTATCCTTGGCCTTTCTAACCTTTTGAGCTTGGTAGAAATTGTCTGATGAATGATATGACATTTGTGTGACATCAAAGACAAAACACAATTTGAACAATTGTATCGAACAATCTCCCTCTTTGGCATTGATGGCAACACAACATGTCATAGAAGAATGAAATTTGAAAACAAGTCTTCTACTAACATAATAATTCACTTTCTTCTTAAAATACAACAAACTCCCTCTTTCATAATAATCTCTCTCGTTTATACAAACTCTTATTATTTTGCAAATTTCAAAAAGGATATGATAGTATACTCTCCCTCTTTAACAACACATGCCAAAGACAACTCAAAAAAACTGAATAGCATTGTACCTGATGTATTGTTTCATATGCAATGTCTTCATTACTTTTCTGCATCAACTAATAGATCTTCAATTCTATTCTTGTTGATGCATTACTAAAACTATATTTTAGTGAGCTTCAGATAGGGGAATGACCCCTAACTTACCTCTTAGATACAAGAATTCATCTTTAGGTAAAGGCTTTGTGAATATATTAGCAATTTTTTTCTTGGAGATGTTAATTACACTTGTGTTATCACAAAACATAACAACAAGTTCTTTGATTTATTGCTTCATACCTTCCAATAGTTTTTTAAACTATACAATGTTTGAGCAATTTAGTGCTGCTACAACATATTCAGCCTCTGTTGTGGATTGCGATCTATAATTCTTCTTTTTTGCTTGTCCAAGAAACCAACATTTTTCCAAGAAAGAAAGCTCCTCCAGTTGTGCTATTTCTATCATCAATATTTCTTACCCAATTCGCATTAGTGAATACTTTTAAATTCAAATTTCCTCCAAGTTTATACCATAATCCATAATCTTCAGTTCTTTTTAAGTATCTCATGATCCTTTTGATTGCCATCATGTGATTTTCTTTTGGTTTTTTTGAGAATCTTGCTACAATCCCTACTGCAAGTGTAATGTTTGGTCTTGTATGTACTACATACTACAACTTTCCAATCATAGATTTATACAATGTCTGATCTACTTCCTTAGATTCATCATCTTTGGTAAGTTTCAATCCAGTACACATAAGAGTCCCAACTGGTTTGCATTCTTCCATACCAAATTTTTTTAGTATCTCCTTGATGTATTTAGATTGAGTGATGTAGATGTCATTCTTACTTTGCTGAATTTGAAGACCAACAAAGAATTTGATTTCACCAAACATTGACATTTCAAATTCTTTATTCATTTTTTCTAAAAATTCTTTACAAAGATCATCATTTCCTATGAACACAGTATCATCTACAAATATCTCTACTAAAACAATCTTATTATCTAATCCTTCCTTTATGTACAAACTACTATTATCATTAGTCCTTTTAAAACCAATTTGAATAAGATAGTTATGCAATCTTTCATACCATATAATGCTTTATGTAGTTTATAGACCATATTCTTCTTTTTTTGATCAACAAAACCTTCAAGTTGTTCAATATAAACCTCTTCATCCAATATGCCATTGAGAAATGTTGACTTGACATCCATCTGATAAAATTTGTATCCTTTGAATGTAGCATATGCAAGTAAGGTTCTGACACCTTCTAATCTTGATAGGAGAAAATGTTTCTCCATAGTCTACACCTTCTTCTTGAGAGTATCCTTTGCATACTAGTCTAGCTTTTTTCCTTGACACCTTACTATCTTCATTTAACTTGTTTCTGAATACCCACTTAGTTCCAATCACATCTTTGCCTTTAGGTCTAGGTACAAGAGTCCATGTTTTGTTTTTCTCTATTTGTTCTATCTCTTCATTCATAGCTTCAATCCAACTTTCATTCAATAATGCATCTTCGATATTTATAGGTTCAAAATGAGCAAGTAAACAAGTGCCTTTCAACTTACTTCTTGTCATTATTCCTTCTAATTTATCTCCAATGATCTGATCTAGTGCATGATGCTTTCTGACATACTTTGCTAACATGGGCTCCTTGCCTTTTAAATGACATCCATTGTTATCATTCTGCATCTCAACTTCTTGTTCTAGATTTGGTTGCTCAGGCTCGGTAGACGTTGATTTGGTAGCTTCTGTTTGCAACTCAGATTCTTGCAACTCGGGTTCTTGCAACTCAGGAGGCATTAGCTCGGTTTGAACTTCCTATGTCTCAATAAATGAAGACTTTGGAGTTGGGGATTCTTGATTAACTAGTATACTTGGCACTATATCCGGTTTAATGTAAAAAAATATCTTGTAGTCTTTAGGTACCCTTTTTCTTTCTTCTTCAGATCTTTCTACAAACTCATCAACTTTCACATGTGCACTTTCTATGATTTTGTGAGTAAATAGATTCAAACATCTATATGCTCTACTTTTGTAAGAATATCCCAAAAATATTCCTACATCACCCTTTACATCAAATTTAGCTTTTCTTGATTCTTTCAAAATGTAACATTTTCTTCCAAATACTTTTAGGTAACTAACATTGGGTTTGTAGCCATACCATAATTCATAGGGTGTTTTGAATAAGTCCTTTTTCAGCTGTACTCGATTCAAGGTATGAACTGCAGTACTGATAGCTTCCTTCTAGTATTTGATAGCAATACCTTTCTCAATTTAAGGTTCTTCCGCAATCCATGATAGATCTATTCCTTCTTTCTGCTATTTCATTTTTTTCATGAGTTCTAGGTGCTAAAACCTATCTTTTGATTCCCCTTTCAATGCAAAAGTTATTGAACTCATGTGAAATGAATTTGCCACTTCTATCAGATCTTAACCCTTTCAGTCTTTTTTCTATTTCATTTTCTACTCTGGCCAAATACCCTTTGAATTTTTCAAATGCTTCTGATTTCTCTCTTAGGTACATGACAATCATCATTCATGAGTAATCATCAACAAATAGAATGAAGAATTTTTTACCAGTATAACTTTCAATGCCAATGGGTCCACACAAATTAGTATGCACAATTTCTAGAACTTCCTCAAACTAATAGCTCTTGCTCTTAAAACTTGTTTTTCCCATTTTACCAATTTGACAATTCTTGCATAGACCAACCTCAGGTTTCTTGATGTTAGAAATACCTCTTACTTTCCTAAATTTACTAATCTTTATGAAGTTGTCAAAGTTTACATGACATAACCTCCTATTCCATAACCAACTTTCTTTAATTTGAGTAATGAAACATGAAAATTTTCCAAGTTCAAGATAAAATAAGTTACCTTTTGTTTGAGTGCCTGATCCAATCAGCTTTCCTTTGTCATTCAAAAATCTTGCTTTTCCATGCATAAATTCTACTATGAATCCATTATTGAGTAGCTATTCCAAACTCAACAAGTTATGCTTTAGTCCTTCTACCCAATATGCATTATCACATACGAGTTCCTTGGTTAGTGAGATTCTTCCTTTTCCTCTTATACAACAAGGTTCATTGTTACCAAATCTTACACTACCACCATCATAGTCTTCAAAGTATTCAAACTTAGTTTTATCACTAGTCATGTGATGAGAGCAACCAATATCTATGATCCATGTATCATTTCTTCTCATATGAGAAATGATTTCCATTTCTTCTCATATGAGAAATGATTTCCATTTCTTCATCATTATCAGACTCATCTTTCACAACAATGTAGACAATTTCTTCTTCTTCTTCATCATCAGAATCATTAGAATTTTTAGCCATAAAACATGTTTTCTTACCTTTATCCTTGAATGATTTGAAGTCTTTCTTGCCATTGTACTTGTAACCTTTCTTCTCATCCTTGTTCTACTTATTTGGACACCTAGCAGCAATATGTCCAATTTCTTCACAAGAAAAATAGATTAGAGGAACTTTACCTTTATATTTCCCTTTGCCTCTTGAATATTTTCTTGCTAGTAGAGCTTCAACCACCTCAAGATCACTGTCTGAAATTTGTTCTGATTCTTCATCACTATCTAATTGTGAATCCTTCATCTTTTCCCCTTTTTCTTTGAGTGAAAGCTTGGCTTCAAATGCTGATTCAATGTTCTTGGCAGCTGGAACATAATTGTCATAGTTGTCTAGTTCAAATGCGGTTAATCTTCCAACTATGGCTTCTAGATTTATCTTATGATTTGCTTCACATCTTCTTTCTTGAATTACAAAGACTCTAATTGCATAAATGGGAAGTATAGTTTTGAGTAATGTACTTATAACTATCTCCTCATTGATATCTCCTCCAAATGCTTTGATTGCACTAACACATGCTTTAACTCTTTCAAGATATTTTCCAATGTTTTCATTCTCTCTCATCCTCATTCGATCAACTTGTCATCTCAAACTTTTTGCTTTGGCTCTTCTTACATTATCATCTCCTCCATATATTTCTTTCAGCTTGTCCCACATTTCAAAGGTGGATTTGCAGTCCTTGATGTCATCAAATTCTTCATAACTCAGAGCAGATGCTATATCTATCATCATATTGTTGTGAGTCTTCTTTTCAGCAATATCATTGAGAAATAATGTACCAGTAGGTTCACCATATTTTTCATCAAGGTACTTTAGTCTTGAATCTCCAATAGAAGCTAGATGAAGTCTCATCAACCCTTGCCATGCTAAGAAGTTGTCCTTGTTATGTTTTGGAGTTTCCCTCTTATAATACATCCTGACCTTTGGCTTAGATCCTTAAAATCTTTTCCTACAAGTACCAAGAGCTCTGATACCAATTGTTAAAATTCTAGACGGAGTAACTAAGAGGGGGGGGGGGGGGGGGGGGGGTGTTGAATTAGTTACCACAAAAATAATTCACAAATCCCTTAGATGTCTTTCTTTGCTAATACTTGGTAAACAATGTAGAAATATTGTAACACACTAGATTAACTAGTTACTGATCATCTAGCATTAATGGTTATTAATATGCATGAAAAAATATATGAACACAAGAGACACCAGATTTAATGTGGAAACCTAATATGGGAAAAACCACCAAGTAACTAGCTACCGATTTTCACTCTTTTGAAGTTAGCCCTATTAGAAGCCAACCTTGTTAAAGGTTACAATACACACTATTAGGTGTGACCCTGTTAGAGGATTTAATCACCCTGTTAGGAGTGGCCATGCTAGAGGTCTTTTGAAACAATTCAACTGAACTGTCAGCTTGTGAGAAGATTTAGAAAATCATTGTTAAACCAACTCTCTTAAGATATTTGAAATCACTACTACAATGGTTATAAAGCAACAATGAATTGACCTGAGTGAGATGCAATTAAATTTCCTAGCTACAGGTCTCTGTTCAACATCATTAGATCCTCCTTGACCAAATATGGCTTTGCTCCTCCTGAATGATCTCTGATCATCCTAAAAGTTCACTTCCACAATAATCAATCTTCATATCACATTGATTCCATACATTTCCACACTTTTAGAATTCACAACTTGACCTCTTACTTATACCATTTAGATTATCAAGTTAGCCCATTTACATGTTACATTTACCAATAAACCATACATCAGTCACCTAAAGATATTACTCTAAACAAATAAACTTATTTCATAAAATAGTGAAATCCTTTACTGGCTGACCCTGCTCAATAAATACTACTTCCAAAAATTTCCTAAGTTAACCTTCTTGACTCGGTTAACAATGAAATATCCTTAAAATCCTTTGGCTATCAAGTTTACTCGGTAAGAACTATTTCTTCCATATTTCCTTTGATGACCAAGTGAGCTCAGTAAGAAGTATTTCTTCCATATTTCCTTCGATGACGGAATGAGCATGGTAAGAACTACTTCTGCCATATTTCCTTTGATGATCGAGTGATCTTGGTAGGAATTTCTTCTTCCATATTTCCTTCGATGATTGAGTGAGCTCAGTAAGAATTGTCCTTTACCTTGCTGACCTTCTGAGCTTGGTAGACAAAATCTAATGATTGATATGAAATTTGTGTTACATCAAAGACAACACAAAATTTGAAAAATTGTATCTAACAATTACTTGACCTTCCTCTTTACATCAACTTCTCATATTGTCAAATTGTTGTGATAATATTTTTTTACAAATTTGAAAACTTTTCATTTTTTCATAAATGACCTCCAAGAATCCTAAAACTATAAAAATATGGTAAATAAAACATAGACACATTACTCCTACCATACTCTATGACATTTACTTACTTTTATCAAACTTGACCATATAAACTTAAATAGACAAGATTGACAACATTTTACAAATTGATTCCAAGGCTTAACTTAGTCATAAATGTTGACTCAAATATATTTTCAAACACTAACCTGACATTTTGGAAAAAACCATTAATGAGATATTTATTATTTATGTCCATTTTTCTAGGTGCTATTGTACTAGAAGAAAGGAACCTGAAGACTTCAAAAATTTTATTTACATTGAACCTGATACATTGCCTAATCCAATTAGATGTCAAGAGACCTCACCTCCCAAGTCCCCAAACTCTCCAGAAGCACTTGAGTTGTAGCCAATGCAATCCAAATTATAGTCTAGAGTACTCGAGTCACAGTTAGAAGCACTTGAGTTGTAGCTAGTGTAACCCAATTCACAATCTGAAGGACCCTAGTCAAAGATAGTGGGACCCAAGCATGATTCAAAAGATCATGGTGAGTCAAGTGACATAAGCTCTACATTGAAAGGTACATGTTTTCTTACTAAATTTGAGCCTAGAACTATTAAAAATGCTTTGTATAATGAAATTTGGATTGAATAAATGAATGAAGAGATTGAACAAATAGAGAGGAACAAAAATTAGACTCTTGTTCCTATACCCAAGGATAAGAATGTAGTTGGCAAAAAATGGGTATTTAAAAATTAGCTGAATGAAGATGGAGAAGTTTCAAGAAACAAAGCAAGGTTAATATGCAATGGTTATTCTCAAGAGGAAGTTATTAATTATGGTGAAACTCTTTCTTCTATTACAATATTAGAAGGTGTTAGGACACTAGTTTCTTATGCTACATATAAAGGATTCAAATTTTCTCCGATGAATGTAGACTCTACATTCTTGAATGCAATTCTAGAAGAAGAAGTCTACATAGAGAAACCTAAAGGTTTTGTAGATCATACTAAAAGGGATATGGTTCGTTAGCTAAACAAAGCATTATATGGTCTCAAATAAGCTCCAAGAGTACGATATGAAATATTACATAATTATTTGATAAAGACTAGTTTTCAAACTAGGACTAATTATAATAACTGTATATACATCAAAGAAGGTCTAGACAAGAAGATTGTGTTAGCAAAAATACTTGTGGATGATACATTGTTTACTAAAAATGATGATTTGTGAAAATCTTTTTTAAAGGAAATGAGCAATGAATTTTTGATGTCAATGATTGGATAGATCAAATTCTTTGTTGGCTTGTATATTCAATAGAAGAAAGATTGTATTTACCTTACTCAATTTACATATATCAAGGAGATAATCTAGAAGTTTGAAATGGAGGATTTGAGATTAGTCGGAGCACCTATGTCTACTATATATAAACTTTCCAAAAATGATGATTCCAAAGAGGTAGATTAGACCACATACAAATCAATGATTGAAAAACCTCATTACATAGTGCATACAAGAGCTGACATTGCATTAGCAGTTGGTACAGTAGCAAGATTTTAAGCTAATACTAAGAAAATCATATGATGGAAATAAAGAGAATCATGAGGTATCTAAAAGGTACTAAAGATTATGGATTATGCTATTTTAAATACAAAAGGAGTAACTTAGAGGGGGGGCAGGGGGGGGGGGGGGGTGTGAATCATTTACCACTAAAATAAATCCCAGATCCTTCAAATGTTAACAACAAAATTAAGTCTAAGAAAATCAATTCCTACTCATGCTTGGTAAACAAAAACAAATTTCTATAACTCAGTAAATGCAGAGAGAACTACTTTTAACTAATCTTAAAAAATTAGTAATTAACTTTGTAAGCATGAAAGAAATAACATGAACACATGAGACACCATGATTTAACACAAAAACCTAATTTGGAAAATACCACCAATGTAGCTAGTTACTATTTTTCACTCTTCTAAAGTAAGCCCTATTTTCAGCCAATCTAGTTAAAGGTTACAAAACACACTATTTGGTGTGACCTTGTTAAAGGATTTAATCACCCTGCTAGGAGTGGCCTTGCAAAAGTTCTTAAAAAAATTCAATGGAATTGTCACCTTTTTAGAGGATTTACTATTGGTTATTAAACCAGCTTTGTTAAAAGATTTTAGATCACTGCTACAATGGTTAGAGAGTAACAATGAAATGACATGATTGTGATGCAACTGAATTGCTGAATTTAGATATCTTTTCTACTTAAAATTTATCCTTCCTAATCAAATATTACTTTTTTTTTGCTCCACAAGGATACCTGCTTATCCTTCAAGTTTTCTCCCACTCTTTTCTTTCAATTCAATCAACACATTTGCACACACACACTAGAAATCTCAACTTGACCTTTTTCTTATACCTTCCAAATTGTCAAGTCAGCCCAAATTCAAGTTACAATAACCAATATTTGTCATCATAGTCAGCTAGAACATAAGTTTACATAAAATTACAAAGTTGGCCATAATGAAGAAACTCAGGTTCAAAAGATTGGCTTGGTGAGGTTCTGATACTCGACATTGCCATGCACTCGATAGACTTGGTCCATACTGATCACCTTCAAGTAGTCTCAAACTCAGCCTACACTAGTGACTCAATGACTCAATGAATATTGTGAAACTTGATTCATGTGACATAGCTCGGTAGAAACTAACTTTCAAATGATTCCCTGTGTTAACCAATAGAAGCTCGATTGCAAACTTACAGAAATCCTTTAGCAACAAATGAATTCAATGAATACTAACTCTATCCAACTTTCACTTCATTGACTATATGAGCTCAGTTAACACTCTTCCTCAACACACTTTCCTTTGATGCCCAAGAGAACCTAGTAGACACTACTTTTTGAATTTGAAAAACATAGACACACTCAGTAGACACTACAAACTATCTTCACTACTAGAGAGAGCTTGACAAGTACTAACTAAAATTGATATGACATGAAACTGATATGAAATTTTTGTAACATCAAAGACAACACACAACTAATCAATTGTCTCCAACAATCTCCCTCTTTGGCATTGATGGCAACATAATAAGTCATAGAACAATGAAATTTCAAAGCAAGCCTAAAGTAAGGAACATATCCTAAGTTTCATTTTGATTATTATCCATGAGAATTCCTTCTGTCAGTGTGAGCTCTATCTATCTTTGAATAAAAATAACTTTTTCCTCTTACTGCAAACCTCTCCCTCTTAGAGAAATTCCTTATGAGATATGACAGTAAACTTCTCCCTCTTTGACAACACATGACAAAGACAACACATGCTAATTTTATATTAATATACCTTGAGTACTGATTCATATGCAATATTTTCTTGATTATGTTGCATCAACTGATTGTTCTTTAGTATGCTCTGGTTGATGCATCACCAAACTTTATTTAGTGACCTTTAGATAGGGGAATGACTCCTAGCTTACCTCTTAGATACAAGAATGCATCCTTAGGTAATGGCTTGGTGAATATGTCTAAATTTTTTCTTTTGTATGGACATATTCCAATTTAATTTCTTTGTCTTGCACCAATTCTCTAACAAAATGATATTTTATAGCAATATACTTGGTTTTGGAATGCATCACTAGATTCTTTGATATGTGAATTGCACTTGTATCATCACAAAACATGACAACTAGTTGTCTAATCTCAACCTTCATGCCCTCCAACAACTATTTAAACCAAACAATGTTAGAACAATTCACTATTGTTGCAACATATTCTACTTCTGCTATAGATTGGGAAGTGTAGTTTTGCTTTTTACTTGTCCAAGATACTAAACTTTTACCAAGAATGCTCCAACACTTGTGCTTTTTCTATCATCAATATTTCCTACCCAATCAACATTAGTAAATACTTTTAGGTCCGGATTTCCTCCAAGTTTATACCATAAGCCATAGTCTTTAGTGCCTTTTAAATATCTCAAGATTCTTTTGATTACCATCATATGATTTTCTCTTGGTTTTTCCAATAATATTGCCACTATACCAATTGCTAAAGCAATATCAAGCCTTGTATTAACTACATACTGTTATTTTCAAATCATTGATCTATATAAGATCTGATCTACCTCTTTTGAATCATCTTCTTTCATAAGCTTTAATCTAGTACACATGGGGGTTCCAACTGGTTTTGAACCTTCCATACCAAACTTCTTGAGTATGTCCTTGATATACTTAGATTGAGTGATGTAGATACCATTCTTGCTCTACTATATCTGAAGACCAACAACGAACTTAATCTCACTAAGCATAGACATTTCAAATTCTTTGTTCATTTGCTTTGAAAATTCTTTGCATAGATAATCATTCCTGCACCAGTTCTTTGACAAAGTGATATTTTATAGCAATGTACTTTGTTTTAGAATGCATCATTAGGTTCTTTGATATGTTAATTGCACTGGTGTTATCACAATATGTTACTATTGGTTCTTTGACTTCAACCTTCATTCCTTCTAACAATTGTTTGAACCAAACAATGTTAGAACAATTTACTACTTCCACACACTTTTCTTTTGTTGTGGATTGGGATGTTTAGTTTTGCTTCTTGCTTGTCTAAGATACCAATCTTTTACCAAGAAAGAAGGCTCCACCACTAGTACTTTTTGCGTCATCAAGATTTCCCACCCAACCAACATTAGTAAATACCTTTAGGTTTAGGTTTCCTCCAAGTTTGTACCATAAACCATAATCTTTAGTACCTTTCAGATATCTCAAGATTCTTTTAATTGATATCATGTTATTTTCTCTAGGTTTAGCTGAGAATCTTGCCACTATCCCAACTAATAAGGCAATATTAGGCCTTGTGTGAACTACATATAGTAATTTTCCAATCATTGATCTGTATAAGGTATGATCTACTTCTTTGGCATCATCATCTTTGGTAAGCTTGAGTCCAGTACACATGGGGGTACCAACTATTTTTGAATCTTCCATTCCAAACTTCTTGAGTATCTCTTTTATATACTTATATTGAGTGATATAGATACCATTTTTGTTTTTCTATATTTGTAGTCAAACAAAGAATTTTATTTCACCAAACAAGGACATCTTAAACTCTTTGTTCATTTGTTCTACAAATGCTTTGCATAGGTCATCATTACCTATAATCAAAGTGTCATCTATAAATATCTTTGCCAAGATAATTTTGTTATCTAGTCCTTCCTTGATGTACAAGCTACTGTTATCATTTGTTCTCAAAAAACCAGTCTGTATCAAGTAGTTGTGTAGTCTTTCATACCAGGCTCTAGGGGCTTGTTTGAGACCATACAGTTCTTTGTGTAATTTATAGACCATGTCCTTTTTTTCAAGATCAATAAAACCTTCTGACTATTCAATGTAGACTTCCTCATAAAGAATTCCATTCAAGAATGGAGATTTAACATCCATTTGATATACTTTGAATCCTTTATGAGCTATATATGCAAGTAGGGTCCTAACACCTTCTAATCTTGCAATAGGAGAAAACGTCTCACCATAATCAATTCCTTCTTCTTGATAATATCCTTAATACACTAGTCTAGCTTTGTTTCTTGATACTTGTCCATCTTTATTTAGTTTATTTCTGACTACCCATTTTGTTCTAATTACATTTTTATTGTTTGGCCTAGTAATAAGAGTCCAAGTTTTGTTCTTTTCTATCTGTTCAATTTCTTTGTTCATTGCCTCAATCCAACTTTCATTTTCTATAGCATCCTTAACACTTCTAGGTTCAAAATAAGCAAGTAAACATGTATCTTTTAATTTGCTTCTTGTCATAGTACCTTCTGATTTATCTCCAATAATTTGATCAAGTGCATGATGCCTTCTCACATATTTGGCCAATACAAGTTCTTTTCCTTTTGAATGATTTTCCTTGTCTTCATTTTGAATTTCAAATCCAGGCTTAGGTTGTTCAGACTCGATAGGCATTGACTTGGTAGCTTCACAATGTGACTCAAGTTCCTATGACTCAGTACCTTTAGAGTGTAACTCAGTTTGAACTTCTTGCAACTTGGTAACTATGAAAGGCTCGAGAGATGAAGTCTTATTATTTTTCAATGTATTAGGTTAAAAGTAAATAAATCTTATGTAATCCTTTGGTCCCCTTTTGTTTTCTTCTTCAATCTTTTCTGCAAACTCATCAATTCTTACATGTATAATTTCTATTATTTTATGAGTAGACAAATTCAAACATTTATATACCTTACATCTATAGGAATATCCTAAGAGTATACCTTCATCACCTTTCACATGAAATTTTCCTTTTCTAGACTCTCTCAAGATATAACATCTATGGCCAAGTACTTTCAAATAACTTACATTGGTAACTAGAACATAATTTCCATAGCAAGTCAAATTATGATATTGCTATTAGGATTTAACTGTGTGATTTTTTGAGTCAAACTCATTGACCCATGTTTCATGAGTAGTGATTCAACATGAATCCATCTCTCATGAGAATAAATGGAACCCTTATCACTCATTGGATCTAGGCGATTCTCACAGGGGTCAAGCACTGGGACTTCCTAGGAGGTCACCCATCCTAGTACTACTCCAGCATGAGCACACTTAACTACAAAGTTTCCTCCATGGTTAAACCCAAAGCTTGCAACCCCATTCGCAAAACCTTCACCAAGTGTTGTGCCTTATGAACCATTCATTATAAAGCCCCTTAATCTCATCAATTGATAAGTAGGAGATAATTTCTACAGCAAGTCAAATTTTAATATTGCTACTAGGATTTAACTATGTGATTTTTTGAGTCAAACTCATTGACCCATGTTTCATGAGTAGTGATTCAGTATGAATCCATCTTTCATGAGAATAAATGGAACACTTAGCACTCATTGGATCTAGTTCATGCTAACAGGGGTCAAGCACCAGGACCATACCATTGGGTTTGTAGCCATACCATAATTCATAGGTAGTTTTATCTAAATCCTTCTTCAATTATACTCGGTTCAAAGTATGAACCAAAGTGCTGATGGCTTCTTTCTAGTATTTGATAAAAACATTCTTTTCAATCATTAGAGTCCTTGCAAAATCAATGATAGATTTGTTTCTTCTTTTAGCTATACCATTCTACTCAAGAGTGTCAAGGGGTAATACTTGCCTTTTGATCTCTCTTTCAATGCAAAAATTATTGAATTTATTAGAGATGAAATCACCACCTCTATCTGATCTTAAGCATTTCAATATTTTTCCTATTTCTTTTTCTACTCTAGCCATATACCATTTGGATTTCTCAAATGCTTGTGACTTTTCTCTAAGATACATGACAATCATCATCCTAGAGTAGTCATCAACAAAAAGAATAACAAATTTTTCTCTACTATAACTTTCTACACCAATAGGTCCACATAAGTTAGTATGCACAATTTCTAAGACATCTTCAAATTGATAGTTTTTACTCTTAAAACTAGCCTTTCCCATTTTACCAATCTAAAAATTCTTGCACAAACCAACATTTGGTTTCTTCAAACTAGGGATTCCTCTTACTTTTCTCAATATTGTTATCTTGACCATATTATCAAAATTTACATGACATATTCTTCTCTGCCATTACCAAATTTCTTCAATTTGAGCAATAAAACATGAGTAATCACCAAGATCAAGATAAAATAGGTTACCTCTTGTTTGTTTTCCTAATCCAATCAGATTCTATTTTCCATCCAACATTCTTACCTTACCATGCGTGAATTCTACCTTGAATCCAGTGTTGATTAACTATGCTACACTCAGTAGATTTTGTTTCAATCCTTCAACCCAATAGGCATTATCACATACAAGTTCTTTGGTTAATGAGATTTGGCCTTTCCCTTTTATGCAACAAGGTGCATTGTTTCCAAACCTTATTCTACCTCAATCATAGTGTTCAAAGTGTTCAAATTTTATTTTGTCTCCAATCATATGATGAGAACATCCATGTGTCATTTTTACTAACATGAGAGATAAGTGTCATCTTATCTTCTTCTTCATCAGATTCATCTTCTGTAGTAATGTACACTATTTCATCTTAACCATTATCAGAATCTTTACCAATAAAAAAAGTCTTCTTACCTTTGTCTTTGAAGAATTTTTGACTTTTGGATTCATTCTTGCTTTTGTACTTATGGCTCTTCTTCTCATCTTTTCTTTCTCTATTTGGACACCTGGCAGCAATATGACCAATTTCTTAACATGAAAAATAAATCAAAGGAACTTTACCTTTGTACTTTCCTGTACCTCTAGAATATTTCTTTGCAAGTAAAGCTTCAACAACTTCAAGATCACTATCAGAACTTTCCTCTATTTCCTCTTCACTTTCTAGCTGATCATCCTTTATTTTCTTTCCTTTTTCTTTGAGTGAAAATTTGTCTTTAAATGCAAACCCAACACTTTTGGACGTTGGAACAAAATTGTCAAAGTTGTCTAGCTCAAAACCTGTCAATCTTCCTACTAGAGCATCCAAACTTGACTTGTGATTTGGTTCACATCTCTTTTATTTGATAGAAGATACTCTAATTGCATCGATATTAAGCAATGTTCTAAGAACTCTACTAACAATAGTTTCTTCTTTGATTTCTCTTCTAGATGCTCTAATTGCACAGACACTAGCCTTGATTCTTTCCACATATTTGGAAACATTTTCATCTTCTCTCATTTTCATTTGATCAAACTATCCTCTAAGGCTTTCATCTTTGGCTCTCTTTACATTTTCATCACCACCATAGATATCCTTTAGCATGTTCCACATATCAAAATTAGTTTCATAGTATTTGATCTCATCAAATTCATCATAGCTGAGAGTAGATGCAATATCAATCATGTTGTTACGGTTCTTTTTCTCAACAAGATCTTCAACAGATAATGTGCTAGTAGGAGTTTTGTATTTTTCATCAAGGAATTTGTAGCTTGAATCACTAATAGTGGCCAAATGAAGTCTCATGAGTCCCTACCATGCTAAATTTTTTTCTCTTTTTAGTTTTGTAATCTCTCTTTTATAAGACATCTAGATCTTTAGCTTAGGTCCTTGAAACTTTTCCTGCAAGCACAAAAAGCTCTGATACCAATTGTTGGAAATAAAAAAGGAGTAACTAAGAGGGGGATTGAATTAGTTACTACTAAAATAAATCTCAGATCACTTAGATGTCAACAACAAAATTAAGACTAAGAAAACTAATTACTGCTCATGCTTGGTAAATAAACACAATTTGTTGTAACTTAGTAAATGCAAAGAGAATTACTTTTAATTGATCTTAAATTATTATTAATTAACTTTAAAAGTATGAAAGAAATAAGATGAACACATTAGACACCAATATTTACCGTGGAAACCCAATTTGTGAAAAACCACCAATGTAACTAGTTACTATTTTTCACTTTTCTGAAGTGACTTGTCTTAGGAGCCAACCCAATTAAAGGTTACAAAACACACTATTAGGTGTGACCCTATTAAAAAATTTAATCACCCTGCTAGGAAGACTAATATTATCACTAAGTGTAAATTGTTCTTAATGTGGTCATATAATAATTAATTAGGAAGGTGTAACAAATGACTTAGGGAATTTTTTTATGGATTCGATATAAAGGAAGGACATTTTCTATTATAATGAGTATGGATGTGAAGTGATTGTAAGAAACATGAAGAGAATAATGTAAAGTTGAGAAGAGTAGAGTGAAAGTGAATGAAACTTCATTTCTAAGGATTTATTGTGTGATCTGAAGTTAGATACTTTGATTCAAGGTTTATGACCTAGTCTACAAGGTGTGATAGTGATTGGTTAGGTTGATAGGACAAAGGAAAGAAGTTTAAAGTATAGAACACAAAATTATTCTATAAGGAAAAGTTGAGAGATCAATTGGACAATGAGTTCGGTGATCTTGCCCTAGAAGTTGTTTGGACAGTGGGTCTTTCTATCTTCTACAACTCCTAATAGGGCTGGCACAACTCCTAATAGGGATTCAAAGTCTCCTAAAATGGACTCACATGTGAAAAATGTTGTAATAGACTCTTTACAAAGTTTATCCTTTAACAAGGAATATTTATATTAGTACATCATCTTGTGGGCATCATTCCCACTGAGGTTTTCCCTTTGATGAAAATTTTCCCTTGTTAATATATCTGGTGTAATTGTCTCTATGCATCTTGTTATGGTTGTTGTTTACTTTGGTTGAATGCATAAGATTGTTTAAGGTTGATAAATATTTTAATTATTGGATAACTAATTCACCCCCCCTCATAGTAATCTTGGTGGACTATTTTTTCTAACAATTAGTATCAGAGCATTAGGTCTTTGAAGATAAAGCTTAATAACTTTGGGAGATCCATGGAAAGTATGTTTAGGAAAGATAGTCCTGCATCTGACAAAAAAAATTTTGACACCTGAGTAATGGAAATTGTTGGTGAATTATGAGATTTGTGTAAATAATATAGCATTGAGTTTTTATATCTAGAATCCTTTTGTTCTATACACAAGAAGAGAAGCACAAGCAAGGATAGATCCAGATCCAAAGAAGATGTAAAGATAAAGGAAGACATTGATCTACTTACAAAATAGAACTAAAAAGGTATAATTTTTTTTATTTGTTGGACATGTAAATAATTTGGTCACTTTTCAACTAGATGTCATAGAGGGTAAATTTTTTTTGAAAGAACTTACTTTTCAATAAAGTTGAAGAATTTAGAGAAAGAATGGAAAGATCCTTAAAAGACTATGATAATATGTCTAGATTGGTTAATGAAGAACAAGTAATAGAAGAAACACTATTGGAGACTACTATGGAAAGTGAAAATGTGAGAGTTGATGACAAATTTGTGACATAAGAAAGAACAATTGATTATAATTTAGATGATCATTAGAAGTGTTGGTCTAATTTTTACAAAATAAAATTTTCCTATTTCTAGAATTAAGTTCTATGTCTTTCTTACTAAGGTTTTTTTTTTGTCTTTGCAATTTTAAAACCCTATGAGAAATCCTTTTAAAATCAAGCTTTGTGTCCCAATTAAGCATGCTAGGCCTTATTTAAAAAAAAAAATTATTGTGTTGGAAAATTTTTGAATTTGGAATATTCCTTCTAGATCCATTTAAAATCCCACTTTCTCGTTTATTGTTCCCAAAGTTTTCACACTATCAGATCTGTGCTAGATCTACAATGGTCATTTTCTCACTTAGAGGAAGTGTAAGGTTTTTAACCCATGTGACATAGTGACTACTCCAAAATACAAGGATGGTTTTAAAAAGCAGAAAGTGGGTGCCATAGTTTATGTTGATTCAAACTTTTCCATAATATGATTGATGTTAAAATTGTCATTGTCAGAGAAGGGAATAGTTGGAAAAAGGTACAATCAACATCACCAAGGTTTGGTTTTTTATTGCAGGGCACTATGTCATGACTGGAAATTGCAAGTGCCCTACAAGTAAGGACATAACACCTTACTAGAGAATAGCAAGGATGATAGATATTTGAAAAAGAAGGTGATCATAAATTTCTTAGGTGATAATATTTTTGTGTGGTTTTGTTACCTTGTTAGAGGCATTGATTATGGTAATCATGATTTAAAAATGGATATCTTCTTGGCACCAAATTTTCAATAGTATTCAAGAGGTCACTATGTCATGACTGGGAAAATAAGAAATATGGCTGGTAGCAACATAGTACCTCAATGGAAAATGGGTTTGCGGCAATGATTCCAAGGTGGGTCCCAAATGTTTCCTTCGTTAGCAATAAGCCATGTAATCACCTTGACATGTTAGCATCATTTAAATAACATGTGTGTTTTATGTACCAAAGTTTTCTAGAAATATGGGAGGTCACTATGTCATGATCACAAAGTCCTTATTCTCTGTCGATAGCAACGTAGCACCTTACTGAAAAATATGAAACATGGCAGGCTCAATTTTATGGTGTTACAAAAGGGAATAGAATATGGTTTGACTTTACTAGCTTTTTGTAATATTGCCAAGTCACACATTACATGGACTCACATTCAAAAGGAAGGGGTAGATGGAAGCTCGTGACCATCAGATCAAAGATGGATCAATGGTCATTTCCAAGTCACTATGAGGAGTCGCTCATTTTTTAAAGGTAGTGACATAGTGACCAAAGGGAGAAAAGGAGGGAGCCACCACAATTGTATTGAACCAAAAATCAAATGTACATCATCAAATTTAAATGAGATCAATGATTGTCACTATGTCGCATAGACAACATGCTCACTTTTTATGCATAGCGATGTAGCAACTTGGCAATGCATGTCCTCTAGAACTAGTGGTTCCAATTTGTATCACCAGCAGTGAAGGAAAAGCACATGTGGAGAAATTTTAGTGGATTGACTTCCAACATGGTGAGTCAAAAATAATTCATTCCTATTTTCATTTTTGGATCATTGGATTTTTAGAGATCGGTGGTATAGTTTTAAAATCTAAATGTGGTGCCACCCTATATGCCTTACTATTCATTTATGAGGAATGAAAACTCCTCGTGTAAGTCAAAAAAAAATTATATTGCAAAAAAAATTTCCATTTCCATCCCACAAATAAAATATTTCAAGCTTTGAAACCAAAGATTTCTTGAGAGTCTATTCTGGATGTAATCAAATGTGAAAAAATTTCCCTTTGTTTACCAAATTGCAGAGAAGATTAGTAGAGAATCAAGTAAGTTCCTATTCTCACTATAAAAATCTAAGTACTTTAACTTTCTATAAATTGTATTCACCATGATTTCAAAGAAGGCTTTCACTGGTAAAGAAGATTACTTGGCCACAAATATTCATGATGATCTACTCAAATTATTATTAGAATCAACAAATGAGACCGTTGAAGTAAAGAAATTGACTTCCCTAAATGCTACACTTAAAATTTCTAATGGATTGTATGACAAGGGAAACTAGGTTATGGATGCCAATACTTCCAAAACATGGCTTTTTCTCTTTAGAAAAAGGTTCTCTAAAAGGAATGTGTTTTCCCCTCATCCAAATATCTAGAATTCTGACTTAGGAAAGTCAGTGGTTCGTAGTGTCTTTATGGATTATGACATCTTAGAGTTTGTTGCAAAAAATTATGATTTAGCAATCAGAGTAGTAAGAAGAATTGATGGTGAGTCTCTGATCACAATTAGCCCTAAGCTAATTATAGAGGTATTTGTCCTAAATCCATTGACAAACTATCATATACCCATTGACCTACAAGAATTAGAAAAGGAATATTTATCAAAGAAGGATGCAATCAGGTAGGGTGCATTAAGGGCACATATAGACATGATTGGGAATTTTCTTGTAATTATAGTAACCTCTAGAGAACCTTTCAAAAAAGAGTATTTCACTACCTGGGTTGTGGAGGCATACATGACTCTGTGTTGAGGTTTTGGTGAAGATGAACAAAATGTTATGCCCATAACTTTTATATATATGATTACTTAGTTTTCTTCTTTTGGTGTTGATATTATTTTTTATTTTGCCTCCTTTTTAGTTGAAGAAATTCATATAGCGCTAGTCGGGATTGCAAAATGCCACGTAGAGAAAACTTTTGTTCATTATTCCTTGCTGATCTATATGTTTTTGTTCAAGGGAAAAACATATTTTGGTAAGGAAATGAATTTGAATAGAGAACATGAGGGAGAAGCATTGCCAGCTCAGCTATGGAGTGCTGATATGACTTGGGATGCAAAGAATGCTAATTTTTTTAGATTAGATAGGTAATTTGCTTTAAAATTGAGATGCCTTTTATTTGAGCACAATACCAGAGTCCCTAAGGCACTAGTAGATCTTATCAGGCCCATGGACAATCCTACTGGTCTGAAAGTGTCACGTAATTGGGGAGACAATATCCCATACTCTATTTCAACTATTTTTAGGATTTATGGTTTCAAAGTAACTCCTCATGTACTACCCTACTAGGTGTCGTTAAAGGTAGGGGTAGCTGAGGTTTTTTGGTGACTAGGAGGATTGGAGGAAAATTATTTGGTGAAAGGGACAAAAGGGTTAATTTTCCCAACGTACACTATAGCCCACCATTTTGTTATTACAAAGGGAAGCTGTTTGTTTTTATACAAATTTCAAGATCAACATAAGATGATTGTATCTCATCCCCATTTTTGTGATACTAAGGGATTCTATGACCTAGCTTTTAGAAACAGAGCTAAGCTTGGTAAAATAAAACATGAGTCTTATTACCTAGAAGAAATAATAAGGAATGAGTTCACTTTGTAGGAGAAAGAGATCAAAAAGGAGAAATGGAGAGTTTTTTAAAGGGTTTTGGAATTCATTCATTGTTTTGAGAAAGATTATGTGCCTCTTGGTAATGCATTAATAGAGGCAGATAGAATCAATAAAATTATGATTACCTTTCCTGAAATAATAGAAACCATGAATGAGAATAAGCAATCATTTATTAATATTTATCCTAATAAAGCTAGAGAGGTTATGAAAAAGTTGTCATTCACTCCTAGTGTAGGGGCAGGACAATTGATTGTCCAAAAAAGGTTAGGTTATAATGTGATACAAAATAAGAAGGCCACTATAGATAAGGGTAAACAAATAATAGGATCCTCTAGTGTTTTCTTTGAAGAGTGACCTGATCAACCCTCTCCTAAGAGGTAAAGAATAATGAAACAACAAGGTCCTCACATTGAGAAAAATTCACTTGCACAATCCTCTTTGTGGATTGGAGAGGCACAACTCATTGGAGATAAAATTGAATAATTGGTGTCACAAGGAGGAGTTTTTATTACCTAGGTAGAATTAGATGAGGGAAACCACAAGGAGCCTCATATGCCAAGTCTAGATTTGTCTGTTGCAAATTATAAAGGAAGGGAACTAGACCCTGTGATAGAACAAGTAAGTCATAAATTTTTGTCAAATGATAGTTTTGTTATGTCCAGAGCCTTCCACTAGTTTGTATGGAGAAAAAACATAGGAAAATATGAGGAGAGGTGCAATAAGTTGGGAATTAAGCATCCAAAAAAGGAGGAGGCAACCTTTTAAAATCAAGTAAAAGAAAAGATGATGTAAGAATTCCAAAGTATAACCCCTAAAGAGGGCAAGAAAATGGTGAAAGAATCAAATATTTTAGTGCTACCCAATTGGGATATAGTAGATGCTCTAATTTTTAACTCTATTTCAAATAAATTGGACCTACAGGAAAAAATAATAAAGAATTCAAAGGTATTACATTCAGTAATGTCCAAGACACCTTCATTATTTGGTCATTAAGGAAAGGATCAAAGGCCAATTCATCACAACCTGATGACTCTAGATTAATCAGGAATATCATTGTAAAAAAAGTGACAAATAGCTTCCATGTAGAGGCTGTACATATGAATTTTGGAATATCTCACCTAGTTTTGGCTACTACAGAGAAAGAAAAGAAGGAAATGTTTGAATTCCAAGAAAAGTATGAAAAAGTTTTGGAGGCTTATAATAAAGAAGTTCAAAAAGGAATTGAACTTGAAAGTGAAATAATAGGATAGTATTCCAATACAAGGATTACATATACTCTCCCTCTATTGGAGCATTTTAAATCCACCCTCATAGAAATGCCAGAAACCCCACAAACACCACAATATTATACAGCTAAATATTTTGAAGAAGAGAAGAGAAAATTGTGTTCTTTACATGTAGAGCTAAATGTGCAATATGAAAACAAACTGAGAAAGGATCTCATGTATTTGGTCTATAAAATTGAGTGTCCATTGTTTTATGATCAATTAGAAAGAACAATAAATATATTGGATGAAATAAAGGAAAGTGATTAGGGCTTGAAGCCTATCGTAAATAAGTGGGATAAGAGGAGAAAAGAAATCACATTCTTTCATTTTTCTATCATAGATTCATTACATAACCATATTGAAAAATTATGATATTTTTAATGATCTTCAAGAATTCATTGATAAGAGAGTTTAGCTACAAAGAAGAATAGTTGGTTACTTGGCCAAGAACCAAAGCCAAAAATTTGATTTATTCCCATGTGCTTTGAATAGGAAGAACAAATTGAAAAATAAAGATGAATGAGTTAAAGAATTAGATGATTTATTTTGTCTAGGAATGAATAAAATCATCAATGAAATAGGACATGCATGGTTGACCACCACAATAGAAGAAGTGGTGAAAGCCTAAATATTCTTTGATTCTTTGAAAAAAGATTTTGTTAGTATTGACAAGGAGGGTGAATATGTTATCAAGAAGAAACAAGATATTCTACATTTTAAGTAGCTAGATGACACACTTTTTGACAAGTGGATGGTAGCTATTACTTTTGATGAATAGTTGGAAGGAGCAAAAAGTGATGATGAAGATGAAATATAGATCATCGACTCACTTCCACTAGTTCATGGGAAAGAAGAGACAAACAAGGGCAATCATCTCATGTGAAAGATATAGTGGGTGAGATGGATGATGTGATAGAAATGAAACCAAATATAATCATCACCTTGGTTTTACATGATGATACAAGTAGAAATTCAAGAGTAGAGGTGAATTTGAAGGAATCAGAGCCTCCCACATCACTGGCAAACTTGATAGCTACATATGCCAAGGATTCAGAATAAATAAAAGCCAATCATGGGATTTTTAGAATTTGAAGATGTAACAGAAGAGGGGCCTACCAAGAGAATAATCAGATGCATCAATTTTTTGTTACAAATTTTTTTGTCTTTTTGTGACAGTTACATGTAAATATCTTTTGTCTAATTGACAACTATCAGTTCTCTATGCCTGAAGCTTGTTGCATCTCACATTATTTAAGTTAGATTCCAAGGCTAGAGAAGGGTCCAATTTCTAATAAAAATTTAGTTTACATTGAATATTGGTTGGTCTAGTCATGGTTGCAGACTTTGTGATTTATTTTCTCTACAAATTTTCTTAGAATACATTGATGTTACATGATTCTTATGTCTTTTCTAGAGTCATTCTAAGTTTTATTACAATTGTATACAATTTTCAAAGAAGATTAATACAAAATTGAACTATCCCCATATCTTTTCTTGCTGAATTTTATCTCTATTGTTATTACCTAGTCATTCTGATGTTGTGTGAGCAAAGCTCATCCAATGGAATGAAATTCATTTAGGTTGTATGTCAATTAATTATTGCTATTGATTCAATGAATTAAGTAGATGCTTTAGTGAATTTGATAGGGTTGCTATGGTAATAGGAAGGATATCTGTAAGAATGAATTCTAGCAAAGTTGTTGATATTATTGGATGTAATGCAATCAATTAGATCTATAAATTGAAGCAGACTCTAAATCCCAATGGATAAAACACTGATCTAGTTAATCTAGTTTGTAGATAGAGAGATCATGAATAAGCACCAATTCTAAAATCAAAATCAATTTGATTTTACTATTTGAAGAGTTTCCAAGAGGTTCATCACTTGTTTACATTCAATTTTTGAGTTTTAGATAGCTACTAGTTCTAGAAATATTTGTAAACCTAGGGAGAATTGTGACCAAATTTGTTTATAAGTGATGTATATCATCTAAAATTGTCAAGGAATGGATAAAATATGTATATATCAGAGACAAAAGATGAGAATCAAAATGAAACTAATAGATTCCCATACAACAACATTCATTTAAATTATCCCTAGATATATCCACCTTGGTTATGCAAAGCCTAGAAAGTAGAAAACCAGTCTTGGCTTTTTTGAAGTTGGATCCAAATAATATGCATACATAATTGTTAATGGGAGGTAGCTAGTCCCTAGATTTATGAGTATTATTATCTTGTTATTGAAATTTTGTTTTTCAGTAGTTGAAAAACACCAACAAAATGGTGACTCTACTAGGGAATTGTACAACACATATGTGAGAAGTATTGTAGTTTCTTTGGTCGTGTTGTGTATGTGTTTGTTAGATCATTTCAGCATTATTTGTGGTTATGGTGGACTTGTTTTAGTGACAAATCTTGAGAATTTAAAAAGAAAAGGAAACCCAAATGCCACATGTGTACACTAACATATACAACTCTTTGAAGTGTCTTATCTATCAAGCTAGAGTTGTAGTCTTATGACTTTTGTGATTGGTACATCTGTATGTCATATATTTTTATATTATCTTGTATACTTTTCCTAAACCTAGGAGTTATTTTATTGTTACTTTTCCCTAAGAATATGGTGGCGACTGGGTCAAGGTTTTAAAGCTAGTGCTTATTTGATAAATAGTAAATATGGCTGACAAAAGGAAAAACACAAGAGCTTACACAAAAGCCAATCCTAATGTACCAATGTATACTAACTTAGCTCAAGGTGGTGGGAAGAACCTGAATAAGAAAAAGGTAGACCCAAACCCTACTTGGAAACCAAGAGGTAGTGTATCAGTTAATTCTCAATACCAACTAGTGGTAGGGAGAGAGTCTTCTTTACTTAGCTCTAAATAAAAAACAACAAGGCTCTTAGGAAGAATATTTAGCACCCCATTACCATATGAAAGAGTCTATTAGGAAAAGAATATGTTATTGGTATGGAATGCATCACCTAGGCTTAATTTGATAGCCAAGATGAATCATAGGCTAGGATTTAGGAATGCATTTGAAGATCCTTTTAATCCTATAGTAGTCCCATACATGGAAACTAATCTTATAGATCTAGATGATCCTATTGATTCAGAAGCCACTTTTGTAGATCCTAAAGAAGTATGATTAGAGATAGGAGTTTTGAAGAAATAGGTTGCTAAGGAAGAAGCTAAACATGCTTATCTAGAAAAGGAAAGAGAGCAAGCTACCTTGGATGCCATTATTGAAAGAGATAGTTTTCTTAGAAGGATGGTTGCCTTAAAAGAACAAAACAAGAAGTTAGAAGAGAGAACTTCAATCCTTCATGCTAATGTCTTTGGAGATGTAGATACTTTGAAAACCAAATTTTAGAAACAAGGAAAGCTTCTAAGCCAAAGAAAAGTACCTATTATTTCCCAAGTCCAACCCTATAAGCCTATCCAAAATAATCAAGTAGAACCTACTATCAAACAAATAGATAAAGGAAAAGGCAAAGCTATAGGAATCCAAATAAATGAGCCTAAAGTAGCAGTGAGTAAATTTGTAAACCCCCTCTCTCAAAGTTAGATCTAGATCTAGAAAAAGCTAGGAAAGAGAAAAAAGATCTTGCAAAGGAACTCAAAAAGGTTGAAAATGAAGCCCAAGCTGCAAAAACTAGGAAAAAAAAATTAGTTCATAAAGTCTAATTCTACATTGGCTTCATTTCCAAACTTGTCTACCCCAACTACAACTTTTGTACCTACTTGTGGACCAGTAATTTCAAATCAAGCAATATCTCAATCTTCCCTTGCCTCATCATCCACCATTAGTACTCAAATCCGTATTGTCCAACCTCAACAATCTCAAAGTTTTGGTCTCAACTAGGCCAATGTAGCAAGTACCTCAAATGTTGCTAGTTTTTAAAAGAATCTCATCTATATGGAAAAATAAAGACAAATGTCATTTTTAGGTATTCCTAGTTCTCAGCACCCTATATCTTTTGGTTTAAGAGATGAAGTTGTCAAGTTCTCTAGAAATAATGCAGTTACTAGTGAAGAGCACTTGAGAATTTTCATAGATATGCTAAATGACTTTGAAGTTGAACATGAGGATGTGGTGATGAAGTTATTTGTTCATTCATTGACTGAATATGTAAGGGATTGGTTTAGAAGATTACCTGATGACAACATTAGTTCATAGAGTGATTTGGAAAAATTGTTTAAAGAACAATATGGAGATAATACTAATGTTGGTTTTATGTTGAATGATTTCAATAACATTAAGAAGAATCCTAGTAAGTCTGCATTTGATTTCAATGTGAGATTCCGAAAAGGGATGTACAAATTGTTCAAAGTTATGAGGTTAAATGAGGATGTTTTTCTTACAAGCTATTTGAATGCTTTTGATAGCAAGATGACTTACCAATTAAGGGATACAGATCTTAAAACTTTGAGAGATGCTTATAACAGAGATGACCCAAAGTTGTTCAATCCAAAGAATAAAAATAAGAAGGAAGTTGATAAAAGTCATGTAGGTAAGAAACCTGAAGAACCCACAATAGGTAAGGTATTGGAATTGTTGCAAAGGATGAACACAACTAGTTTCAATACACATAAGCCTAATGTTGGTGAGAAAGCCCTAGTGAACAAAAACAATTTCAATAGACAACCCAGAATGTAGAACTATCCTTATACCACTCAATGGAAGGATGGTAAACCAATTCTTAAACAGGCCCAAAATGTAAAAGATAAGGGTACACCAGATCCTCTAAAAAGAAACTTTGTTAATATGAATGATGATGTTCCATGGACCATCATATTTCAATCACCTCTCTCATTATATTTTTGTGCAGTTGATCAATTATTTGCTTCAGCTCAAAATGCACAAAATGAGGAGGAAGAAGAAGAAAAGAGCCATGATGATGTAAGCTGCAACATAGTGAGCATGTGTGACAATTTTTTGGATTCTAATTTGGATGAAACTAAAAGTAATCTCGCCAATAAGAGAGTTTCTTATTAGTTACATCATCAACAATTGTTCTCAGATGATGAAGATCAAGTATGTGTTACATATTCTAAAGATGGTCATGTAAACTTGAGAATTCCCTCTAAAGAGGAGCTTGATAGGATCACTACAGAAATGATATCCCAAGTGCATAGCAATTACGGTTTGAGAAACCAGATAGTTAATAATGATGTTGGGAAGAATTCTAGTATATTCATAAGGGATATTATGCACTATATGAAAGATGAAAACAAGAAAGCTAATGTAGAGACAGTTAAAGTTCAAGACATCAAAATCAAGAAATGGGAATCCAAGAAGAAGGTTCAATTCAAAAAAAATGAGACAACAAAAGAAATTGTTCAAGAAAATAAATCAAGATCTGATGTTGTCAAGAAAATAATAGTGCCTACTATTCAAAAGGTTTCAACTCCAACTATTCTTATGAAATCCACTATATTTGAACCTATTAACATGATATCCATGTTCACACAAATTACTATTAAAGTACCTTTATCTAAACTATTTAGAATTGAAGAGCATAAAAGTAAAGCCTTCTCATGGTCAGGAGGGATAGGAAATAATAATAATATTGTAGAACAAAAGGCCATTTAGCAAACCCCATTTGTAGTAGAAGAGAGTGGTATTATGTCTCAAATTCCCCAAATGTTCTTGGATGATTCATTAGTAGCATATATAGAAGATATTGACCCCTTCTTTTTAAGTTTGATTATAAAGGAAAAAATCCTTAAAAAATGCATGATAGATTTAGGAGCCTCTAACATCATCATGGCTTTTAAGGTAATGGAAGCCCTAGGGTTGAAAGTAGACACTAAGAAAGGAAAATGTAGAGGTGTGGATGCTAGAGAAGTTCCATTTATAGGTACTACCAATGCCTTACCATTTAAGCTAGCTACATACCCTAAGATAGAATTGACCATGTCAGTGGGATGTTGCTTTCTAGAAAATGGAGTACTACTATGGGAGGTAGCCTTCAATGTGACCTAACCTATGCAAATTTTTACATAGGAGATAAGACTATTAAAGTAGATAGGGAGCCAAGGGTAAGTCATATTTTGGGGGAAGAAATTGACAAAGATTCTACTTGTTTCTTAGATACCGGTGTCAATGCTTTTAGGGCAGAATTGGTTATTCAAGAAGTTGACAAATTGCCTGATGTGATTGAGCATGAAGTTGAATGTTTTATGGATTTTCCAGTATTATGGACCATATACTTTGATGGGGCTAGCTCTAAAGAAGGTGCAGGAGCAGGAGTAGTATTTTTTTCTCCAGAGAAGAACACTTTTAGGTATTCCTTCACCTTAAAATTCTCATGCACCAATAATATAGCAGGATATGAGGCTCTTTTGTTGGGTCTAAAAGTTTCTACCCACCCCATAATTAAAAAGTTGCATGTCATAGGTGATTCTAAATTGATTATCTCATAGATAAGGGAAACATATGCTTCCAAAAATAAAAGATTGAAACCATATAGAAATGCTATTTGGGATCAGATTGAATTCTTTGATGCATTTGGTATATCATGGAGAGATAAGAGTCAAAATAAGATGGTTGACCTATTAGCAAATGTAGCTATCAAGCCTAAAGATGTATCATTTGCAAGAATTTCATAGATTGAGGTTCAAAATAGGCCATCAATACCAGACAATATTGAACATTGGCAAGTCTTTGAAGATGACAAAGACATTGTAAATGTTTTGTTGAATGAAGATATGTACCATGGTTAGCAATTGGACTGCAGTGATTTGGTTAAGACCATAGATGGTAAGGAAACAATTTTTGGTCAAGAGGTCATACAATTAAAAAATAATAAAGTACCTAAGGAAATGGTTTTTTTAGAGAACATGTTTGACAACCAAGATAGGGTAAGGCCTAGGGCTAAAGATTGTAGAGCCCAAGAGCTAGAAGAAATAAACCTTGGAACTAATGAGGCCCCCAAGAAAGTTTATATTCATTAGAATTTGTTAGCTAAAATTAGAAAGCCCTTGATTGACCTACTAAGAAAATATAGACATGTTTTTGCATGGTTGTAAGAGGATCTCAAGGCTTACAAAGAATTATACCACTGAAAGAAAATGTGAAACCTTTTAGGCAGAAATAGAGACCAGCAAATCCCACTTTAGAACCCAAAATGCAAGAGGAACTGATGAAGTTAAGGGATGGAGGGATAATTAAACCTATTAGGCATTCCACTTGGGTCTCAAATCTAGTACCTTTTAGAAAAAGAATGGGGACGTCAGACTGTGTCTAGATTTTAGACATGTAAACATTGCTTCCCTAAAAGATAATTATGGGTTGCCAAACATGGAGGCTATGTCACAACAAGTAACTAGCTCTAAGTTAATGCCCATAATGAATGTGTTCTTAGGGTATAACTAGGTCCTAGTAAATGAAGAAGAGTAGTTTAAGACAACATTTACAACTCCATGGGGAACTTATGTATATGTGAGAATGCCATTTGGATTGATTATTGTTGGTGCCACTTTTCAAAGGGCTATGGATGTAGCTTTCCATGAGTACATCAATAAGTTCATGGTTGTATACCAATATGACCTTACAACTTAAACTAAGAGGGTTATAGACCATTATAGACATTTGGAGAATATTTTTATCAAAGCCTTGGAATATGGAGTGTCATTAAACCGAAATAAATGCACACTTGGGGTGATAGAAGGTAGGTTACTACAAAACATAGTATCAAAGGATGGCGTAAAGATAGATCTTGAGATAGTAGCAGCCATTGATAAGGTTCTTAAGCCAAACAATGTGAAGGGAATACAATCTTTCTTTTGGAAAGTTAACTTTCTAAGAAGGTTTGTTACTAACTTTGCTGAGATTAGCAGACCTATTTCAAAAATGCCTAAGAAAGGAGCTACCATCAACTGGGATGATGAACCTTTATAGGCATTTTAGCATATTAAAATTTCCATAAAGAATGCTCCAGTCCTTAGGACTCAAGATTACACAAAACCAACATATTCTATTTTGCATCTTTCCATATATTAGCTGCAGTTTTGTTGTAGAAGAATGAGGAAGGATATGAATAGCCAATTGCATTCTTCAACAAATCAATACAACCTACTGAACTAAAATATGAGATAAGTGAGAAGTAATCATATACTTTGGTGAAAGTTGTTAAAGATTTTAGATGTTATTTGGTAGGTGCCATTGTTATTGGATTTATACCAAGTGCTATATTAAAGGACATTTTTCTTCAACAAGAAGTATCATGTAGAAGATTCAGGTGGATTAATAGGATCCAATAATTTAACATTGAAATATAGATAACAAAACTAGTGAGAGGTCAAGGATTAGCTAAGCTTATGGCTCAGTATAATTTGGATGCTAATCAAATAAATATAGTGGCAAATGACCTAAGATCCAATTTATGTGATATGGATCACTGTGAGTGGTATGCTAATGTTATATATTATCTACAACATATGGAGGCTCTTTCCCATTTGACTAAAAATGAGAAAAGGAGTACTAAGTTAGAAACCATTAGGTATATTATTGTTAGCAACAAGTTATGGTCGAGAAACTTTGAGGGAGTGCTACTAAAATGTGCTAATCTAGAAAAGGGAAAAGAGGTGTTGAATGGAATGCATGCTAGATTTTATGGAGGGCATTATATGGCCAAGACCACTAGGCACAAGGTAATGAGAGCTAGATTGAATTGGCCATTCCTTTTTAAAGATGCTCAAATCATTGCTAGGAAATGTGATTCTTGTCAAAGGTTTGCAAGAAAATTGAAATTCGCAAGTAATACTTCAATAAAGCTAGTTGAGGTGAATCAAGCACCATTTGAGTAATGGGGAATGGATTTTATAGGTGAAATTTTTCCTAAGTCCAGTGGACTAGTTATTCATGGATACTAGTTGAAACTAATTATTTTACAAAGTGGGCAAAGGCCATTCCAACAAGAAATGCAACCACTAAGATTGTAAAAAATTTTCTTCTTAATAACATCATTTCAAGATTTGGTTGCCCATAGAAAATTGTGACAGATAATGCAATGTGCTTCAAATCTAAGGAATTTATAAAATTTTGTGATAAGTATGGGATAATGGGATCAACATCTTCTCCCTACCATCCACAAAGAAATGGACAAGTTGAATCTACAAACAAAAGCCTGTTAAAGGTTATTAAGAGAATCTTGGATGATAACAAGAAAGCCTAGGATTCCAAATTGTAATTAGCATTGGTGAGCCCATAATAGTGGGTTACACTTTTTTGCCTAAACTAAAACTAAACTCTAAATTTTCAAGAAAACTTTCACTTTCAAATGCAAATTCATGTTTAACGGTTAGGAATTTGAAGATCAAGTAAACTAGTCTTTTAGGATTTTGTGTCTAGATTATAAATATATTTATTTTTATTTTTTTTAATTGAATTTATTGAATTATTTTTTCACCTACGAAAATTGGTATGATATCAAACTCCTGATTTTTAAAGTGTGACACTATTTTGGACACACATAACTTTTTTTCTACAATATATATCAATGTGATTCTTTCAAATTTAGTTTTCTAACATCCATACCTAAATTGCAGAGCTGGTCTTATATCTTTATCATTAGTATTTCATATTTTATTGTAGTTTAAAGTTGGCATAACACTAATTTAGACATACGTGGCTTTTGATGCATGTAACTTATTATATATTTACCCAATTTCAAAAAAAAAAAATTGATTGAAAGGTGACTCAAATATGGAGACCGTACTTATTTTTCAAAAAAATTATTTTTTTATTTACTATTTTTTCATGAGTGTCAAATATCTCAGTTTATTTTTTTATAATAAACCTATATTCAATTCATGTTAAAAAAATATATACCTAAAAATTTCAAAAAGCACTAAATTCATAGTCATTAGAAAGATAGTTTAGAGTACTTCATTCATGCAAAATTTTAGGTCTTCAATGCTCCATTTAAACCTGGTAATTTAGCTCCGAAGAAGGGAAATCATTGAAAAAAATTCAAACTATTCATGTAACGTTCTATCTAGCTCGTTTTAATAGAAACTTAGTTTCTATCAATATTTTTTCCGAAACTTTGATAGAAACTAAATCACTTATTTTCTATCAAAACTATGGGTGGTTTAACCACACGGTTAACAAACTACTTTCTAGTTTCAATTGAAACTATTGTGGTAGTTTCAATTGAAACTAGAAAGTAGTTTTGATACGGAAAGATAGCGTGGGATCTTGCCTCATCCGTCTAGAGGGGTGTTTCTCTAGTCAGCCCCTAGGGGTTTTTCCCTAGTTGGCTAATAAGGTTGTTTTTTTAAAGAAAAAAAAAATTATATAAATATGAGTTTCATTTTTTTCGGTTTACATTTATGTGAAATCAAGTTATTGGCTTTTGAATTGGGAAGAAAGAAATATTTGACAAACTTCAACCTATTTCTGAATTTTGGAGGAAGAATTTATGACATGGGCAATAAAGATAAAAGAGCAAGTAAATATGCATGAAGAAGAACTAAGGAACAAGAAGATGAAAATTGTCAAAAAATGCTAGCAAGATACTATCTTAGATTAGGTAAACATGCACAATCTTTTTTCCAATGTATTTAATTAGTTAGGATTAGGGTTTAAATCCAATTAGGAATATGATATTTATCTTAAATTAGCATTACTATTAACTTAACATTAAGATTTTATTTGAAATTATGTTCATGTTTAGGCCATTAGGATTTATTCAATTATGTCCATATTTAGTCCTTAGGGTAAATATTACATTATGAATAAATTTAAATTATGAATTTATTTAGCACAACAATTACCTTGTTTATTCAATTATGTTAATAATTTATAGTCCTTTAAGGTTTATTAGATTATGATTAAATTTAAATAAATGAATTTATTTAGGACATAGTCACCTAGGACAACCTATCGACATTGGAGAAGGTCCATCCCAAGTTCAAATAGGTACATGTGCATCTCTTGCAAGTATATAATATAGATCTCTCTAGATTTCTAGGTCTTTATTAAACTTTGTATCTTTAATTTTTAAATTTAGTGAGCGATATTTCCCCTTATAAACTTAGTTGATTTTATTTGTTATATTGTGCACATGCAAATCTAGTAGATGATGAAAATGTTGGACATGAGAAAATTGAAGATGAAGCAATGGATATTAAAGAAGGACCATCTGAAGGTTAGATAATTTAATCAAGTACCTAATATTTCACTCAAGTTAAACATGTATATATGTATACATATATGTCCCCTAAAGAGATTGTATCTTAAGACTTTGTTTCATTTTTTCTTGTGCAGCCCTAGATCAAACAACAAATGAGAATATTAATCTAGCTCAAAGATTGAAGAGAAAAATTAATCATAGAAACATAGATCATTTAATTGAAATGGATGTGGAAAAATTGAGAGAATACATTAATCAACCTACACATACTATGAAGAGGAAATTGAATAAAAAGTCTAAAGACATAATTACACAATTTGAGAATCTATCAATAGTGGAGAAAACTCAACTAGTATCAATTTATTTCTTAAAGATGAATTAAAAGAGCCTCTAAGACTACTGGGTATAGATACAAGTATAAAAAAGAAGAGGACTTCTAAACTGGAAAAAGATATTGTTGAAAGTGTTAAGGAAGGGTTACATTCCATTGGGAAAAAAACTAGATCCGTAGATAAATCCATTGCACAAAGAGTGATACTAACATCTATTTTAAATACGAAAACATCCAAAAATAGAAAGAGCTCCTCATTATCATGTCATTTTGGATATAGTCAAAAGATAGTACTACATTATCTGAAAAGGAGAAACAATTTGAATGATAGTACATTAGAAGGCAATTGGGCACTAATGTGTAGAGCTCCTTAATCTGACAGGATTGGGGAAATAGTTAAGAACTTAGTTCTTCAATTTTGGATTGATAATACTCATCCTTCACCAAATAGAAGAGATATCATCAAGTAGAGGATTGGGCCTAAGGAATATATTCAACACACAAAACATTGGTTGGATGTCACTCAACATGAATTGTATCTCTCATTTTGTAATTTAAATCCTCACATAAAGATTGGACAAACAATGTTTGAAAGATTGAAGCCCTATTTTGTGAAGATAAATAAATATTTTCAAACATGTTGTTGTTGATATCATGTTGAATTTGATTTCTACTATGAAGGGTTTCGAAAGATGATATAAGAAAGTGGTGGAACTTCTCAAAATACTTTTCCTAAATAACCGAGTCAATGCATAACATCAATCTTATGTGACAAACTAAATGATTGTGCAATAGGTGAAATAGATTGCATAAGAGGAACTTTTGAAGAATGTGGTAACTTGACTAAATTTCCTTGGAGAGAAGAAGATACTAATAAGACAAGGATGGTAAAAAGTAAGAGATATAATTACATAAAGTCAGAAACAAAATATGGAAAAAAAATCAACAAGGTTAGAATATGTAGAGGATGAGATATTAGGTGGAGAATTTATGTCAATTTTTTGTAAATTGATTCAACTATATATATGCCATGCATTTTTTTCTAAGTGGCAAGCAAAACAATTTCAAACACTAAGAGAAACTTTCCCACTTGGAACAATTCTATTTCTTGTTGACTTTGCAGAGAATTACTCTTTCGTATCTCAAAAACAACTTCAAGCAGAATACTACTATACAGAGTAGGTTACTATTATGGTTCAAGTGTCTTATTGACATGTACAAATTGATCTGGATGGTGTGGAAAGTACAGATCAAGCACGAGTCATTAACAAAAAGTATCACTTTTACATTTGTGATGACAAAGAACATCACACTCATTTTGTGGAACATTGTTTAAAGACATTTTTTGAATATTTGAAAAAAAAAACATTAAAATAGGAAAACATTTTGTATGGTCGGATAGATGTGCAACACAATTTAAATCAGCTAGACCATTTTATGCATTATGTAGATATCATTGATACCTTAACATACCACACATTTAGACATTTTTTGAGAGTGGACATAGAAAGTGTGAGCATGATGGTGCAGGAGCTTGTATCAAATGTGCTTTAAGAAATTATCAAATGGACTACTAAGGATATCACATTAATAATGCTCATGATGTGGTTGAGTGGTGCAAAACACATTTTTCAGTGCCAACAAATATAGATAACACATAATCACAAGCAGATCATCAAGTCATACCATTTAGAGTGTTTTGCGAGGTATCATGTATATATAAATTAAGTTTTCATATTTTTTAATTAAATCTTAAACTTATATTTAATATGTTACCTTAGATGATCTATAACTAAATTATGGACCTTGTGTACATTCATGTGTTGACAAAAGATCAATGCATGCATGCAAGAGGGTAGAGAAGACACAATATTTGCATTTAGTTATGAGTAAAAATAGTAATGTGTGGTCATTGTACACAAGAGAATATTCATGTTTTTGTCCTAATTGTATTGATGAAGACTATGATGGTTGCATTAATCAAGAAGGTGGATATGTGGGTGAATGGACTTTGGTGCCACTAGATGTTATTAATACGAATGAGTTTGAGGACAAAAACTATGATGATATTCCATTGATTTCTAGTGATTATAACCATATTTCAAGATAGATCAGATTTGGTATGTATGAACTATATATATACCTAGATCATGTACATGTATAAATTTTTCATAATTTTTTATAACTTTTATTGTATATATGTACTTATGTACATGACATGTATCCAGAATTGTTATGTATATAAGTTTGTGTAGGAAATGTTTTTGCAGTCATGGAAGAATCAGAAAATGTAGAAGGTGTTAGCTATTATTTATTATGTTGCACCATGGAAAGAGAGAAGCTAACAAAGAATGAAATAAGTGATGAAATTATTTTTCCCACAGGTTAGTATATAGTTGAATTATGTAAATGTATGTCAAGTATCTATGTTTCTTATGAATTCAAATTCTTTGATTTAAATTCAAGATTGATGTATTTTTTAAATGTGTACATGTGCAGGTTCTGTTGTTGTATTTCACATATTTGAAACAAAGAAAAGTACTTTAAAATGGGATTCATTTCACCATTATCAACCTAACAATAAGGTATATCAATATAGTAATCATGTTATTGCCACTGGTCTAACTCTTCATCCAGTCAAAGGACCTGGAATATGTAAGTGGAGGCTCCATATTGATGATCATGAGAAAATATTAAATTTTATCCAAGAATGAGCTAATCCACTTGATATGAGATAGAAACAACTCCTAATTTGAAATGTAATTCAAGAACAATTTGAAATTTGGTTCAAACTATTTGAAATTTGGTGTAATAACTAATTTTATAAATTGAACTTTTACTCTTTTATTTTTAACTCAATGTCTTGAATTCAAATTTTCATAAAGTAACTAATTATAGAAATTATGAACTTATATGTATGTGTGTACACTAATTACTTGACATGTGCACCTTGAGGGAAAGAAATTCGAACACCACTTGTCGTAACGGAATGAAATTAGGAGTCTATAAAATTAATTATATTGAACTTTCTACTTCACTTAACTTGTCAATTTTAGGACACATGTATGCTTTCAATTTAACTAATTAGGACATGTGCTTTCAATTTTAGGACATGTGAGCTTTTGATTTAACTAATTACCTAACATGTGAGCTTTCAATTTTAGGACATGTGAGATTTCAAGTTCAAATTGCAATTTGTTTAACTAAATTTTGAATATGTACATGTTTTAAGTTGAACTTGAATTAGAACATTGGGCTTCAGGGGATAAAATTCTAGGATATGTGTACAAATTAAAATTTCACTATGATTAAAATTTGAAATGTAACTCAAGAACAATTTGAAATTTGGTTGAACAATCATTTGATCAATTTGAAATTTGGTGGAATAACTAATTTTCTAAATTGAACTTTTACTCTTTCATTTTTAACTCAATGCCTTGAATTCATGTAACTTTCTATTATATTAAACTTGCTATTTCATTAAACTTGTCAATTTTAGAACACATGTACGCTTTCAATTTTAGGACATGTGAGCTTTTGATTTAACTAATTACTTGACATGTGAGCTTTCAAGTTCAAATTGCAATTTTTTTAACTATATTTTGAACATGTACATGTTTTAAGTTGGACTTGAATTAGAACATTGGGCTTAAGGGGATAAAATTCTAGGATATATGTACAAATAAAAGGGATGAGTTCTATAGATTTACTCAAGTTAGGAATTATGTACAACTAATTACTTGATACTTGAACATTTAATATATGATATATTACCAGACATTTAAATTACATGAACTATATATACATACATACATACATATATATATATATATATATATATATATATATATATATATATATATATATATATATATATATATATATATATATATATATATATAGATATTTAATCAATATATTACATGTGTACATATCTAAATAAATTACTTACATATCTCCTAGAAAGAATTTATAATATACTAGATCTAGATCTATAATGTATTAGATTCCACAACATAATGTAACATGTATCAATCATCTCAAGAAAAAATTAAAAAAATATGTATCTATCTAGAGATCTATCAGGGGATAATATCAAATATAAATAGCGTACACACATGTAGACATGCAGATCTAGGTACATCTATATCAAATCAAATATAAATATAACATGCATGTGTGTATATAAAGTGTCTATCTAATATATGAATGTCTCTCTGGATGAAAGTTTGGAACAAATCATCTAGATAAAGAAAATTATAGATCATAAGGTGCAAGACTATCATTTCCATGCCTCCTCACAATGCGGTCTGAAGACTGACTATCAAGGTGCTCACTAGGATGTGTTGACCCCTATATATAAATTCAAGAGAAAGTGATATCAATACATACATACATTTAATCAAGAGAAAGTGATATTGAAATACATGTACACATAATCAAAACATAAATAAACATTACTTTTCCACTACTGACATCATCCAATGAGTCTCGATGATGTACACGATGTGGGATCAAAGCTGGAGTAAAAAGAGGCATGTCCCCCTACATTGTACATGTGCACATGCAACACATCAAATTAAAATTTCTCTATGATTACAAATCTATGTGCATGATATACATATATGTGAACACATGCACATGTGTAAATTAAATTAGTTTCAAATGATTGAAATTTTAACATGAACAAAAAAAAGATTAACTATGTAGATGGTGGCATTTGATAATACTTAGACTGCCTAGCATTGATTTTGTCCACTGATGCATCAATATTTCATTACATCACATCAAGGTCCATCTCTACATCTATGTGAGCCCCATGACTGGTGATTTTCACATGTCCTAATAATGAGGAGCCAAGTGGACTATGTAGATGAGATGACATAAAAGTAGAATCATCACATGTCAACAAGTCCATCCGTCTTGTTGTCGACAAGCTCAAATCAACATCATTAAGGCCCACATTTGAACTCTGAGTCTACCTTATAACACTATTTGAAGGGTCTGTGGTATGTATATGTCTCTCTGGAGCATAAGAGTGGTCAATAGGTGGATCATCATGTGCACTACCACCATGACCACTACCTAATTGATGAGAGGAATATGGTTGAGGATGTGTCCTAGTACTAGCATGGACATGATCTCAAACATCTGATATGGGTATGCCAAGATGCTCTGATACAAATCTATATGTATCTAATAGATCCTTAGCCAAACCAATCATAGTATCTCATGCCAACACTCCAGTGAGACCCTCTAAGCTAGCCACTAAAGGGTTGCCTACTACACTATACAAGTCTCTTGAAGATGAAGCATAGGATGATGATCTGGAATGCCCATGAAACATCACATACTGACCAACCTCATCACTCAAAATAGATATGACAGCTTCTACAATCTCTCCAACTCCTTGAATGACCCCACGTAATTGAGTGCTATACATGGCCTCATTAGCTGATGGACCTAACATAGGGGAAATAGCAGGTGCCCTCTCTCTGAAAATTGATCTACGTGTCAGTGATGGATGACCTAGTTGCCTATCCACCAATATAACATGCCCTATCCTAAATGTCCTAGTAAATCTGTGTAGTTCACTGCCTTGTGTAAGCGAACCTTTGCATAAATCTGCCAGGCAAAATAGAGTGGAATTTGGTCATTATTTGGATAATGACCATGGGAAGCAAGGAAGTGTGGGTATATCAATGTAGCCATCTATGGATCTATAAACTTAAGCAGAGAATACTCCTTCACATACTTTTTTGAAAGATAATGAGGGAAACATTCCCTTTTCAAGACATCTTTGGGCACCAAGCCCTACACCTGCTAGAGTGAAAGACCAGAGGAGACCTCTCATCTCTTACTGTCAGGGATAGTCTATATAGTCTATGAAGAATATGGGGCAGCTCCATGAATCTCATCTTGAATAAATGTCAAGCTACATAAGATATTCTGGCATGTACCACTATAGACACTAGAGCATGTGCCACTAGTCAGGGATTCATGAACTCTATGAATCTCTTGGTTAGTTTGATCATAGAGCTCTTGAGGTGGGATAGGTAGCTGATCATAGGGGACATGATGCTACTCAGGGGGGATAGGCTGCTACTCAGGGCCCAGGATAGGCTTCTCGAGCTTGGGTATAGGCTGCTCATGTGCAACAGGCTGCTTAGGGAGGATAGAAGGCTATTGATCAGCCATGTGTCAATGTATGTAGGTGCGTGTATAATGTGTAAAGTTGAAAATTTAAATTAAAATGTATGAAATTTAATAAACTTGAAATTTATATTAATGAAAAAACTAAAAAACAATCTAAATTATTTTAATAAAATTAAACATGTGTACATGTGTACATATATATAGAAGTCCTAAAACATAAATGAACATGTACCTTTAAAAAAAATATTAAAACACACATGTTGTTATATATAATGTTTGTAACTCAAGGACCTTTTAAGAACTATGTGTGCAAGTTATATTTCTATCTAAGTTATGCATATATATGTATATATAGATATATCCATATACACATGATATGTATATGTGCACATATATTATGTGTGTGTGTGTGTATATGTGCATATGCACATATACACACACACACATGATATATATGCACATATACATATCATGTGTATATGCATCTATATATATATAGATGCATATACACATGATATGTATATGTGCATATATATCATGTGTGTGTGTGTATATGTGCATATGCACATAGACACACACACACACATGATATATGTGCAAATATACATATCATGTGTTATGCATATATATATATATATATATATATATATATATATATATATATATATATATATATATATATATATATATATATATATATATATATATATATATATATATATGCATAACACATGATATGTGCAAATATACATATCATGTATATATATATATGTACATATATATATATACATATATATATGTATGTATGTACATACATACATACATACATACATACATAAATACATATATATATATATGTACATATGTATAGATATGTACATATGTACATATGTATAGATATGTACATATGTACATATCTATACATATGTACATATATATATATATATATGTACATATATATATATATATACATATATATATATGTACATATATATACATACATATATATATATATATATGTACATATATATACATACATACATATATATATATATATATATATGTACATATATATATATGTATATATATATATATATATGTACATATATATATATGTATATATATATATATATATGTACATATATATGTATATATATATATTACATATATATGTACATATATATATATATATATATATATATATATATATGCATACTAGGATAAAGTTTAGGTTTAGGGTTTTGCAATGAGGTTATGGTGTGGTTGTTTAAATCATGGTTAGCAAATTAGAGTTAAAAGTTGAAATAAAAATATAGTTAAGTTTGGGGTTTGGGGATGGCTAGCATAAGTGTTACTACTACTATTAAGCTTTAGAGTCAAGGTCAGGTTTAACATCATGATTAAGGTTCAGGTTAGGTTTTGTATTAGTGATATAGTTAGGTTTAGAATTATTCTTAGATTAGAGAAACACTTTTCTTTGGATTATTGTTAGCATAACTTTGGTTATGATAAGGATTTTAGTTAAGTTCAAGGTTTATGGTTAAGGATATAATAACGGCTAGTGTTAGGATTCATATAATGAACCATGTAGGGTTAGAGTTATGGCTTTGATTAAGGATAGGGTTATGATTAGTGTTTATATTATCTCATAGTTAGGGAGAGAATTAGAATTTGGTTGGGTTGAGGTTTAGATATAGTTTGAAAATATAATTTGAGGTTAAGGTTAGGGTTTACATCATGTTTGATCATGAATAGCGTTTGGGTTAAAATGACATACCTAGGTTTTATGTTTGGGTTACATCGCTAGGGTCAATGTTAGGATTTATGGTTGAGATTTGACACCGTGGTAAGGGTTTGGATTAGTGATATATAGTTAATTTTACCATCATCTTAGGTTAGAGAAATAATTAGATTTGGGTTTTAAAAAATTAGGGTTAGCATTTCAGTTATGATTAAAATTGGAGTAAAGCTTATAGTTGAAGTTAGAATTAGTTTTAGAGATTTTTTTAAAGGTCATGGTTATGGCTAGTTTTATGGTTTAGATTAGGTTTAAAATAGTTAGAGTGTACTTAAATAAACTTTATTAAAAAATAATATTATATATTTAGATAATATGGATGAAAAAATATCTTTAAAATCTAAATAGAGAAGGATTTAAAACAATACGAAGAGACAAAAGGTTAATACTACAAAATGAATACTAGTTGAAGGAGGAGGGAGTCATGTTGCCCAACTTGCCTCATTTATCAACAAGATAAAAAATAACATCAAGATCAAGTGACAATAATAATGAGAGGAGATTATGATATCACTCACTTGCTTCATACACCATGGAGTCTAGAGTGACATTATGGGCCTAAGAAATAACTATAATTGGAGGAGGTGGTTGTATCATCTACTTGATTTGTGGATTAAGAGATCCACAATGACATTAAAGGCCTAAGCAAGAACAATAATTGAAGGAGGAGAGTTTGGTCATCTACTTTCTCTATACATCATGGGATCTAGAGTGATATAGTGGGCCTTGGAAAGAAAAATAATAGAAAGAAGAGGGGATCCTAGATCATCTACTTACTCCATGCATCATTGGACTCATAGTGAGATCAAAGGTCTAAGAAAGAACTATAAGAAGAGAAAATTGATAGGTAGTCATCCACCTATCTCACATATGAGTAGAGTGACATAAAAGACTTGAGCAAGGATGGTACTAGGAGGCAAGACCCAATCATTTACTTGTCCCACTATAAGATCTAACATGACACAAGATTTAAAATTCCAACACAAACACAAGTTGCATACAAAGTTGCAAGTCAACAATAAATAAGCACAATTAAGTAAAATCAATGATAGACTACATATTCAAATAAGATATGATACATCAATAATAAATAAAAAAATCAATGAACCTATTGAATACAATAGTTAAAAAATTGTTAGAAGATTTTGACTATCTTATCAAATAAATCAATTTTTACAAGTGAAAAATAGACCAAACAAGAGATAAATTGAATCACATTCTACATAAAGAATACTACAAGAGTCTTCAACTAGGCTAACATAAGTATGCATATATACATATTTATAATAGATCAATGGGTTGAATAAATTGAAATCAAAATTTATCAAAGAAGACCATCTAGATAGGACCTCTAGACACTTGTTTCACTCAACACAATAAGAATGAGAATATTGCCAGACTACATTTCCACCCTACCACAAAGAAACTTTATTCTTGAACCCGAAATCTTTCATGATGTAAAAGATCATCCAATCTAGTGTGAGGAAGACTAACATGATAATATTAAAAGAGTAATGAAATTGGTGTAAAGTGGTATATATACTCTTAAACATTAATGTAATGATATCATTTCATAAATTTGAACTCCCTCTTAATCAATAAGTATCCAAAGAGGCAAGCACGTGATTGGCTCATCTAATAAGACATACAAAATGCACACAAGATACATATTAAAGAAATAAAAGAAACTAATATTAATATATTATCTATTATTTCATATCAAATATATTAAAAATATAGTCGTGATGACTGAATCACTTAGAGGACATCTTAATGTAATCATACTTATTAATGAAACCAAGATTTGTAGTACATGCAATGTTTATAATGAAAATGTCGATATCTGTCTATAAATATTTGATAAGTTGAGAAAAGATCAAACATCATGGTAATAAGCTCAAAAATCTCAATATTACACATCTAAATTTCACAATGTATATGGGTTTATTTATGGTTAAGGTTAGCCTAAGGGTTAGGATAAATATTATAGTAAGGGTCTAGAGTTGAGGTTAGGATTTGTTTCATACTTAATGTTAACATTAGATTCTTGGTTGAAGATATAGTTATATATAGGGTCATCCTTAGGTTAGAGATATAGTTATAGTTTCAAATTATGGTAAAAGCAGGTTTTCAAGGGGCCCCAAAATGAAGATATAGTTATAGTTACCTAGGTTAGGTTTAGGTTTTAGGATATGGTTAAAATTAATGTTACGATTAGGAAAATGATCTAGTGTTATGGTTGGAATTATGGTGAGTGATAGCATTAGGATATATACATATATATTCATACACACATGAGATATGTGCAAATATACATATCATATGTATATGCATATATACATTTCACATGTGATATGTGTAGATATATGCATATATATGTACATATCATGTGTATATGTACATATATATACATACATACATATATATATATATATATATATATATATATATATATATATATATATATATATATATATATATATATATATATATATATATATATATATATATATATATATACATATCATACATATATATGCATTTATATACACATGATACATGTGTACACACCCACACACACACACACACACACACATAAAGTGCGTACATAAAAAATAATGAAATATACAAAGAAACATATATTTAAATACTAAAACAACATAAATTTTAACTAAAACAACATAAGAGGGGGAAAAACAAGTATTTTGTACCTTTCTTAGATAGTTGATGGGGTGGATGCCAGTCACTCTCCTTGTTTTGATTGAAATAATGAGTGGACAAAATGTTGGGGCCCTCATTTATGTACGCGGGATTAGGGTTTTGCACGTTGGTTTTCTTAGTTTCAATTGAAATTAGTATAATATTTTAGTTTCGATCAAAACTAAGAAAAAAGATTTTTTTGATAGAAATTTTTTAATTTTTTTTCTATTGAAACTCTTTCGATGATTTTTCCCATGCGCATTTTTTTGGAGGGATTTCTTCCTCCAAAAAGTGTAACCCACTATTGTGGGTTCACCCCAATATGGGCTAATAGGGTGACTATGAAGAAGGCCATTGGTGTAGCACCTTTTGACATTGTATATGGAATCTAGGCAAGGATGCCTCAGAATAACCTAGTGGGTTTATATAACTACAGTCAAATGTATGATGAGGTTATCATTGATGATATGCAAGAAAGATTGGGTGAGTTACTTGGACTAACTCAGACTAGGAAAGAGGCATCAATCAAAAATTAGAAGTTGCAACTATAGGTCAAAGAACTCTATGATGAAAGGACAATGAGCCATAAATTTGAAGATGGAGATTTAGTCCTCATGTGGAATGCTATGATTAAGGATAAAGGAAAACATTGTAAGTTTGATCCTCTATGGTTAGCTGCTTATCTTATTAGAAATACATGGAGACAAGACTCTTATATTCTCAAGGATCTGTCAGGTAACATTCTAGAACTGCCAGTTCATGGATAGGTTTTGAAGAAGTATTTTTCCTGAAATACTTGTTTCTTCCATGAATAGTAGTTTAAGGTTTCCTTCTACATTCTGTAAATTCTTTGTGTCTTCTGTATAGCTCCTGTATTTTCTCTTTTCTGTGTTTTGGCACTCTCTCAGAGTTGTTAGGTTCTAAAGAAACTCAAGTATGTGGTCTACTTCTCCCAGGGATTATGAGCCCTTATTTGAATCTAGTGCTTTCAATGTCCCTAGATAGAGCCACTGTTGGTCTAATTTTTACAAAATAAAATTTTCCTATTTCTAGAATTAAAAATCAAAATAAGTTCTATGTCTTGCTTACTAAGGTTTTGTTTTGTGTCTTTTCAATTTTAAAACCCTATGAGAAACCCTTTTAAAAATAAGCTTTGTGTCCCAATTAAGCATGCTAGGCCTTTTTTTCAAAATTTTATTGGGTGGGCAACTCTTTAAATTTGGAAAATTCTTTGTAGTTTCGTTTAAAATCCCACTTCACATTTCTTGTTCCCAAAGTTTTTACATCATCAGATATTTGCAAGATTTATGATGTTCATTATGTCACTTAGAGGAAGTGCAAGGTTTTTAACCCGTGTGACATAGCGACTACCACAAAATACAAGGATGGTTTTGGAAAGCGGAAAGTGGGCACCAAAATTTTGATTGATTCATACTTTTTTGAAATGATTGATGTTAGAATTGTCAATGTTAGAGAAGGGAATAGCTAGAAAAAGGTACAATCAGCATCACTAAGGTTTGATTTTTTTCGATAGGGCACTATGTCATGACCAAAAATTGTAAGCACCCTACTAGTAATGACATAGCACCTTATCAAAGAATAGCAAGGATGACAGATATTTGAAAAAGACGATGATCATAAATTTCTTAGGAGATAATATTTTTGTGTGCTTTTGTTACCTTTTTAGAGGTATTGATTATGGTAATCATGATTTAAAAATGGTATCATCCCAACACTAGATTTTTAACAGTATTCAAGAGGTCACTATGTCACAACTGAGAAAATAAGAAATCTCATCGATAGAGACATAGTACCTTGATGGAAAATGAGTTTGCGGTAATGATTCTAAGAGGTGGATCCAAAATTTTTCCTTCGTCAGAAATAGTCATGTAATCACCTTGACATGTTGGCATCATTTAAATAACATGTGTATTTTATGCACCAAAATTTGCTAGAAATATGGGAGGTCACTATGTCATGACCCAAAAGTCCTTGTTCTCCACTAGTAGTGACATAGCACCTTGCCAAAAAAGATGAAACATGGCGAGCTCAATTTTATGGTGTTACAAAAGGGAATAAAATAAAATTTTATTTTTCCAGCTTGTCATAATATTGCTAAGTCATACATGACATTGACTCGCATTCAAAAGGAAAGGGTAGATTGAAGCTCATGACTGTCAGATCAAAGATGGATCAACAGTTGTCACCAAGTCATGATGGGGAGTTGCTCATTTTTTAAAGGTAGCAACATAGTGACCAAAGGGAGAAAAGGAGGGACCCACCACAATTGTATTGAATCACAAATCAAATGTACATTTTTAGATTTAAATGAGATTAGTGATTGTCACTATGTCGCATAGACAACATGCTCACTTTTTATGCATAGTGATGTATCGACTTGGCAACATATGTCCTCTAGAACTAGTGTCCAGTTTGTATTGTCAACAGTGAAGGAAAAGCACATGTGGATAAATTTTATTAGATTGAATTCTAGAATGGTGATTGGAAAATGTGTCATTCATATTTTTATTCTTGGATCATCATATTTTTGGAGATCGACGACATAGTTTTAAAATCTGAATGTGGTGCCACCCTATTTGCCTTACAATTCATTTATGAGGAATAAAGCTCCTCATGTGAGTAGAAAATAGAGTATATTATAGAAATTTTTTCCATTTCTATACCACACAAACAATATTTCAAGCTTCCAAACCAAAGAGTTATTGAGAGTTCATGCTGGACATAATCAAAAATGAAATATTTTCCCTTTGTTTGTAGAAGTATCACAGAATTGTAGAGAAGGTTAGCAGAGAATCAATTAAGTTCTTGTTCTCACTATAAAAATCTAAGTACTTTAATTTTCTGCAATTTTTTTTCATTATGCCTCCGAAGAAGGATTTCTCTACTAAAGAAGATTACTTGGCCATAAATATTAATGACTACCTCCTCAAGCTATTATCTGAATCAACAAATGAGACCATTGAAATAAAGAAATTAACTTCCCTAAACCCTAAGCTTAAAATTATTGATGGATTGTATGACAAGGGTAAGTGATGGTGAGTCTTTGATCATAATTAGCCTTCAGGAAATTTGAGGGGTATTTTGCCTAGAGCACTGACAGACTATCACGTACCCATTCACCTACAAGAATTAGAAAATTAATATTTATCAAAGAAGGATGCAATTAGGTAGGGTGCATTGAGGTCATATATAGGCACGATTGGGAATTTTCCTATAATTATAGCAACCTCTAGACAAACTTTCAAAAAAGATTATTTCACTACCTAGGCTGTGGAGGCATACATGACTCTATGTAGAGTTTTTGGTGAACATGAATAGAATGCTATGCCCATAAGTTTTATGTATATGATAACATAGATTGCTTGTTTTAGTGTTGATGTTATTTTCAATTTTGACTCCTTTTTAGTAGAAGAAATTCACATAGGCCTAGTTAGAATTGCAAAAGGAAAGGTAGAGAAAATGTTTGGTCATTATTTTTTTTGATGCATATGTTTTTGTTCAAGGGAGTATCATATTTTTGTAAGGAAATGAATTTGAATAGAGAATAGGAGGGAGAAACACTACCAATTCAGCTATGGAGTGCTGATATGACTTGGGATGCAGAGAATGCTAATTCTATCAAATTTGATAGGTACTTTGCTTCAAAATTTATATGTCTATTATTCAAGGACAATCCTAGAGTCCATAAGGCATTAGTATATCTTATCAGGCCCATGGATAATCCTACTAGTCTAAAAGTGTCACATAATTAGGGAGACATTATCCCATACTTTCTTTCAACTATTTTTAGGATTTATAGTTTCAAAGGAACTCCTCATGTATTACCCTACTAGGTGTTGTTATAGGTAGGGGTAGCCAAGATTTTGTGGCAACGAGGAGGATTGGAGGAAAATTATTTGGTGAAAAGGGGAAAAGGGTCAATTTTCCCAACCTGCAATGTAGCCCACCATTTTGTTATTACAAAGGGAGGCTAGTTGTTTTAAAACAAATTTCTAAATCAGTATAAGATGGTTGTATCCCATCTCTATTTTTGTGATACTGAGGGATTTTATGACCTAGTTTTTAGACACAAAGCTAAGCTCGGTAAAATAAAAGATGAGTCTTATTACCTAGAAGATATAATAAGGAATTAGTTCTCTTTGCAGGAGCAAGAGATCAAAAATGAGAAATGGAGAGTTTTTTCAAGGGTTTTGGAATTCATTCATTATTTAGACAAAGATTATACATAGGAAAATATGAGAGGTTCAATAAGTTGACAGTTGAGCATCCAGAACTAGAGGAGGTAGGCTTGCAAAATCAAGTAAAAGAAGAGATGATGCATGAATTCCAAAGTATAACCCCTAAAGAGAGGAAGAAAATGGTGAAAGCACAAAATATTTTACTACTACCTAATTGGGATATATCAAATACTCTAATTTTTAATTTAGTTTCAATTAAATTGGACCTACATGACCAAAATAAGAAAGAATTCGAAGGTACTACATTCAGTGAGGACCATGCCACCTTAGTGAATTGGTCATTAAGGAAAGGATCAAGGGTCATTTCATCACAACCAGATGACTTTTGATTAATCGTGAATATCATTGTAAACATAGTGGTATATACCATCCATGTAGAGACTGAACATATGAACGTTGGAACATCTCACCTAGTTTTGGCTATTGTAGAGAAAGAAGAGAAGGCAATGCTTGAATTACAAACTAAGTATGAAAAAGTTTTGGAGTCTTATAATAAAGAAGTTCAAAAAAGAATTGAACTTGAAAGTAAAATAATAGGATAGTCCTCCAGGCCAAGGATTGCATATCCTCACCCTTTAGTGGAGCCTTTTAAATCCACTTGTCTCCCCCCACAAAGACCACAATATTATATAGCTGAAGATTTTGAGGAAGAGAAGAGCAAATTTTGGGCTTTACATGTAGAGATAAATGTGCAATATGAAGATAAATAGGGAAAGGATCTCATGTATATGGCTGATAAAATTGTATGGCCATTGTTTTGTGGTCAATTAGCAAGAACAATAAATATATGGGATGAAATAAAGGCAAGTGATGAGGCCTTGAAGCCTATTGTAAATAAGTGGGATAAGAGGAGAAAAGAAATCACATTCTTGTGTTTTTTTGTCATCGGGTCATCACATGACCATATTGAAAAAACCTATGATATTGTTGATGATCTTCCAGAATTCAATGATAAAAGAGTTCAACTACAAAGAAGAATAGTTGGCTCCTTGGACAAGTACCAAAGCCAAAAATTTGATTTATTCCCATGTTCTTTTGATAGAAAGAATAAATTGAAAAATAAAGATGAATGGGCTAAAGAATTAGATGATTTATTTTGTCTAAGAATGAATAAAATCATCAATGAAATAGGACATGGATGGTGGGCCAGCACAATAGAAGAAATGGTGAAAGCCCAAATATTCTTTGATTCTTTGACACAAGATTTTGCTAGTATTGACAAGGAGGATGAATATGTTATCAAGAAGCAACAAGATATTCTACATTTTAACTAGCTAGATGAGACACTTTTTGACAAGTGGATGGTAGATATTGCTTCTGATGAATAGTTGGAAGGAGCAGAAGGGTATGTGCAGGATCATGGTGTGCCAAAAAGTGGCGATGTGAAAAAAAAGAGTTTGAAGACGCCTAAAAGCACTTCAAAATCCGCTCTGACTTTTTTTTACCTATCCAGGAACCAAACCTGGAAGGTTAAGCCGAGCCTTATCAGATATTCGATATCATATCAGACATCCGATTTTAAATCCAATATTCGACTAATAATTAAAATCATATAATAGTATGATATATTATTTAATATTATTATTATTGATATAAAATAATAATAATAATATTAAATAATATATCATACTATTATATTATAATAATAATATTATTATAATAATTATTATACTATAATAATAATATTATAATAACATATTATATTATAATAATATAATATAATAATAAAAAGTAATATCTTATAATGTAATATATAATAAAAAGGTATAATATATTATAAATTATAATAATATAGTATAATAATAATATTTTATATTATAATATATAGTAAATTAATATAATAAATATAAAATATAATATATATGTTATATTATATATATTATAATATCGGATATCTGATATAATATCGGATATCCGATACCTGTGCATGGATTAAACACAAAATCACAGACCCGCGGCCCTTATTTTCACGCGAATTTGGGCCAGTCAGATTGGATATCAGATAATAAATAGGATATCAGATAGCAAATTGGATATCAGATATCAGGTATGTTCCCCCCCCCTCCCCCCCCCCCCCCCCCTGACTCATTTTTAACCTAAATTTAATAGATTTTAACAAGATTTTGTTTGTTTTAGTTGAATCTAGGGTTTTTTTGACAAAAATGGTTAAAATTTAAATTTTTTTTTAATATATATTACGTTTTGCAATTCAATAGGAATGGCTGATCAAAATGATGACACTGAGGCAGGGAATAATATTCCTCGCAACACACCACCAAACGATCCAGTATCCCCACAAAACCATCCACCAAATGATCCTCTACCTCCTCAAAACCCTCCTCGAATCGAGGATTTGATAAATGAAAATCTCACTGAGTTGAGAGCTTTGCATAGAACATACAATAATGTACCTGCACTGGCTCCTATGTTATCCACATTAAACACCATAGTGGATAACATTGAAACTCTTACAAACCAACAAAATGCCACTCTTCGTTGGCGTGATGAAATGCACTAGATGTTTGATGATGGTTTGGATTATGATGAGGTCGCGGCCCTCAACATAAACAAAGACGATTTGGCAAGCCTTTTTGCTAACCCAAAAACGGGTATACCAGTTGACCCAAAAAAAACCAAACTATCGATTAAATGGTGCACAAATGACGCCATACGTGCAAATTTTTGGGACCGTTGGTGGATGGTCTTTGATATCCCTCCACATGGAAATTTAGACATACCATTTTATTTCCTTAAAAAATTATATGCAGAATTTGTGTTGAAACTTAAAGTGAACTATTGGAGCATGAATCCCAACATGGGCTTAGGACTAGGAGCTCCTCAGGATAGACCCTCTTCCCAGCGGAAGAAACTTGGCACTTTTGTCGCCCCCCCTGATATATCCCCCCCTCCTTGAGTGCAGCATCTAGATATTATGGAAGAGGCTAGCTCTCAGACCATCAGAGCCATTCATAGGCTGAGTAGCCTAATGATATCTCAGGCTAGGTCAGTCTTGCCTCCTCGTGTTGATGATGTTGGTGCCAGTTCATCATCGGCTAGCTCATCACACGTTTGTGTGCCTCACACTTGCATTACATGCAAGAATATTTGCCTGGGTCCCATAGGTGATCTTCCTGAGTATCATTTTGTATTAGACGAGGATACACCAGACGCACGTGTAGAGGCTACAGACCCTGATGCGAGAGAGGAGGGGAATGTAGAGGCATGGACTCCTTCGGTGTCGGTACGTGTATACATTTTTTTGTTATGACATATGTGATTTAAAGTTAATTTTTATAATAGAGTAATTTTAATTTTTAAGCCATACTAACTTTTACATGTATGTGATCTTCATTCATGTTTAGTTGATGACCGAGGAGGAGCTCAGACAGATAGATGATGCTACACTCTCGGCCATTTCATTTGGCCTTGAGACATCTACGGTACATTATGTTATGTTTGCATTTCTTTTTTCTATTTGATATTGTAGCATATATGGTTGCTAATCTTTCTTTTATCTTGCAGATACCACCTGCCCCAGGGGGACAAAGTGCGGGGGGTGAGCCAGCATGCATTGACAAAGGAAAGGTAATTAGATGTTTTCTAATTGATTAAATATTGATGCATTCTTGTAAAATGTTTGTGGTAATCTCATTTAATTAAATTATTTATTGTATATACGGTGTGGCTACTGGTGATGAGCTTGTACAAATTCAGCGTCCTAGATCATCAGGGATTTTCATTCGCACAAAGAGCCCCATTGTATGTATAAGTATCATTTATTTTTTATTTTTTTAATTGATGCAAAGGAAAGTATTATTGTTGTTCTATACAATTGCTATGATTTTTTCCGTACCAATAATGATTCATGTCTTGCATATGTTCATTACAACTTAAATAGGCTTATATGCACCTGTCCAACCGACCAAGTTGGTTACAAAGGTTTATTTAATCAAACAAATACCAAATTACTACTTTCCCTCCAAAACTAATATGACCATTTGAATTTGAAATTCAAATTTCAAACTATAGTTTTTATGCATTCCCTAACTTTCTAAACTGTTCCATTGACTCAAAATTGGTCATATGGATTTATTAAATGCAACTAAGTAAATTTCCAGAAAATTGAAGTTTTTATTATTTTTTCTCCAAACCACCGTACACTCTGATCTCCCCCTTTCAATTGAGATCACATATGACATATATAAAGGTCTACATGACCATTGGAACAACCATATAGGCGTTCCCAACCATAAAACAAACAAACAACCACTTTTTGCTAATACTGTTTAGACTCTAAATACCCTATTCTAAGGCCTTTTGGTCCCATGGAGTCACTTGGTTTATAACCACACCAAAATGCTTGTGGGCCTTACATGTGCCTTTATTAAAAAACATAGACCAACTTGTAAAATATGGACCAAACCTTTATTCCAACTTCCTAATCTACTTGAATCGTCGCTTTCATGGAGTGGCAAGGTGTCCAGCAACAGAGATACTTGTTCCCCCTTGCCACATAGGTTAGGTGCCCTGCACCACCTTTCCTCTCTCTCATTCTGAACACTAGTCCACCAAGTGAGTGATGTTCCTCTCAGTCTTGTTGTTGCTACTTTTACCTTCTTATTTTCCTCTATGTCTTCAAGATCAAAGTAGTTCTCAAGGGCCTCTATCCACCCTAGCACTTCTTCACTATCCATTTTACCCTGGTATATTGGAAAATCAATATGGTTCTTCCCACCATTACCTTGTACTGCCTTAATGATTCTCATAAATCTCCTTTCTTCAGGATCATCTATTGTCTCATGCTCTTGCCTTGCATTACCAACCTCTTATTCTTCATGGTTCTCTCCATGATTTCTTCCTCTAACCTCTTCTCCTCTAGGTTCTTGCCTTTCCTTTTCTAAGGATTCTATCCTTGCAATAAGCTTCAGCCTCTCTCTTCTCATTTGTCTTTCTTCCCTCACTCTAGATGCTTCAAGTTCTCTCCTCTCTCTTTTCTCTTTTGCCAACTCTTCTCTCAATTCTTCAAGTTCTCTAGCCATTTGATTTTTAGGAGGCATTTTCACAACAATTTTTCTTCCTTCCCAAGGGCCAACTCACTGATTCTATTTCTTTCCTCACAAAGAAATCTCTGGACACCACTTATGTACCTTTCAACTCTGGGACACACAAGGAGGAATTAGACACACCAAGGCTTCAACAAAGGGACCAACACACTAAGGATTTTCAAGATTATAGGTCTTGGTCACACTCCTAAACACCCAAACTTCAAAACCCTCCTTAAAATGGCTTAAAAACTAGGGCCTACTTGTTCAAATCCCAAAACTCAATTCTAGAACATTTTGACTTGTCTAATGACAAGATATGATCATGACAACCTACATGAACCTATCAAAAGACACATCTACCATATGAAATCCTAAAATCCTATCTCATGCCCAATTACAACTTTCTTCCACATATGAGTCCAACATTATAACTTTGTATGCTTACTTGAGCCATAATTGGTGCAAGGATTGCCCAATTGACTTCAAGAGATGTTCCATGACCTCTGTAATGCCTTGGATCTTCAATGTTCCCCTGATGAGCATGGGATGCTCTTGCATCACTTATCTTCATAAATAAATTCAAAACTAATTTCTGTGATATTAGCAACTACTATTTTGTATCTCATAGGAGACTCCTAGTGCACATGAGGTTCGATGGGACAGTTATGTAGATTTGATGATGCGGCCACTCACTCTTGAGGAGGAGCCTACAGTAGTAAGTTGTAGTTTGAATTCATGATTAAATATGTTATAAATTTAGCATGCTATGAATTATAATGTTATAGTTTAAATTGTAGATTCATCTGAAAAAGGTATTTGAACATATATAGCCCACAATCACAAAGGTACCAGCATTGCCAAGGGCATACGAGAGGAATCCTGACCGGCGTAGGAGGTCGAAGAGAGAGGTATTTATTATGAAATTTTGATAGTATTAATCTCCAATACAGAAAAGATCATTATGCATTTGAGTAATTCAATGTTACATACATAGAATCATATAAATTTAGTAGTCTAACTTTGGGTTTTCCTTTTTTGTTTATGTAGGAGGCATCCGATCCACCTAGTGCAGCGAAGAGGCTGCATTTTGATCATCCACCAGCACCCTAGGATAGTATAGTTTCTGTAGGATGCATCATGAGACATTTTGAGATGGCATATGCCACATTGTATATAGAAACATTGATATTATACACATTCTGATGGCAGGATCAGCCACATTTTGTATATGGATCTATGTATTTTGATATATATATATTTGAGTACTTTGTCTATGGATACATGATCTGTGATATATATTTGTGTAAATTTTTTTCTATAGATACATGTATTTTGATATATATTTTTATCATTTACGTGCACAATGATATAAATATTAATTTAGTATCTAGTATTGTTCAATTTATCGTGGATCATGTGTCATGCCCTAAATTTTACTAGTAAAAACACAACAATTTTTTTTTTTTTTTTAGCTTATGAAGTAGCATAAGAAATTACATATTGTAAAACAAGGTTATCATTGAATAGGAGTTCAAGACTCATGTGAATAGTGTGAAGGTGTTAACATTTTAGTCATAGGTGGTTTTCAAATAGATTTGATGACAGTCTAGTTCAACTTAGCGTCATGAGTCAAACGAGCAAGTTCAAGATACAACACTCATAAATTAGTGAGGTAATTCATATCCTAACAAGCCTCTGATACTAATATTCTATTAGGGTCTGTCAGTTGTATCATATGGACTAGGTTGTGATTCTAGCATGTAAGGGAAGGGGATCGGAATTACTTATTATCCTCATTACCAATGTACACACATTCATTAATCATTACAATATATATTAATGTGACAATTAGTATATTACTATATCCTCATTATCTATCAACATTTCTTCCTCACCAAATTATTGAGTACACAACAAGATTGTAAGCAATCTACTAAGTTTTAAATTTATACAATCAATGGTATCACATAACATCTATGGATTGTTATTATCAACTAGTCATTTACAATACCACAAGGAGAAAACTTTCTTTCACATTTTCAAATGATAACAATGATGTCAAAGAAAATCTGTGACTCGTACCAATTCTTTCATAACAATATAAACTCCAAATGAAACATGCATATACAACCTTATCAATATTTTCTTCTACACGTACATTAGGTAACAATGATACAATATCCTTCTATCACAATGGGGCAACATAAGGGAACTTTTCAAAATCATAAGGAAAATGGACATTGAAAGATATGGACAATGACTAGCATGAACATTGTCCAACATGATCGTTGAGAACATGAACAAGCTGGTGAATCCTCCTTCACAAATGAGGGCACAATGTCAAGTTTTCTCATCCAACATCAATCTGCAAGATGATCATTCCAAGCCATTTCCATTGTTCCCTTGGACACAAATCTGCATATGCAACACAACAAAATAACAAGGACCATGGGTGCTTTCCACCCAACCATAGGCCTCAAAGAGACCACCCCCATGCTAGGGAACAAGGCCCAAACTGGGATACACATAAAATCTTTCAATGCATAAACATTACATTTCAAACTTGAACAATTTCCCCCCAAGACTATTTCACAATGGTTTCACAGATGGAACCATAAACATAGGCTGAAGGTGTGTTCTAAAATGGAGACTTGCCATACCAAACCATATTTGCAATAAACAATTTTCATGCCCTCTCGGGGCTATCATAATTCACCAAATTTCATGCCCTCTCGGGGCTATCATAAATGAACCATTTAATGCCCTCTCGGGGCCTCCACATTTCCTCCTCCAAACCCACTACCATCAGCTGTAACTCCTCAAACTTCCTTTCTACACCATACTTTCCTTATCACCCCCAAAAAGATATGAAATGTTATGGCATACAATGGAGCCCATACTCCAAGGTTCTCAATACATTTTTTGAACCCAACTTAAGCCCTTCACCCTGGACTTCTCTTCCCTTCCCACAAGGGTGAGTGTAAGTCCCAATCCCATAACAATACTCAAGCACAAAACAAGAAAACAAAACCAAGTAGAAATAAAACAAGAAATTTTGGCAAACACCCCACTAGTTTGGCCAAGACCCTCTAATAAAGCCTTCCCACTAACTTATTTTAGAAAAAACACTAAGCCACTCCATCCTTACGAACTTGTCTCCTCTAACGGTTCATCGATAGCCCTCACGAGCTCTGAGTTATGACCCTCGAAGGATCGACCTCAAAATGCACTTAGAGCACCTTGAAGACTCCTCGGTACGGGGTGGCCGCAAATGATGGATGGTCTTCGTGGCTAGAACAAAGGTGTGACTAGGGTTCACCGGCTCATTTGGAGCTAATGGGACTGACGATTCGATGCCAAGATTAGCAGTTTCAAAGTTATGTTGTGGTGCACCTATGAACTGAGGTACACTGCGAGTTTTGGTATCGAGCGAGATCGTTGTGCTGAATCAAAATGGAATGTGATCTCTCAAAAATGAGATAGGTTATTTTAGGCCTCAGGATCACCATCTTGTAGCATTTGACAGTTCGTTGATAGCCCTCACGAGCTCTGAGTTATGACCCTTGAAGGATCGACCTCAAAATGCACTTAGAGCACCTTGAAGACTCCTTGGTTCGGGGTGGCCGCAAATGATGGATGGTCTTTGTGGCCATAACAAGTGTCTAACTAGGCTTCAAACACCCATCTCGAGCTAATGGCACTGACAATTTGATGCCAAGATCAGCGGTTTCAAAGTTACGTTGTGGTGCACTTATGAACTGAGGCACACTGCGAGTTTTCGCATCAAACGAGATCGCTGTGCTGAATCCAAACGGAATGTGATCTCTCAAAAATGAGACAAGTTATTTTAGGCCTTAGGATTGCCATCCTGTAGCATTTGACAGTTCATCGATAGCCCTCATGAGCTCTGAGTTATGACCCTTGAAAGATCGACCTCAAAATGCACTTAGAGCACCTTGGAGACTCCTCAGTACGGGGTGGCCGCAAATGATGGATGGTCTTCGTGGCTAGAACAAGGGTGTGAATAGGGTTCACCCACCCATCCAGAGCTAATGGCACTGACGATTCGATGCCAAGATCAATAGTTTCAAAGTTACGTTGTGGTGCACCTATGAACTGAGCCACACTGCGAGTTTTGGCATCGAGCGAGATTGCTGTGCTGAATCCAAACGGAATGTGATCTCTTGAAAATGAGATAGGTTATTTTAGGCCTCAAGATCATCATCCTATAGCATTTGATAGTTCATCAATAGTCCTCACGAGCTCTGAGTTATGACCCTTCAAAGATCGACCTCCAAATGCACTTAGAGCACCTTGGAGACTCCTCGGTACGGGGTGGCCGCAAATGATGGATGATTGTTTGAAGACTACTCCATGTGTCACTATCTTTCTTGGAAAAAAAATTGCTTTTGAATATCAAGCTTGCAATATTATCAATTATTGTCAAACTTTTTCAACCAAGTCAAAATGTCAAATGCAAATATTTGTTTGCATTTTTTGCTAAGGGGAGTTTCATAAATTGACTTTGATTTTCTATGTCTCTAGTGCTTGAACATACTTAAAATGGCTCTTTGGTCTTAGAGCTATTGGTATTTTCTAACTTCATGGTCTATGATATGCATACTAAGAATTTCTTTCACTAAATGGTTTCCTTGATCTATTGACTACACTTAAATTTGTTCACTTGTCATCTCTCTTTCTATATGTTCAATACAAAGAGCTAGAAGAGACAAATAATATTTCTTACCTTCATCTCTCTAAGCACATGATAGAAATCAATTCTAAACTTGAGAAAAGGTTAGAGGAGAATATTGCATTCTTAAATTAATCTCCCTTAAGACCTTTACATACACACGGGGCATTCTTAAATTAATCTCCATGGAAGAAAATTTTGTAAAACTAAAGATTCCATAGTGTTGAAACATAAAATCCAAGATCTCATTTATGATGGGATTGTTGATACCTCTAATGACTCATCCACTCATAGCCTTCATATCCAACTTCATATCATGTCAGTATGCATGTGCTATCTTTCTTATTGGCTTTAATTGCTTATCCTACATGCTATCTTCTTTCATGGATTTTATGGCTTATCCCAAATGTGTTTCATACAACTTTTCAATATGAAAGTCTTTCAAAACATTATACAATATTATGACTCTTTATGCTTTCAAATGCTATGATTGGTTGTAAAATGGAAGAAATCAAGTATTCTAATTGTTCATTCATACTTTATGGATTTTTCTTATTTGATTAGTTTGATAAAAATAGTTTTAATAATCATAATGTCAACTTTATGTCAAATAAGGAAAAAATCAAATTTATAATAAGATATCCACATGCAATTATCTTTCATATAGTTATAAATGCTCTTAACATTGTCGTTATAGCCTTGTATCACATGCAAATATGATTTGGAAGAACTTGTTCAATATCTTCCTCTTATAATTCCTTACAAAGAACCTACCAAAATACAAAAACCATATACAAAAAACTACACATTTTACATCATAATACATCATAAATTTTAAAAATTCTCCCCAATACCACCCCCCTCCAACTCTTCATGATGTACCTACATTCCAATATCATACAAAAATTAGTAACTTATTATATTAAACAAGATAATCATCAATTCATTAAATCATTATGAAGAAAATAACACAAGTATATATACCTAGTCAAGTATTCCAATAGGGTCCTCTCTCTATTTTAGGGTCTCCAACAAGGCTTCATGATCAACATTAGCAATAGTAAAAAGTTCTTTTACTTTTGATCTTCCTTGATGCTTCAATAGCTTTACATTTGTTGCTATAATAAGATGCGAATATATGAGAATTACTTTGTGCTTCTGATAGTCTTCGAATGCAGGAATTCTGTTCCTTCTAAGCATGTATGTCCGCAGCCATGTTCCAGCAACAACAACTGAACTAGTAGGATACCTGAATCCATCATCATCTGTGATCGGTTGTGCAAGTTTTTGTTTTCCTCTTACACAATGTGCTAACCAATAATCAGATTTCTCATCATTCCCCTGTGGTGCAGCCAATGCAAAGACATGTCCTGGATGAAGTAGATCTAATAGATGATTATGCTCAAGTGAACTTTCCATGTCATCATTTTTGATAGAGGGTATGATAGACAATCGAGTAAGATAATGCGGAGCCCATGTGTCCACCCACTCACTTGACTCACAGTGATCCCAATCACACTGAAAACAAGTACGACAAAAACAAGCTAGTTGTCATGTCCAACTGGTCCATGTAATAGAATTAGAGCTCCAAAATGAATGCATTTTTGATGAGTCTGTCACTGTAGCACAATCTGATCTATCACCTATGGACCCTTCCTCAACCAACCAAAAGAACCTACGTACCACTGAATTAAGAGTCCCCCCCTATGATAATGCTAAACTACACCAATCAACAATGCTACGAGCATCAAGAAGCTCTGTTGTTGAAATCTTTAGTTGCTCCTTAACTAGAGCTCTCTTCACACATGCCCCTGCTCCATCATGTTCCCCTTTTCCATGGCCGGACTCAAAAAAACTCCAAATATGAGGCACCCCTCTCTCTACGTGCATCCTACACAACCAATAAAACATGCGAGCATTCTTGAATTGACCTGTACAGTTATCTGACCAAATGATATGTCTATCCATAGCAATTGCATGCTCGTGTAAGAAATAAAAAAAATTCTCGAAACAATGTTGCACAAACTCGTGAGAGTGAGATCTATCATCACTCATATAAAAATGATACTCTCTAATAATCTTTCAATTATCTTCTGCACTATCAGGGGCATGTCTATATGTTATGTGAACAAAAATTGCAATCTGAATAGAGTTGTAATACTGAGATTGTGTCTCATTTTGAGGTTGCAATGTGTAGTTCTCAGCAAAATCAACAACTGATATAATAGTGCCAATGGGAAAAGTCTCCTTACATGTTCTAAATTGTTGATCCAACCACTGAGACCTGTGACTATGTCTTGCATACTTGTAAAAAATATTTGCCTTGAAATCTGAAATAAAAATAGCCACATTGATATCTTTTCCAACCAATTCACATCGAGAGCTCTCATTCCAAGTCTTCAATGTGTATTTCACCATTTCATAGACCCTTTTTTTCACTATTTTCTTTCCAAAATCTTGTTCACACCCCTCATGGAAACATGTGTCAAACTTGGATAAGCCACCACATTCTGAACACTTCTCATTTAAGAAAGCATTTTTATAAAAGGAACAACCATCAACTCTACGACATAAGAGTTGATCTAACAAGTCTCTTGATAATTTTGGAAGCCCACTAGCCCCACAATCCTCCAACATTTCTTTACTATGAAAAGTAGAACAGATGGAGCATAATAGTTCATGGTGCATAGAAAACTCAACATGATATTTGCAACAACATTTATTTTGAATTTTGAGTGGCACACAATAAAATGGCTTCAAAGATTCAAAAGCCCTTTGTGATATATGAACACTTGGATGACTCTCTCTAAATTGTTTGAACAACATAGTTTGACATTCCTACAAATAGTGTTTAGGATGTGGCGTGCGTTCTCTAATGCCAATTCTCAACTTTAAGACATCTTTAGCATTGGGTGATACTCGTGAGTTAGAGTGCCAAAATTGTATAATTTCTTCCTTCACATCGTCGGATAGCTTTTTATCAAAACGTGGAAGTCTCCCACCAAATGCACATGTTTCATTTTGAAGAGGATCATCAATTTTCTCTCGTTGACTAAGTGCTCTTCTCAAAGTAGTACGATTTAAATTCAAATCAATACAAGTTTGTCTCATATATCTACCTTTTCTCAAATCATGACTTACCAAAGAGGTTGTAATAACCCTTCGAGCAGCTCTATTATCCTTCTCTCTGCTATTTTTCCCAACTCTATTGAGAGCACTGAAAAGATTCTTCACAATAATGGCATTTCTTTCCAACTTTTTATTGACATGAATTTTCAATTTGGAAAGCATAGGTCTCATCTTTTGCATCTTTAATAAGTGCGTGAAAAGCTGACATTGCTCTACCACTGTCTTGTTGCCGAAAAACATCTGATATAGTCTTGAAGCCCATAACCAAATGGTTCTTTCTGATTTTTTTCCTTCCAAACTAGTCATAATCGTTTCATCAATTTCAATTATCCATTTTGGTGTTTTAGAACCTTCATGTCGATTATAATTAGGAGATATGTAAGGTTCTTGTGCATTAAGTTCCTATGCATTGTCATCTTCGACATGGTCAATTATGCAATTTGGATTATGACTTGGTGGCATTTCTTCTTCAAAATTTCCAATCTCTACATTTTCAATTTCCGCATTATTATTTTCAATAGGTACATTTTCATTCCCCAACTGTACATTTTCATTATCTGACTCTATGATTTCACCTTCTATTAATTCATCGTCAACTTGATTGATATTTAGCATACCTTGTCTTTTTTTTTAGTGTTTCATTTTGTCCTTTTCCCTATATGTTGCAATGTCTTCATTGGATATCTTCTTTTTACGTTTATTCTTTCGATGACTGCTGCTCCCCATTCAGATGACAAATTTGAACACCTAAGGTTATATTTTCGAATTTTTTTCGATTGGTTGGGCCCCAAAACACGACTTTTTACAAATCCCGTGAAAAAAGAGGTAAAAAAGTAATGTTGTCAGGTCTGTAGGGACAGTCAAATATTTGAAATTGATGCCAGTATAATCGGATATCCGATATAGGAAAAGGACTTTTGGGGGGAAAACTTGCTAAGGTTTCCCTCCTTTGCCATAATAATATTAATATTATGAAAATATTTGTAGGCAAACAACTTTAATTTATAACTAAGTTAATAGTATATTAGTATTATTATAAAATATCAATAATATTAATATAAAATAGTATTAATATACCTATAGTATCAATATTATTATTATACCTATAATAGTATTAATATTATTAATATAGATATAATAGTGTAAATATATAGTGTTTATTTATATTAAGCTACAATATATAGTATTAAAATATATTATTATTATAGCTATAATAATATTAATATTTAGTGTTTATTTATATTATAATTATTATCCTAAAATAGTATAAATAGTATATCCTAAAATATTACGTTATATATACTGAAATATTATGTTATTATATAGATATATTAATAACATATATATTAATATAATAATATTTATAATATATATTATATTTAATAAAAATATTACATTGTTATATATATATATATTATATTATTATACATATTAATATAATAATATATAATACAAAGAGGGTGGTCATTTAATGGGTCAAAGGGGGTCATAGGTCACCCTATGACCCCCTTTGACCCATATGAACGACTCAACTATGTCCCTAGGGGTCCTAGGACCCCTAGGGACATACACCATCATTTAATGGATCAAAGGGGGTCATAGGTCACCCTATGACCCCCTTTGACTCATATGAATGATTCAAATATGTCCCTAGGGGTCCTAGGACCCCTAGGGACATATGTCATCATTTAATGGGTCAAAGAAGGTCATAGGTCACCCTATGACCCCCTTTGACCCATATTACCACATTCAAATATGTCCCTTGGGGTCCAAGGACCCTTAGGGACATATGTCATCGTTTAATGTGTCAAAGAGGGTCATAAGTCACCCTATGACCCCCTTTGACCCATAATACCCATTCGAATATGTCCCTAGGGGTGCTAGGACCCCTAGAGACATATGTTATCGTTTAATGGGTCAAAGGGGGTCATAGGTCACCCTATGACCCCCTTTGACCCATATTACCCATTCAAATATTTCCCTAGGGGTCCTAGGACCCCTAGTGAAATATCTCATTGTTTAATGGGTCAGAGGGTCATAGGTCACCCTATGACCCCCTTTCACCCATATTACCCATTCGAATATGTCCCTATGGGTCCTAGGACCTCTAGAGACATATATCATCGTTTAATGGGTCAAAGCGGGTCATAGGTCACCCTATGACCCCCTTTGACCCATATTACCCATTCGAATATGACCCTAGGGGTCCTAGGACCCTTAGAGACATATATCGTTGTTTAATGGGTCAAGAGGGTCACAGGTCACCCTATGACCGCCTTTGACTCATATGTACGATTCAAATATGTCCCTAGGGGTACTTCGACCCCTAGAGACATATGTCATCATTTAAACCTATGACCCCATTTGACCCATATTACCCATTTGAATATGTCCCTAGGGGTCCTACCCCTAGGAACATATGTCATTGTTTAATGCATCAAAGGGGGTCATAGGTCACCCTATGACCCCCTTTGACTCATGTGAACGATTCAAATATGTCCCTAGGGGTCCTAGGAACCCTAGGAACATATGTTGTTGTTTAATGGGTCAAAGGGGGTCATAGGTCACCCTATGACCCCCTTTGACCCATATGAATGATTGGAATATGTCCCTAGGGTCCTAGGACACCTAGGGACATATGTCATCATTTAATGGGTCAAAAGGGGTTATAGGTCACCCTATGACCCCATTTGACCCATATTACCTATTCGAATATGTCCCTTGGGGTCTGAGGACCCTTAGAAACATATGTCGTCATTTAATGAGTCAAAGAGGGTCATAGGTCAGCCTATGACCCCCTTTGACCCATAATACCCATTCGAATATGTCCCTATGGGTCCTAGGACCCCTAGAGACATATATCATTGTTTAATGGGTCAAAGGGACCTGTGACCCCCTTTGACCCATATTACCCATTCGAATATTTCCCTAGGGGTCCTAGGACCCCTAGCGACATATCTAGTCATTTAATGGGTCAGAGACGGTCATAGGTCACCCTATGACCCCCTTTGACTCATATTACCTATTTGAATATGTCCCTAGGGGTCGTAGGACCCCTAGAGACATATATCATCGTTTAATGGGTCAAAGAGGGACATAGGTCACCCTATGACCCCCTTTGACCCATATATACGATTTGAATATGTCCCTAAGGGTCCTAGAACCCCTAGAGACATATGTTGTCATTTAAAGGGTCAAAGAGGGTCATAGGTTACCCTATGACCCCATTTGACCCATATTACCCATTCGAATATGTCCCTAGAGGTCTTAGGACCCCTAGGGACATACGTCGTCGTTTAATGCATCAAAGGGGGTCATAGGTCACCCTATGACCCCCTTTGACTCATATGAACGATTCAAATATGTCCCTAGGGGTCCTAGGACCCCTAGGGACATATGTTGTGGTTTAATGGGTCAAAGGGGGTCATAGTTCACCCTATGACCCCCTTTGACCCATATGAACGATTGTAATATGTCCCTAGGGTCCTAGGACCACTTAGGACATATGTCGTCGTTTAATGGGTCAAAGAGGGTCACAATTCACCCTATGACCCCATTTGACCTATATTACCCATTCGATAATGTCCTTTGGGGTCCGACGACCCCTAACGACATATGTCATCATGTAATGTGTCAAAGAGTGTCATAGGTCACCCTATGACCCCCTTTGACAAATATTACCCATTCGAATATGTCCCTAGGGGTCCTAGGACCCATAGAGACATATATCATCGTTTAATGGGTCAAAGAGGGTCATAGGTCACCCTATGCCCCCCTTTGACCCATATTACCCATTCGAATATGTCCCTTGGGGACCAAGGACCCTTAGGGACATATGTCATCGTTTAATGGGTCAAAGAGGGTCATAGCTCACCCTATGACCCCCTTTGACCCATAATACCAATTTGAATATGTCCCTAGAGACATTTGTTGTCGTTTAATGGGTCAAAGGGGGTCATAGGTCACCCTATGACCCCCTTTGACCCATATTACCCATTCGAATATGTCCCTAGGGGTCCCAGGACCCCTAGCGACATATCTCATTGTTTAATGGGTCAGAGAGGGTCATAGGTCACCCTATGACCTCCTTTGACCCATATTACCTATTCGAATATGTCCCTAAGGGTCCTAGGACCCCTAGAGACATATATCATCATTTAATGGGTCAAAGAGGGTCATAGGACCCCCTTTGACCCATATTACCCATTCGAATATGTCCCTAGGGGTCCTAGGACCCCTAGAGACATATATCATTGTTTAATGGGTCAAGAGGGTCATAGGTCACCCTATGACCCCCTTTGACCCATATGTATGATTCGAATATGTCCCTAGGGGTCCTTGGACCTCTAGAGACATATGTCATCATTTAACGGGTCAAAGAGGGTCACAGGTTACCCTATGACCCCATTTGACCCATATTACCCATTCGAATATGTCCCTAGGGGTCCTACCCGTAGGAACATATGTCGTCATTTAATGCATAAAAGGGGGTCATATGTCACCCTATGACCCTCTTTGACTCATATGAATGATTCAAATATGTCCCTAGGGGTCCAAGCAACTCTAGGGACATATGTTGTTGTTTAATGGGTCAAAGGGGGTCATAGGTCACCCTATGACGCCCATTGACCCATATAAACGATTGGAATATGTCCCTAGGGTCATAGGACCCCTAGGGACATATATCGTCGTTTAATGGGTCAAAGAGGGTCATAGGTCACTCTATGACCCCATTTGACCCATATTACCCATTCGAATATGTCCCTTGGGGTCCGAGGACCCTTAGGGACATATGTCGTCGTTTAATGGGTCAAAAAGGGTCATAGGTCACCCTATGACCCCCTTTGACCCATAATACCCATTCGAATATGTCCCTAGGGGTCATAGGACCCCTAGAGACATATATCGTTGTTTAATGGGTCAAAGGGACCTATGACCCCCTTTGACCCATATTACCCATTCGAATATGTCCCTAGGGGTCCTAGGACCCCTAGCGACATATCTCGTCGTTTAATGGGTCAGAGAGGGTCATAGGTCACCCTATGACCCCCTTTGACCCATATTACCTATTCAAATATATCCCTAGGGGTCCTAGGACCCCTAGAGACATATATCATCGTTTAATGGGTCAAAGAGGGTCATAAGTCACCCTAAGACCCGATTTGACCCATATGTACGATTCGAATATGTCCCTAAGAGTCGTAGGACCCCTAGAGACATATGTCATCATTTAAAGGGTCAAAGAGGGTCATAGGTTACCTTATTACCCCATTTGACCCATATTACCCATTCGAAAATGTCCTTAAGAGTCCTACGACCCCTAGGGACATATGTCATCCTTTAATGCATCAAAGGGGGTCATAGGTCACCCTATGACTCCCTTTGACTCATATGAACGATTCAAATATGTCGCTAGGGGTCCTAGGACCCCTAGGGACATATATTGTCATTTAATGGGTCAAAGGGGGTCATAGGTCACCCTATGACCCCCTTTGACCCGTATGAACGATTGAAATATGTCCTTAGGGTCCTAGGACCACTTGGGACATATGTCATCGTTTAATGGGTCAAAGAGGGTCATAGTTCACCCTATGACCCCATTTGACCCATATTACCCATTCGATAATGTCCCTTGGGGTCCGAGGACCCCTAGGGACATATGTTGTCATGTAATGGGTCAAAGAGTGTCATAGGTCACCCTATGACCCCCTTTGACCCATATTACCCATTCGAATATGTCCCTAGGGGTCTTAGCACCCATAGAGACCTATATCATCGTTTAATGGGTCAAAGAGGGTCATAGGTCACCCTATGACCCCTTTTGACCCATATTACCCATACGAATATGTCCCTAGGGGTTCTAGGACCCATAGAGACATATATCGTCGTTTAATGGGTCAAGAGGGTCATAGGGCTATGACCCCCTTTGACCCATATGTACGATTCAAATATGTGCCTAGGGGTCCTAGGACCCCTAGAGACATATGTCATCATTTAAAGGGTCAAAGAGTGTCATAGGTTGCCCTATGACCCAATTTGACCCATATTACCCATTCGAATATGTCCCTAGGTGTCCTAGGACCCCTAGGGACATATGTTGTCCTTTAATGCATCAAAGGGGGTCATAGGTCAACCTATGACCCCCTTTCACGCATTTGAACGGTTCAAATATGTCCCTAGGGGTCCTAGGACCCCTAGGGACATATGTTGTCGTTTAATGGGTCAAAGGGGGTCATAGGTCACCCTATGACCCCCTTTGACCAATATGAACAATTAGAATATGTCCTTAGGGTCCTAGGACCCCTAGGGACATATGTCATCAGTTAATGGGTCAAAGAGGGTCATAGGTCACCCTATGACCCCAGTTGACCTATATTACCCATTCGAATAAGTCCCTTGGGGTTCAAATACCCCTAGGGACATATGTCATCGTTTAATGGGTCAAAGAGGATCATAGGTCACCCTATGACCCCCTTTGACCCATATTACCCATTCGAATATGTCCCTAGGGGTCCTAGGACCCCTAGAGACATATATCATCGTTTAATGCATCAAGAGGGTCATAGGTCACCCTATGACCCCCTTTGACCGATATGAACGATTCGAATATGTCCCTATGGGTCCTAGGACCCCAAGCGACATATGTCATCATTTAATGGGTCAAAGAGGGCCATACGTTACCCTATGACCCTATTTGATCCATATTACCCATTCGAATATGTCCCTAGGGGTCTGAGGACCCTTAGGGACATATGTCGTCGTTTAATGGGTCAAAGAGGGTCATAGGTCACCCTATGACCCCCTTTGACCCATATTACCCATTCGAATATGTCCCTAGATGTCCGAGGACCCCTAGAGACATATATCATCGTTTAATGGGTCAAGAGGGTCATAGGTCACCCTATGACCCCCTTTGACCCATATGAACGATTCGAATATGTCCCTAGGGGTCATAGGACCCCTAGAAACATATTTCGTCGTTTAATGGGTCAAAGAGGGTCATAGGTTACGCTATGACCCCATTTGACCCATATTACCCATTCAAATATGACCCTAGGGGTCCTAGGACCCGTAGAGAAATATGTCGTTGTTTAATAGGTCAAAGGGGGTCATAAGTCACCCTATGACCCCCTTTGACTCAAATGAACGATTCAAATATGTCCCTAGGGGTCATAGGACCACTAGGTACATATGTCGTCGTTTAATGGGTCAAAAGGGGTCATAGGTCACCCTATGACCCCCTTTGACCCATATGAACCATTCGAATATGTCTGTAGCGTCTTCGGACCCTTAGGGACATATGTTGTCGTTTAATGGGACAAAGGGGGTCATAGGGTGACTCATATGAACGATTCAAATATGTCCCTAGGGGTCCTAGGACCCCTAGGGACATATCTCGTCGTTTAATGGGTCAAAGGGGGTCATAGGTCACCTTATGACCCCCTTTGACCAATATGAACCATTCGAAAATGTCCCTAGGGTCCTAAGACCCCTAAGGACATATGTCTTTGTTTAATGGGTCAAAGAGGGTAATAGGTCACCCTATGACCCCCTTTGACCCATATTACCCATTCGAATATGTCCTTAGGGGTCTTAGAACCCCTAGGGACATATGTCATCATTTAATGGGTCAAAGAGGGTCATAGGTCACCCTATGACCCCCTTTGACGCATATTACCCATTCGAATATGTCCTTGGGGGTCCTAGGACACCTAGAGACATATATCATCATTTAATGGGTCAAGAGGGTCATAGGTCACCCTATGACCCCCTTTGAGCCATATGAACGATTCGAATATGTCTCCAGGGGTCCTAGGACCCGTCGAGACATATGTCATCATTTAATGGGTCAAAGAGGGTCATAGGTTACCATATGACCCCATTTGACCCATATTACACATTCCAACATGTCCTTTTAATGGGTCAAAAGGGGTCATAAGTCACCGTACGACCCCCTTTGACACATATGAACGATTCAAATATGTCTCTAGGGGTCCTAGGACACCTAGGGACATATGTCGTCATTTAATGAGTCAAAGGGGGTCATAGGTCACCCTATGACCCCCTTTGACCCATATGAACGATTCGAATATGTCCGTAGGGTCCTAGGACCCCTCGGGACATATGTCATCGTTTAATGGTTCAAAGAGGGTCATAGGTCACCCTATTACCCTCTTTGACCCATATTACCCATTCGAATATGTTCCTTGGGGTCCAAGGACCCCTAGCGACATATGTCATCATTTAATGGGTCAAACAGGGTCATAGGTCACCTTATGACCCCCTTTGACCTATATTACCTATTTGAATATGTCCCTAGGGCTCCTAGGAACCATAGAGACATATATCATTGTTTAATGGGTCAAGAGGGTCATAGGTCACCCTATGACCCCCTTTGACCCATATGAACGATTCGAATATGTCTCTAGGGGTCCGAGGACCTATAGAGACATATGTCATCGTTTAATGGGTCAAAGAGGGTCATAGGTTACCCTATGACCCCATTTGACCCATATTACCCATTCGAATATGTCCCTAGGGTTCCTAGGACCTTTAGGGACATATGTCGTCGTTTAATGGGTCAAAGGGGGTCATAGGTCACCCTATGACCCCCTTTGACCCATATGAACAATTCGAATATGTCCCAAGGGTCCTATGACCCCTAGGGACATATGTCATCATTTAATGGGTCAAAGAGGGTCATAGGGTCCTTTGACCCATATTACCCATTCAAATATGTCTCTTGGGGTCCAAGGACCCCTAGGGACATATGTCATCATTTAATGGGTGAAAGAGGGTCATAGGTTAACCTATGACCCCCTTTGACCCATAATACCCATTCAAATATGTCCCCAGGGGTCCTAGGACCCCTAGAGACATGTCATCGTTTAATGGGTCAAAGGGGGTCACAGGTCACCCTATGACCCCCTTTGACCCATATGTATGGTTCAAATATGTCCCTAGGTGTCCTAGGACCCCTAGGGACCTATGTCATCGTTTAATGGGTCAAAGAGGGTCATAGGGTGACCTATGACCCCCTTTAACCCATATGAATGATTCAAATATGTCCCTAGGGGTCCGAGGATCCCTAGGGACATATGTCATCATTTAATGGGTCAAAGAGGGTCATAGGTCACCTTATGACCCTCTTTGACCCATATGAACAATTTGAATATGTCCCTAGGGGTCTGAGGACCCCTAGGGACATATGTCATCATTTAATGGGTCAAAGAGGGTCATAGGTTACCCTATGACCCCATTTGACCCATATTACCCATTCGAATATGTCCCTAGGTTTCCTAGGACCCCTAGGGACATATGCATCATGTAATGGGTCAAAGGGGGTCATAGGTCACCCTATGACCCCTTTTGACCCATATGAACAATTCGAATATGTCCCTAGGGGTCCAAGGATCCCTAGAGGAATATGTTATTGTTTAATGAGTCAGAGAGGGTCATAGGTCACCCTATGACTCCCTTTGACCCGTATTACCCATTCGAATATGTCGCTAGGGATCCTAGGACCCCTAGAGACATATATCATCGTTTAATGGGTCAAAGAGGGTCATAAGTCACCCTATGACCCCTTTTGACCCATATGAACGATTGGAATATGTCCCTAGGGGTCTTAGGACCCCTAGGGACATATGTCATCGTTTAATAGGTCAAAGAGGGTCATAGGTCACCCTATGACCCCCTTTGACCCATATTATCCATTCGAATATGTCCCTAGAGCTCCTAGGTTCCCTAGGGACATATCTCATCGTTTAATGGGTCAAAGGGGGTCATAGGTCACCCTATGACCCCTTTTGACCCATATGAATGATTTGACTATGTCCCTAGGGGTCCTCGGACCCCTAGGGACATATGTCATCATTTAATGGGTTAAAGGGGGTCATAGGTCACCCTATGACCCCCTTTGACCCATATGAACGATTCGACTATGTCCCTAGGGGTCCTAGGACCCCTAGGGACATATGTCATCGTTTAATGGGTCAAAGAAGTTCATAGGTCACCCTATGACCCCCTTTGACCCATGATACCCATTCGAATATGTCCCTAGGGGTCCTAGGACCCCTAGGGACATATGTCGTCGTTTAATGGGTCAAAGGGGGTCATAGGTCACCCTATGACCCCCTTTGACCCATTAAAGGACGACATATGTCCCTAGGGGTCCTAGGACCCCTAGAGACATATATCGTCATTTAATGAGTCAAAGAGGGTTATAGGTCACCCTATGACCCCCTTTCACTCTTATATATTAATAATATACATATATATTAATAATATACATATCAATATAATAATATATAATAATATATATATATACATATACATATTACATTATTATATTTATTGAAAATATTACGTTATTATATAAATATATTAATAAAATACATATTAATATAATAATATTTATAATATATATTAAATTTAATAGAAATATTATGTTGTTGTATAAATATTATATTATTATACATATTAATATAATAATATATAATACATATTATAGTTAATGAAAATATTACGTTATTGTATATATTAATAACATATATGTTAATATAATAATATATAATACGTATTTTATATATATATATAAATTACGTTATTATATTTAGTAAAAATAATAATATTATATATATTATATTTATAGATTATAATAAGATTAACATAAGATATTATTATATATTACTAGATTATATCTTGTATGTTTACATTACGTTATTATATATATATATAATATATTAAAATATGTCTTTACATATTAATATAAGTGAAATAATTTAAAAATTAAAAACTAGAATGTTTAAATCGAATTTCTCTCCAAAATTTGAAGATTTTTGGAATTTGACTACCGAGCCATATTGGATATCCGATGTCAAATCGGATATCCGATGTCAAATCGGATATCTGATTTGAAATCGGATATCCGATTTTGAATCGGATATCCAATCAAGCTTGGTATTTACCAAGCCTGCCCGGTCAACCCCAAAGACGTGTTTATAGAGAGTTTTAGTGATACTCAGACTTCGGTTAGCCGTCTAACAATGTTATTTTGATCGAAATTGAATGAAACAAAATGGATTTTTTAATATCGCTCTTTAGATTCCATCAATATAATTTCGGTCAAATTCTGGGTTCGATAAGTATTTATTAGTTAATTATCAATGAAGATTATTGTAAAGTGCTGATTGACATACTGAATGAAAAATAGCTATAACTTTCAAAAGATATAACATTTTTTAAATCTAAAAGTTGCGTCACATTCTATACTTCGCCTAGTATAAGAAAAAAACAAAAAAAGAAAAATTTGATCAAATTTTCTATTAGTTAGGGTGGTCAGACACGGGACTTTTTTTAATCTGAAAAAGTTTTGGTAGAAAATTCATATTTAATTATTTATTTGGAATAAAAATATCAAAAAATATGCGTCACATCCGGGCATGAGTCTAGTTTTCATATCTATAATTATATTAAAAAAATATTATGATTTGATTTTGATTAAGGTGGTCAGACATACACCTACTTTTTATTTTCGCCCTAAAATTTTCTTAGTACTGGATTAAAATTCAAACTTTTGACCAATCAATTATTTTTTTCTCCTGATAAGTCCTAGTGGTTCAGAAACTATATTCAATTTTCTAGAAATTATTTTCTTACAACTTTTTGATATAAAGTCCATAACCACTTCAAAATTATGTGTCAAGTTGACATAAATCTGATTTGCTGATTTTTCACTGCCACTTAAGGCCATAGTTTGGTACACCATGATCTTGCACATACCCAAAAAGTGATGATGAAGATGAAATATAAATCATCAACTCACTTTCACTAGTTCATGGGAAAGAAGAAGACAAAGAAGGTCAATCATCTAATGTGAAAGATATAGTGGGGGAGATGGATGATGTTGTAGAAATGAAACCAAATATAACTATCACCTTGGTAGTACATGATGATACAAGTGGAAATGTCAGAGTAGAGGTGAATTTACAAAAATTAGAGCCTAACACGTCACTGGAAAACTTGATAGCTACATATGTCAAGGATTTAGAATAAATAAAAGCCAATCATGAGATTTGTAGAATTCGGAGATGTAACAGAAGAGGGGCCTACCAAGAGAATAATCAGATGCATGAATTTTTTGTTACACTTTTTTTGTCTTTTTGTGATAGCTACATGTAAATATCTTTTGTCTAGTTGACAACTATCAATTCTCTATGTTTGAATCTATTTATAAGGAATGTATATCATCTAAAAATGTCAAGGAATGGATAAACTATGTTTATGTCAAAGATAAAAGATGACAATCAGAATGAAACTAATAGATTCTCATACAACAACATTCATTTAAATCATCCCTAAGTATACCCACCTTGGTTATGTAGAGTTTAGAGAGTAGAATAATAGTCTTGGTTTTGGTGAAGTTGGATCCAAATAGTATGCATACATAATTGTTAATAGGAAGTAGCTAGTCCCTAGATCTTTTAGTATTTCTATCTTGGTATTGAGGTTTTTCTATTCATTAGTTGATAAAAACCAATAGAAATAAAGCTTTGAAAGAGAAATTGGATCAAATAGTAAAGAATGAGACATGGGAATTAGTCCCCAGACCAACAAACAAGAATGTGATAGGAACAAAATGGGTATTTAGAAACAAGATTAATGAACAAGATGAAGGTGTAAGGAACAAAGGAAGAATGGTTTGTAAAGGTTACTCATAGTAAGAAGGAATAGAATATGATGAGCCCTATGCTCCTATGGAAAGAATATAAGCAGTAAGATTATTCTTAGCATATGCAACATATAAGAAATTCAAAGTATATCAGATGGATGTCAAGTCAACATTTTTGAATAGAGAACTTGAAAAGGAGGTGTATATAGAGTGTCCTAAAGGTTTTCCTTCTACAAATGACAAGGAAATGGCATGTAGACTAAAGAAAGAACTATATGACTTAAAGAAAGCACCCATAATCTAGTATGCAAGGTTGGACAAGCATTTGACAAAGCTTGGATATAGAAAAGGAAAGACATATAGTAATCTCTATTGGAAATAAATTGGTGATGGATTGATGACTTTGGTATTATTTGTTGATGATATCATGTTTGGAGGAAATGATGATGAAATTGACAAGCTTGCAGAAGAAATGAAAAGGGAATTTGAAAATGAGCGTGATAGGAGAGACGAAATATTTTTTAGAAATACAAGTTGTGTAGGATAAAGAAGGAATCTTTATATCTTATACTAATTAAGTGAAATATTTTCATAAGAGGTTTGGTTTGGAAACATGTAAACCCATTGGAACACCTATGGTAACTAGAGACAAGTTATCTACAAAGGATGAGACATCTACTCTTGAGTAGAAGAAGTACAAATCAATGATTAGATGATTACAATATATGACTGACACAAGGCCAGATATTGCAAATATAGTTGGAATTGTTGCAAGATTCCAAGACGATCCTAGAGAAGCACATTATGTAGTAGCTAAATGGATATTTAGATACCTGAGAGGAATACTAGAGTTTAGATTGTGGTATAACAGATCTAATGATTTCACTTTAAATGCTTATATTGATATTGAGTGGGTAGGCAAAATGGATGACAGAAAGAGCACCAATGGTGAAGTATTCTTTCTTGGGGGAAGATTGGTTTCTTGGTTAAGAAAGAAGCATGATTCTACCTCACAAAGTGCAACAAAAGAATAATATGTTACAATAGCAAACAATTATAATCAAGTTGTTTGGATGATGCAGATGTCAAAGGATATAAGGATACAATTTAGTGAACATGTTGTCATACATTGTGACAACACAAGCACAATAAATATGTCTAAGAATCTAGCGTTACATTCTAAGACCAAGAATATTTCTATCAAGTATCACATACTGAGAGAGAAAGTTGTAGAAAAGGAAATTAGACTAGTGTATATGAGCACTAAAGAGTAGTCTATAGATATCTTCACTAAGCCTCTTCCCAAAGATACTTTTGAGTATTTTCAAGGTATGTTAGGGTTATGCCCCTTCCTAAATTAGAGTAGATGATGCAAGAGTGCATCACTCTAGTGTAACAAAGCATTATTTTTTGTCTACACCGAATGTTGATGCTTCCTAAATGTGGAAGTATCTATGATGGACAGAGTCATCTAGGACTCTTATGAGATGTTATTTTAAATAGTGTTCATGGACACTTGAGCTAGTTAGAAATAATTGTTGTAGAGATTATTGATTGTTGAACCCTTTGACATTAATATCAATAGGGGAGAAGTTTAGCATGAAAAATATTTTGAGTTTATTGAAGGAAGAAGTTAAACATGGAAAAATAGAAAGTTAATTGAGGTATATCAATGAGGGAGAATGATTCATAAATAAGATCTGAAAACAAAGCTTAACGGTCTTTTGTAGTTGGTATTTTTGGAACTACATATTTTTCATTTATGTTGCCATCAATGCCAAAGGGGGAGATTGTAGGAAGCATGAATGCTGATGATATTCCTATGGGGGAGTATTGTAGAAACATGATTAGATCATTATCATGATGATATGTTACATTCATGATTGTGTTTTACATTGATGTCAACATAGTATATTTCTATCTTATCTAATAGAAGAACAATAAAAAAATAAAGTTAGTATGGACACATTGTGGAGTAAAATCAGTAGTGAGGTTAAAGGGTGATACTACTAGTTGTCTAGTGTATGTAGATAACCTTGGAAGCACAAGATATTAGGTCTGGAAGAAGTTATGCAAGTTTTGGTAAATAGTGTTTTGAGATAGAGTTTACAGAGGCATGTTCTAGTAAACTTGTGATATCTCTTAGCAGAGTTATTATTCTAAGAATTCAAAGTTAATGATGTGAATGAGCAATTTTGGTGATGATGTGGTTAAGTTCACTCATCATAATGTTATGTGTATGGAAAGATATTCAAGTTTCAAGATGGAAGATTAATATTAGATCTATAAGTGTAACGTGTTCTTAATGTGGTCCTATAATAATTAATTGAAAAGTTGTAACAACCAACTCCAAGAATTTTTTTATGGATTTGATATAAAGGAAGGAAATTTTCCTTTATCATGAGTATGGATGTGAAGTAATTGTAAGAAGCACGAAGAAAAAAAGTGAAGTTGAGAAGAGTAGAGTGCAAGTGAAGGAAACTTCATTGTCGAGGTTTTACTATGTGATTAGAAGTCAGATACTTGGATATGAGTTTTGTGAGCTAGCCTACAAGGCCAAACATTGATTGGTCTAGTTGACAAGACAGAGGAAAGAAGTTAAAAGTACATTACACACAATTATTCTAAAAGGAATAGTTGGACATTGAGTTTAGTGATCTAGGCCCAAAAACTATTTGGACATTGGGTACTTCTATCTTCTACAACTCCTAATAGGATTGACAAAGCTCCTAACATGGTTGGAATCTCCTAACAGCAATTCAAAGTCTTCTAATAGGAAATCACATGTACTAAATGTTGTAATAGACTCCTAACAAGGTTCATCCTCTAACAAGAAATACTTATATTAGTACATCATCTTGTGGGCATCATTCCCACCAATGTTTTCCCTTTGATCAAGGGTTTCCCTAGTTAACATATTTGGTGTAATTATGTATGTGCATCTTGTTATGGTTTTTGTTAACTTTGGTCAAATGGATAAGATTGTTTAAGGTTGATAAATGTTTTAATTATTGGATAACTAATTCACACACCCCACCCCCCATCTCATTTATCTTGTTGGACTATTGTTTCTAACAATTGGTATCAAATCATCAAGTCCTTGAAGATAAAGTTTAACAACTTTAGAAGATACATGGAAAGCATGTCCTAGAAAGATCATCCTACATATAATAGAAGAAATTTTGACACCTGAATGATGGAAATTCTTGGCAAGTTATCAAATTTGTGTAAAGACAAGAGCATTAAGTTTTTGGATGAAGAATCCTTCTATTGTATACAAGAGAATAGAAAAAATGTGATGGGAACTAAATGGGTATTTAGAAAAAAGATGAATTAACAAGGTGAAGTTGTAAGGAACAAAGAAATATTGGTATGTAAATGTTACCCATAGCAAGAAGGAATATACTATGATGAGACCCATCCTCATGTGGAAAGAATAGAAGCAGTAAGGTTATTGTTGATTTCTTAGGATTGATTGCAGATGTAGTTGCATTGCCATCTTACTATATACTTTCCAAATGCATCAATCTTCGCTTATATGTATAGTAAATCACACATGGAGAGACATGTCTCCTCATGAGACATGTCTATCCATTATAATTAATAAAATAATAAATATATATAATATCTCATATATTAAATATATATGTTAATATACATATACAGATAAATAAATAAATATATATATATATATCACACTTATATATGTATATTTATACTAGTCTCATAGGTTTAGCCGACTGAAGCTACCAAACATTAACACTCCCTCTTCGCTAGGGAGGATAAACATATGATGATATATTTACTTAATGTAATATATGAATAACTTTGATAAGAAGATATTGAACATTTTGATATTTGATATGACATCATAAGTATTGGTCTCAAAATATCAAAAATATTTACCAAATACTTTGAGTAATGGTCTTTAGAGTATCAACACTTGAAACTCACCATGTACTCAATAAGGTAATGGTCTCTAGAATATCAACATATGATATTCACCATTTTGATATCACATTTGAGTATTGGTCTCCAGAATAATAAGATATGATATTCACCAAATACTCTTTAAGTAATGGTCTCCAGAATGAGATGCAAGATATTCACCAAGTATTGTGAGTAATGGCCTCCAGAATATCAAGCCATATGATATTCACCATGTACTCTAATGGCCTCTAGAACATCAAATTCACATAACATTCACCATATACTCAAAATTTTTTATAAGCTATGTGCACACGCATTCTCACAATGCTTACCATATAAACATCCACAATGAAAAAGTAGAATCTATTATGATCTACATAGACATCGTAATATATCCATTATAATAGAAAAGTTAAGTTATTGTAAGATCATCACCTTTCAATAACTTTTGCAAATACAAGTGATAATCATTTGGAAGTCGTCACTTCCTCATGATGTACACAGGAGGTAAGCCCATTAAAATCACATAGTCATGAGGTATACTCATGAGTTGCAGTCCTCTTGACCGTTACAATTTATTGGTTAATGGAGAATCCATCTCAACGTGGTTTACTCCCTTTGAATCAATATGTTTGAGATCATAGAAGGTTGACTGAACCATATCATTTATCTACTCCCTCTCTTTCAAGGTTGCCTCTAATGAAATGTCCAGCTCACTCCAAATCTCAATCTCCCTCTTCCTGTAGTAACATTCTCAGAGGAAAAAATCAAGGCACATAGCTCATATAGAAATATGAATTATAGATTATACTCAAGGATGATAATTTTGCATAATAATATAAGATCATCTCAATATAATATAGATAAATGTATATGCTTTGAACATATAAGCATATCTTCCATTTTCTATATGTATATACTATGATCTATATTTTCAATATAATATTTCCTTTATTAATATCTGATATAAAAATCCAAGATAACAAATTTCATTCATATTCATAACAAATTGTTTAGAAAATATATTTTACTTTATTTACAAATATAGTCACCATATATTTTCCATTATACTATCTCATATAATGTAACTAAGAAATAATTATTAATGATAACACTGTTGGAATATTCAAGATATAATAGGCTACTGAGAGGGGAGGGGTGAATCAGTAACAATAAAACTTTTAAGTCAATTCAAAATAACCATATGGAATATTCATTCAACTAACCTGCTGCATAAAAGAACTATTAAACATTTAAACCATATATGCACAAAGATTTGGTGACCTAGAAACCTTCCAAAATAGAAAGTAAAACTAGGGTGGGGATGATACCCACAAAGCTTCTTTATTGCAGTAGGAAGTTAGTCGGTTAAGGCTTACAATGACCACTTCTGGTGATCTGCCCTGTTAGGAGCATAAAGGACTGATAGATCCAACTTGTTAGAGGATTTAAAACACACTTTACAAGTATGCACTCTGTTAGGAGATTTATACAAAGATGGTTAAGTCTACCTTGTTAGAGGATTTTCAAGATGATTCACCTGTTAGGATGAACCAATAGATCTATATTTCACTTGGATTGGATCCTTTACAATAGATCACCTCTTGTGATTGATGAAATCTTTTACTGGTCCTTGTGGACCTTGTTGAATGTACTGCACTACTGCTAAATTCGCTTCTGTTCTTTATTTACATATGAACACACACCTTTTCTTGCCTTCAGTCATTCATACTTATCTTCTATTTCATCTATGTAAGAAAGATGTAATGCTTTATACATATATATCATTCCAAAAATTATAGATGCAAGGTCAGCTAAACATAAGTAAACAAAATATAACTGAGTCGGTCAAATAGTAAAATAAATTCAGGTTCCTCAGGTAGACTTGATGACCTCCTGATACTCGGCAACCACTACGTTACTCGGTAGAGGTAGGGGCTCAGTTCGTACTAGTCATACAACATTGCCTGGAAGTCAGTAATCTTTGGTGACTCAGTAGATATAGTGTCACTAACTTCTTCATTAACCTTCTGAGCTCGGTTATCACCGAGTCCTTCTTCACTCAGTCATCACTGAGTGCTTCCTCACTCGGTTAATACTAAGTGTATCTTTACTCAGTTAACACTAAGTGCATCTTCACTCAGTTAACACTAAGTTCATCTTTACTCGGTTAACACTAAGTGCTTCTATACTCAGTTAACACTAACTGCATCTTCACTTGGTCTAAATTGTATTACTCGGTCTGAACTGTAAAATAAGTGTTGTCACTAATGGAAAATAACTTTATGCCAACATAAACATCACTTAAATAATATTCTAAAGATCCAATAATGGAAGGAATATATATATACTTACCTCCAATATCACTCTGTGAGTTCTTTGTTACGTATGTAGTGCTAGGAGTAGCAAGTTTCCTTATATATGAAGCCTGATCACATTAGACGACTTCTTTTGTTGCAGGAAGGTAGAGTGAGGAGGTACAGAATAGGTGCTAAATGTTGCCCCATCTTTGAATACATGTAATTCCTTTAGAATTCTTAGGGATAGCATGTGAGTTGAAGAGAGTATGTATTTCTCTATTTCCCCCTTCCGACATTCCTAATCCCACATTCCTTGAAGTTTGATATTTATCATAATTTTGTATATTATGTGTGGTCAAATATATTGGCATCCACTCCTTATTTACCTCTTCATGAGATCTCTATTTCTTTGTATAAATTGGCTTGGGCACATGTATCACATGGGTCAGTGGCTATGGTCCTTAGTTAATTAGCTCCCATCATTAGTTTTCTTTATACGGTGAATGCCAGTCTTAATACCTTATAACCATGGATATGAATTCTTCTCAAACTAACCCAATCTCACTACGTAGTCACTAAGCAACATCTTGATTTCATGAGCTCTATAATGAATCCAACCTGTTATCATCCCAATAACATAAAAGTGAAGCTATCATTCACCATGTGGTGAGAGGAAAATAATGTGTAGATTCTCATCTTGCTCTACCATAATCAAATCCTTATCACATCATGCATGTGGATCCAAATCATTGCCAACCAAAGGTCCACTCACGTGGTAAAAGAACATGACAAAATTTCTTTGAAGTGCGACATAGTGAACACACCTGTCTGCACATATTGCAAACCACCTCCCACACATATTCCATGGGAACTTAGAGTGAAGGCATCCTCTTTAAAACTGTCTTGGTAACCATGGAATCTTTAATGGCTTTACATGTCTCTGTTCATACATTACAGAATGGTTGAACCATTTCTTCCCTCTATGCTAACATTAATGTGTAATACTTATCTGTGTATCTAAAAAAGTAAATTGATAATATGGTTTCCAATACAACTAGAAACATTATAACCATATTATAATCTATGAATTTTTTATTTTTTTTGTGTTCCTTTTTGTGTGGCGAGTCTGCCTGTAACATTGACGTGGCCACTCAACTAATATATTGTAGCATTATAAAATTGAGGGGGTCGATTTCATACCATGTATGACAACATTGACATGCTTTGGCAATGAGATCTGTTCCTTCCACATTGAACAAAATTTTGGCTGGCTTTATAATTACTATACAATCATGTCCTTGTGTTATATGCATTGAATTTGATGACATTTTAAAATTTTATATTATCCTTCCTATTTTATTTGCACTTCTACATTTACAACCTAGCTCTGATACCATGTTGATTTCTTAGGATCGATTGCAGATGTAGTTGCATTGCCATCTTAGTATATACTTTCCAAATGCATCAATCTCCTCTTATATGTATTGTAAATCACACATGGAGAGTTATCCATTATAATTAATAAAATAATAAATATATATAATATCTCATATATTAAATATATTTTTTAATATACATATATATATATATATATATATATATACATATATATATATATATATATATATATATACATATATACATATATATACATATATATACATATATACATATATATACATATATACATATATATATATACATATATATATACATATGTATATATATATGTATATATATATATGTATATATGTATATATATATATATATCACACTTATATATGTATATTTATACTAGTCTCATAGGTTTAGCTGACTGAAGCTACCAAACATTAACAGATATTCTTAGAGAATGCATCATATAATAAATTCAAAGTATATCAAATGGATGTCAAGTCAACATTTCTGAATGGAGAACTTGAAGAAGAGGTGTACATAGAGTAGCTTGAAGGTTGTCCTTTGACAGATGATAAGGACATAGTATATAGACTAAAGAAAGCATTGTATGGCTTAAAGCAAGCACCCAAAACATCGTATGCAAGGTCGAACAAGAATTTGACAAAGCTTGGATATAGGAAAGGTATGGCAGATAGTAATATCTATTGGAAAGAAATTGATGATCGATTGATAATTTTGTTAATATTTGGAGGAAATGATGATGAAAGTGACAAGTTTGGAGAAGAAATGAAGAAGGAGTTTGAAATGAGCATGATAGATGAGATAAAATATTTTCTAAGATTACAAAATGTGGAGGATAAAGAAGGAATCTTTATTTCTTAGACTAAGTACTTGAAAGATTTATTGAAAAGGTTTGGTTTGGAAACATGTAAACCCATTGGAACACCTATGTGTAACTGGACACAAGTTATCAACAAAGGATTAGACACCTACTATTGAGAAAAAGAAGTACAAATCATTTAGTAGAGGATTTCACATTATGTAGCAATCAAAAGTATATCTAGATAACTAAAAGGAATGCCAGAGTTTAGATTGTGGTATGACAGATTTAGTGATTTCACTCTAAATTATTATACTGATGCCTATTGGGCAGGAAGTATGGATGACATAAAGAGAATTAGTGTTTAAGCCTTCTTTCTTGGAGAAATTTAGTTTCTTGGTTAAGCAAGAAGTAGGATTGTACCTCACAAAGTACAGTAGAGGAAAAATATGTTGCAGTAGCAAACAATTGTAATCAAGTTGTTTGGATGAAGCACATGCTAAAGGATATAAGGATAGAATTTAGTGAACCTATTGTCATACATTGTGACAACACAAGCATAGTAAATATGTCTAAGAATCTAGTGTTTCATTCTAAGACCAAACACATTTCTATCAAGTATCACATATTCAAAGAGAAAGTTGCAAAAAAGAAAATTAGGTTGGAGTATGTGAGAACTAAAGAGAAGATTGCAGAAATCTTCACTAAGCCTCTTCCCAAAGAGGCTTCTCAGTATTTGCGGCATATGCTAGGGGTTATGTTGCTTCCTACATGATAGTAAATGATGCAAGAGTGCATTAGTTAGTTGTAATAGAGCACTATTGTTTATCGAGATTGAATGTTGATGCTTCCTAAATGATGGAGTATTTGTAATGGGTAGAGTCATCTAGAACTCTTGTTGGATGTTGTTTTGAATAGTGTCTTTGGACACCTGAGCTAGCCAGAAAATGTTGTTGTAGAGACTGTTGGTTGCTAAAACCTTTGACATTGATGTCAACGGGGGAGAAGCTTAGCATAAAAAAAAATTGAGTACACTAAAGGAAGAAGTTTAGCATGGAAAAATAGAAAGCACATTGAATTATGTCAATGAGGGAATATGATTGATCAAGAGGATTCGAAAAGAAAGGTTAACAGTCTTTTGTAGTTGGTATTTTTGGAACTAGATGTTTTTCATCTATGTTGCCATCAATGCTAAATGGGGAGCTTGTTGGAAGCATGCATGCTAATGATATTCCTATGGAGGAGTATTGTAGAAATATTATCAAATCATTATCATGATGATATATTACATTCATGACTGTGTTTTTCATTTATGTCAACATAGTAGTTTTCTATGGTATTTGATAGAAGAACAAAAGAAAGATCAAGTTAGTACAAACACATCATGGAGTACATTTAGTAGTGAGGCTAAACAGAGATACTACTTAATGTTTGGTATATGCAACTAACCGTGGAAGCACACGATATTAAGTCTGAAAGAAGTTATGAAATTTTTCACTAAGACTACTCTAAGATAGAGTTTATAGAGGCATGTTTGGTAAACTTGTTAGATCTCTTAGTAGTTTTGTTATTCTGAGAGGCCAAAGTTAAATATGTGTAGAAGACATGTTGGTGATGATGTGGTTAAGTTCACTTATCATAATGTTACATGTATGAAAAGATATTCAAGTTTCAAGATAAAAGATTAATGTTATCACTAAGTTTAATGTGTTCTTAATATGGTCCTATAATAATTAATTGAGAAGGTGTAACAACTGACTTAGGGATTCATTTTATGGATTTGATATAAAGGAAGGAAATTTTCCCTTATCATGAGTATGGATGTGAAGTGATTGTAAGAAAGATGAAGACTGGAATGTGAAGTTGAGCAGAGCAAAGAAGAAGTGAAGGAAACTTCATTACCGAGGGTTTTTTTTTATGATTCAAAATTGGATACTTGGATTGAAGGTTTCTAACCTAGTCTAAAAGGTCTAATAGTCATTGATTTGGTTGATAGGACAAAGGAAACAAGTTAAAAGTATAGTGCACATGATTACTCTACAAGGAATAGTTGAGAGATCAATTGGACAGTTGGTCCTTCTATCTTCTACAAATCCTAATAGGGTTGGCACAACTCCTAACATGGTTGAAATATCCTTAGAGGAAGTCAAAGTCTCCTAAGATGGACTCACATGTACTAAATATTGCAATAGACTCCTAATAGGGTTCATCCTCTAACAAGGAATATATAAATTAGTACATCATCTTGTGGGCATCATTCCCACAAGGGATTTCCCTTTGATCAATGGTTTCCCTAGTTAAGATATCTAGTGTAACTGTCTATGTGCCTCTTTTTATGGTTATTTTTTACATTGGTTGAATGGATAAGATTGTTTGAAGTTGATAAATGTTTTAATTATTGGATAAATGATTCAGCCGCCCTCTCAGTTATCTTGATGGACTATTTTTTCTAACTGTAAGAATTTGGCTTAGGCCAAAATTCACCCAAGACCAAGGAGCTCAAACACAAGTACAAAAATAGACGAGAGAGAGAGAGAGAGAGAGAGAGAGAGAGAGAGAGAGAGAGAGAGAGAGAGAGAGAGAGAGAGAGAGAGAGAGCATGATCAGAATGACAATATATTCATTCAATATGTCATATATGCCATATGTGCCATATCCAAGTACACTAGGAGTGCCTGTATATAAAGGCCTCTAGAGAGCTTCTAGAATGCATAGAAGGTAGCAACATGATAAGTCATACAACTAGGCACATGTCCACTAGATATGGGTTATCCTCCATTAAGCACAGAAGTAAGTGTGATGATATGAGGATAAGCCTACAATTGTGTAGCATGAAAATTAGTGGTGTAGTCAACATGTGGTAAATTGAGAGTGCAAATAACTATGTTGTCAACATGAAAACTCAATGAATGATGCAAAATCCAATGTTGTAGACACTGTGTGCTGAAATAGAGTTGCGTACTTTTGTGTTGTCAACATGACAACTCATGAGAGTACACAAAATCCAAAGTGTCTCAACTAAATAAATAATAAAATAATGCAAAATAATAAAATAATGCATTAACCTAAGTAAGCTTAAGTAAAGTGTAAATAGTAAATACTAATTTACACCAACATCCCCCATTAAGTGCAACATAGGGGAACACCCTTAAGCTTATGAAATCTAGGATGCAATGCATGATGGGTCCTGGGTACTAGGCCATGTTAGGTACCCGTGTACATAATGCAAATCCAATCTATCATAAAGCAGAGAAAGAGGGAAAACCTCATGGGAAAAACCCTCCCCCAAAAAGAGATATGAAAAACACACACACAATGTATGGATGGATGGAGTAATTAAGACCCCCCTATTATGACATACATCTAGTATATACATAAGAGAATGATGAGAAGAGGAAGAAAGACAAGATAGGCTCTCCCCCCCCCCCCCAAAAGAAGAATGCCTACCAGTGACTGCTCTGATAAAGAAGTTGATCCAAGACTACAAAATTGTGTTCCTCCCCTTAGGAAGAAACAATGCCAAAGGTACAAATGAGATGCTTCTATTGTGTGTAGAAAGAATCCCATGGATAAGTGATGTCTTTGGAACTTGGTTAACTAGCTGAAGAACCTATCTCAAAGAACCCTCTGTCTCAAAAACTAATGAAGAACCCTTCTGCAACTGTTGATCATAAGAATCCACAATCACTTCAATATATAACAATCAATCATGTAGGGAATGAACAAGAGGGTCAAATGTAGCCCTTGTGACAAATGAATAAGGAGCTATTGCATCAAGAAGAAGAGGTAGATCATCAAAACTGCCCTCCAAATTTGTCACTAAAATTGGGCTTGGAAGACTAGATGTACCTTGTTGTGTTGGACCTATCATTGTGGCAATATATGCATGTAGAATGAACTATGTAGTGACCTCTTCCTACAATTGTCAATAGAATTCCATGTGTCTAAATCTTTTGAAGCACCATCAGTAGTGTCAAGATGAGTTTCCACATGGTATGATGTGCAGAGAGGATTCAAGGACAAGCTGGGTGAACTTTCCTCAAAGTATACATCCTTCTCCACAAAAAATTGATGTGTCTCTAGATCCAATAGTCTATATCATTTCATACTGTCTTCACGACCAATGAAAATACAAGGCTAAGGTGACTATGCCTTACATCCCCTAGAAGATATCTTCTCCTGTGTAGGATGATTGAAGACTTTGAAGTGTGTCACAATAGGTGACTTCAAGTGATGGATCTAGAGACTTGGCTTGTATCATGCAAGTTGGCATAGACTTAAGAGTTTAGATCCTCAATGCTACAACATCAATCTTATGTGGATTGAATGCTAGTGGAGTTTGAAGATCAATGCCCTTGAGTCTACAAAAGTCTATAAGTCTTCTATTCACCAACATGCTTCCATTGTCCATTCTTAGAACTTTGATGGCTTTCTTGGATTTCCATTCTACATGAATCTTGATGGCTAGAAATGTGTCCAACACTTCATTCTTATTATGAAGAAAATAGACCCAAATTTATCATGAAAAATCATCAATGAAGGTAAGTATGTAGTGACCTTGGCTGACTACAAAAGGACTTGCTAATACGATGTGAACCATCTGGAGAACACCTATTGCTCTTGAAGACTTCTCTCTTTGTAGCTTCCCCTCTAGATGCATATCCATTGAATCTTTTGAACATTGACCATTAGAAAAATTTATTTGGGGTAGACCTTTGACCATTCTATATGTGCAAAGCTGTTGAAGGTAGCAGAAGTCAAGACGACCATACCGCTCATGCCATAATTGCATGTTTGAATTGGATTGATATAAGAAGGCCTTTAAAGGAGACTTGGGCACAAAATGGGAGAAAGAGTATAGCCTTTTGTTATGATTCACTTTCCCCACTGCAACCAATGAGTCCTCTTTTAGACTATGCACCTATATTGAGTCAGGAAGGAACTCAACTCTATGTCCATCTATGACATGAGTGATTTGGTAGATTGATAGGAGATTTGAACTTAGGTTTGGAACATAGAGAACACATTGAAACTCTCTATTTCCCATTTCCACATTTCCTTTCCCTTCAACTTCCACTTTGGTATCATCTCCTACAAAGATGTATAGTACCTTTGACTACTTCATTGAAGAAATATCCTCCTTTCAAGAACCCATGTGGTGGGAGGCACCTGAGTCAAATATCTATTCCTTTGAAGAATTTGAATTTGCATGCGTGCTTGCCCTTTGTCCTTTGAATCTAAAGAAGACCCTTTATCCTTGTAATCATTAGGAAATGGAACATTATGTTTGTTCATGATGTTGGTCAACTCATCAATCTTTTCAAGATAACAGTCATGTTCTTCATGACTTGATTTCTTGCAATAAGCACACTTTTTCTTTTTCTTATTGTTGTCCCCTTTTTTGTTGGAATTTGAGGACTTTCCTTGTTGATTGGATTGTGGTGTTGTCTTTTCTACATCCTCTGATTTGTTGTTTCATTTATTCTTACCCTTTCCTTTATTCGAAGACTGTCTAGCTGAATTTTGAGAACTCTCATTGTTGGCCACCACTACTTTAGACTTAGGTGATTTGAGAATACCCATTGATTTCAACTTCTTTTCTTTTGTATCCAGTAGATCAACATATTCATCAAAAGTGACTTTCTTAAAGGTAGACCCTAAGGTAGTCTTAGAGGTGTTAAAAGAAGATACAAATGTGGAATATTCCAATGGCAGCTTGTTTATGTATGAGATACATCAATCTATCATCTTTGATAAAACTCCTACAATAAGTAAGCTTTGTCCTTAGTTCATTCACCTTAATTATGAAATCCTATATAAAATCATATGAGTTATGATCCAAGGACACAAGCTCATCTTTTATTTTGAGAACATCCTCTTCAAGCACTTTACCATATTGGCTTTTGAGGGTATCCCAAGCTTCCTTGGATGTAGAACACTTCTTAATTTGATACATGATCTTATCATCAACCCCAAACATATATCGCCTAGGGCTTTCCTATCCATTACTACCCAAGTTGAAAGATCACTTGTTGATACATTATCAACTATTGGTTTATGAAGAGTACAATCTACATATTGAGAAACTCCATTGTGCATTAAATGATACTACATTTTGATGGACCATGTAGCATAGCTATGTGGAGATAATTTTGGAAACTTAAAGTTGCCCATAATGCAGAAAATAAAAGAAAAGTGTAGAAAAGAGAGAACAAAACACCAAGAACACCCCCCCTTTTCACTAAATCAAGAACCCCCCAAAATAGATGCTTTTTCCACTTTATCAGTAGTGCAATTACAATGGGCCACTTGCCAATTTTGGCCTTTGTGGACTTTTGATTTTGGTTTTTACAACCTCTTAATGAATTACAAATCTAAAACTTTACAATGTGCTACAATTCTGAAGCAATACAAAACAAAGAAAGGCCCTATTGCTAAAAGTGACACTTTTGTCCACACAACCCTACAATTTGACTATAGATCAGGAAAGTTGATGAAAAATAACTCACTTTCAAAAAAAATAGAACCTATTTTTGACTCTAGATGTGCTCATACAAATTGTTTGAAGTTGCAAAATATAGGATTATGTAGGTATAGTCACAAAAAATGCAATCTCTAAACAATCCATGCACTAAAACTAGAAAAGAGTTGACCACTAAAAGGTTTAGGAAATTCCACCCAATTTTAAAAAAAATTGCACCTAATTTGGAGTACGGATGAATGAGATATGGCCTCCTAAAGTTGGACTACAAATTTAAAAATCAATCTGGAGAGGGGTTGCATTAGCAAAAGATGAGGTTAAATTTGATGGTCATATGGCCATCGCAACAATTATATTTTTCCCTAGAATGATAGTGAGATGACCATCAATTTTAGGAACATAAAAAGATGACGTTAGTGCACCTTCAAACCTATGGTGACATTAGCATGGCATCAGTAGATGATGTGGTTATACAAAATTGTATTGAATCATAAAAAAAAAAATTGATGTGGTAGGGTATGATGAATGCATTGGCCCTAACTGTGCACCACATGTCACTGACTTGGCATCCTTGTTGGATGCTAACTAGGATAGGCATGTTGTCAAGTGTGCTATAGAGATTATGTTGTATGTCTATCAGTTGGACAAGGAGCATGGTTTGCTACCTTCCATATGGAGGAATTATAAACTATCATGTGTCTCCTTTCAAGTCTGATGGAGCATTCGCATGGTGGCTAGATTTAGTAGTCAGAGGGTTTCATGTGTCCATTTGGTGGTTGCTGAATTAGAAATAATGACTACTGAGTTTTTATTTTGTTCACCAAAAAAAAAATGCTAGAAAGTTGACTAGAGTGGGTGTCAGAGACAACTCACATTGGATTTTATACAGTGAATGCCAGACTTTGATTTTGTAGAGAAAGATGTTAGAAATTTTTTGCATGCGCGGGCCAATGTATTAATGCAGATGTTGTTGCCTGAGTTAGCACTTTCGATGCCCAAAATTTCATGATTTATCCCACATGCATGGGAATAATAGTCTATAGACTATTTAAATAATAGTCCCTACAAATGATAAAAAAAATGGCTATAGGTGTGAGAAACTCACCGCTCGGTTGAGTTGTTGGAATATGTGTTGGCTAGTGCCAAGATTCAATGCCTAAAAAATGCAAAGATGCCCACTGATGAAAGTTGGAATATTCCTTGTGATAAAAAAGCATTCTTAAATTACAGAGTTGGGATCTTATAGCCCAATTTTGTAAAAAAAAATTCTCTACCTGAATGCTTGATGGGAAAAATTTCTAAGAAATATGTAGAGATAAATTAAATTCAAATCAAAAAATAAATAATCAAATCAACTGAATTGACCATACCCAAACTGCAAATCGAGGCCTCGGGGTTCTGATTTGCAATTTTTTTTTTCCTTACAATCAATTTTCACCTAGCCTAGGTAAATTTATAGTTTGTCTTCACTCAATCAATGCTCTGGATGCAATGGCAAGGTCAAATCTAGCTCTAGACACTCCCAATTTCTGTGGATCCTTCGGATTTGAGTCGAGGTGCTAAAGCATGAATAGTCTCGAATGGCTATGTGTAGAGAATCTCCCTGAGCTCTGATACCACGTAAGAATTTGGCTTAGGCCAGAATTCACCCAAGACCAAGGAGCTCAAACACAAGCACAACAGTAGACCAAAGAGAGAGAGTATGATTAGAATGAAAATATATTCATTCAATATGCTATATATGCTATATGTGCCATATGCAAGTACACTAGGAGTGCCTATATATAAAGGCCTTTGGAGAGCTTCTAGAATGCATAGAAGTCAACAACATGATAAGTCATACAACTAGACACATGTCCACTAGATATGGGTTATCCTCCATTAAGCACGGAAGTAAGTGTGATGATGTGAGGATAAGCCTACAATGGTATAGCATGCAAATCAGTGCTATAGAAAACATGTGCTAAATTAAGAGTGTAAATAACTATGTTGTCAACATGATAACTCAGTGAATGATGCAAACTCCATTGTTGTAGACACCCTGTACTGAAATAGAGTTGCGTACTTTTGTGTTATCAACATGACAATTCATGAGAGTACACAAACTCCTAAGTGTCTCACCTAAATAAATAATAAAATAAGGTAAAATAATAAAATAATCCATTAACCTAAGTAAACTTAAGTAAAGTGAAAATAGTAAATACTTATTTACACCAACACTAACATTGTTGCTATCAACAACAAAGAGGGAGATTGTTGAAAATGATTGTTCATTTGTATATTGTCTTGGATGTTACAAAAAATTTCATATCTTTACCTGTTAGTGTTTGTCAAGATCACTCAAGTGATGAAGATAGCTTCTAGTGTCTACCAACCATTCCAAAGTTTAACATATTTAGAAGATAGTGTTTAACGAGTTCACTTGTGCACCAAAGAGAAGTTTACAAAAGTTTAGTGTTAACCAAACTCACTTGGTTATGAAAGGAACTTTGGGATGCTGCAAGGTTAACCAAGTTGACTTGGTTAACATAGGAAAATAATTTTAGAGTTAGTGTCTACTAAGTAGGGTTGGCTAACAAAGGATTGTCTTGTTTTAGAATATTTAGTTTAATTAATTTGTTTATTGGTTCAGGCCAACTGAAGAAATGAATGTTAATTGTTTTAAGTTGTATTCAAGTTAAAAATTGACAATGTATGTGATATAATTATAAGGTCAAATTAAGGATTGAATGAGTGAGAATGTGTGGAAGATAAGAATATACTTAGAGGAAGTGAATTGAAAGGATAAGAATAATATCCTTGATGAGATACAAAGACATATATGATCAAGAAGGATTGAGTATTGAAATTTGAATTGTGATATAAAATCAGAAAAGATAAGTTTTCATCAACAATTACGTCATATCATTGTTACTTTCTAACCATTGTAGTAGTGAATCAAATCTCTTGATAGAGCTGGCTTAGCAAGTATTTTGTAAATCCTCTAACAAGGTGGAATTTCTATATTGAAGTGTCTAAAGACCTCTAACAAGGCCACTCCTAACAAGGTGATTAAATCCTTTAATAGGGTCATACCTAACAATTTGTTTTGTAACCTTTAATAAGGTTGGCTCCTAATAGGGCTCACTTCAAAACAATCAAAAATAGTAACTTGTTGCAATTGGTGGTTTTCCTAAATTGGATTTCCACATTAAATCTTGGTGTATTTTGTGTTCAAGTTATTTCATCTATGTGTATGCAACTAGGTTAATTAAGGTTAATCACACTTAATATCTTAATAATTGTATGTTCAATATTTATTGAGTTACAATTGATATTATAGTGCTTGCCAAGTTACAACATATTGATAGTGTTAACAGAGTGCCTATGTACTAACCAAGTGACAATCATATTTATTGTTTAAGTAGAGCTTTTGTATTGGCATCTAAGGTATCTAGGATTTATTTTTGTAGTAATTGATTCACCCCTCCCCTCTTAGTTACACCTCTTATATTTTCAACAACATTGACCTTTTCAACATTGGGTCATTCATTTAGCAAGTTAGATTCATTACAATTCATTAGGAGGGAAATTTTTTAACAAAAATAGTACTAATTATTTCACAACATTTATTAATGTTTTACCATTTATTATATTGCGAATCAAAATTGCATCCCTAATTTTGAGTACCTTTCTAAAATTGAGACCTATAAGCCCATTTAATATATGTGTACCCTACTATCTATTTGAGGCCTGAGAGGTGTTTAATGTTTCTAACACCTTGCATTCAACATATCCATGAATCCCATGAAGATAACTTTCCATTCCAAGTCATTTTGTGAAGTTTTATCTTGAGCAATGTCCAAATCTACATGTTTGCCTAAGCTTCAAATAGCGTCAAGAAGCCTACTTTGCAATTGAATACATCACACTCAATAATGTTTCATGACATGCCACTTTGGGCATATTTAGTAAACCTATCCAAGAACCTACGTTTCATATTTCAAGTCATTTTGACATTTTTCAACTAGGTTTTGAATCTATCAAAATTAGTTATTTACTATTGTCATGTTGATGCTAATTCTTAATTCTGGGAGACCTTATTTGATAAGTTATAACTTTGACCTAGTTGATTAAAATGAGAAAATTACTTTTACATTGCATTGTATAGGTCACCTACTTATTATGTTTCAGATTTGAGCTTATGAAAAATCCATTTGATAAGTTTTTAAATGATACTCCGAAAATAATTTATGATGTTTTATTGGTGTCAAGAAAATGCAGATTGATTAGTACCCTTGTTTGGGATGTCATAAATCTAAATTCATGATAGATGAGACTAAATAGATTATACCATTATGTTATACTCTAAAAGTACTTTAAGTATGCTAGATTGAAAGTCTTGATGAATCTGTCTGGACACTTTCCCAGGTCCATTCCATTTGTGAAAATAACTTTTTTGTTAGTGTTTCTAGTTCTACAAATCAAAGTTGCTCATTTTGACTGCTCACCAAATTCACCTAGTTATTTTTCATGAGCCCAAATAAAAAAATTAAACTCTCCTTATAAGGATGATGAATGTTTAATGGTGGATGGTGACAGAGTCTAATTCAAGTAGTTAAGTCTAGAATAGCATGTGTAAAACCTCTTGGATATGAGGTTAATATTGATGAAACTGAAGATATCATTGAAGCTCTTGTGAATGAGCCAGTTGATCCGAAGGCAACATATTTTGGCATGTATGATGAAGTAAAAGCTAGGATTGAACTTGAAATAAAGCTTGTTTAGGTGATAAATAAAGGAAAGAAGAGAATTACAAAATTGAAAAATAGTTCTACACTTCTGTTAATTGAAGGAAAAGGTGAGGATGAGGAAGTAGGGGATGAGGCAAAATCTGAGGAATAAGAGAAATTAAGGAAGAATGGCAAGGTGATAATCACTAAGCCACCAATGCCATCTACTATAGTATTTACTAGGAGATCCTCAAGAAAGAAATCTGACAAGGAAGGATGAGACATTATGTTCAGAAAACTTCCACCCACCTTCCAAGATAGGTTCAAAGAACTACAGGATGGACCAGGTTTAAATTTTTTTAAGGCATTAAAGCATGAAACTAGGACTGAGGAGGAACATAAGTAGATTGAAGATCTCGTAATGGGCAAAATGGGCAAATGGAAATACTCACCAAACCAACTTGCTTGTTAGATTCCTAATATTTTGATGGATAAGATAAATCAAAGATAGGATTTTTCCATGCAAACTACAAAAGAAATATATAGGAAAACCTTGAAGAAGCTTATATCGAGCATATCAAATGCTGAGATAAAAGAGTTACTAAAGAAAAATGAAGAAAAAATGACTCTGAAATTTAATATTTGCTTAATTTTGATGAAAGATATTGAATATGTTGTAAGGAATGCAACAAACACTTGGAAGAATGTATATCATCTTCATAAACCAAGTGATTTCCCTATAAATGTAAATGATGATGACAATGAATAAGATAAGGAGAAAGATGGAGAAGAGAGTTTTGAAGAAGAAACTCATTTTGATAACATTGATGATGAAGAGGAATAGGAACAAGAGGTTACCGAGGAAGAAAAAAGAGATGATGATGAAACTGATCTAATTAAGATAGCTACAGTAGTCATTGCCTCACTTCCTCACTCTCCAAGCAAACCAATGACAACATCAAGCATGAAGAAAGCCCAAACAAGATTGATTGTGACCACCAATGACATTCCAAATTTCCAATCACTCTTTGCTCCCACTTAGCTCAACACATCATTGACTGAAGTGACCTCCACTTACTCTACCATGCTATAGATTCCTCCCTTGACTACTAAGTTGGCTACTTTAGTTTTGAACACATCAATTTTGGATTCTTCAGGTATTTTTGTTAATATTGCTTCAGTAAGTGTAGTATCATTTTTTATAGCAAGTCCTAATATGTCTACAATTATTTCTATTCTAGGTATACAAGCAATAAGTGAAAAGATAGTTGAGCACAAGGTTCAACCGAGCACAAAATTTTTGGGTAAAGAAAAAGAATTGGAAGAATAAATTGATTTAGATGAGCAAATTGTAATCCAAAATTGGGATATTTCCAAGCTTACTCTAGACCAAATATAGTCATTTGGTGAACTCCTCTAGAAGAAGGCTAAATAGAAAAGACTTAGAGAGGAAAGAGATGTAGAGAACATTTTGCCAGAGGCTATAGCCATTGAGGTTAATTTTTCACAACCAATTTTGTATCAACTAGTAGTGATAGTTAAAAGGTTCAATGAAGATACTGATGGGTAAGATAAGATAGTGCAAAAGGAAAAGAAGAAATTTGAGAATAAGTATTGGAGCAGATTGATCAACAAATAGCTTTATATCAAGTAGAAATTTCTACAATTTTGAGCAATTTTAGAAGCATCTTGTATAGATGTGTCATCACTTTTTGGAAAGCTAAGTAATGTTTCTGACTTTACCAAGGAAATAAAGGGAAAATTGTCAAAAATTGATGACGATCTTAAAGCTAGTGCTTAGTAGTTGCAACTTAAGCCTATTTCAAGCTCTGCACATTTCCAGAAGATAAGATTTTTGATAGATATGCAAGCAAAATTTCTTAGAGAAGAAGCAAGAATCAGATCTACGTTGGTAGATATACAACATATGATTCTTCCCAACATGGATGCACTATAAAAACATATTGCACATTCAAAAAATTTCAGCCATGACAACAATTTTTCCATAGTAGATCATATCATAGAATTGTTAGTAGAAGTCCAAATTGCACTTCACACATGTAAGGTCCTACAAGACAATTGGGATAAAACCTTGGCAATCATTCTCAAGGTACATTCATAATTTCTATCTCATTTTGGTGTTACTATGTAAATTAATAGAGTAAATTATCTTTGGCATTAATGTCTAAAAGGAGGAGAAAGACATATGTTCTGGGGGAGAACATGCAATAAGTTGTAAAATCAATGAGGGAGAAAGATATGTATAGATATATACCTTAAAAAATCAATTTTGAAAAATCTCAAAAATAGTATACTCTACCAAGCTACTATCACAAGGTGATGGATAAAAGGTATTTATGAAACTTTTTGAATTTAGTTTTGGTTGATAAGTGTTTTTGTCACTAATGCCAAAGGGAGAGATTGTTGACATATCAGTCAAGTTTGTTATTACTGACACACACTTATTCAGATTATATATAGCTACCAAGCTTATTATATAGCTATCAATGCTTGCCAAGAATTTCAGTGTTTACTAATCTCTACAATTGCTACTTAGTCCTTTGGACAAATCCCAACGGTTATCGAGCAGTCACAATTACAGTGAAGATCTATAGTGTAAACCATGCATCTCAATATATGTCAAGTTTACTAGTGCAAGCCAAGTTGTGTAGTGCTCACCAAGTTTGCAATGTATGTGATGCAAGTCCAGTGTTAACCAAGCTTCTTAGTTTTAACCAAGTGACTCAGTTTATACCGAGCTCAAGGTGATAGTGTTTACCAAGTCCTGCCACGGTAAACAAGTGATTCATTTTGTATGACAAGTTTCACAGTATCTACCGAGTCACCAGTACAGATTGAGTTCCAAACTACTTGAAAGTCATTAGTATGGTCCACCCAACTTCTACATCTACCAAGTGCATGATGATGCCAAGCATTGATAGTGGATGTCGAGTATTAGAACTTCACTAAGTTAGTCTTCAGAACTTGAGTTTCTTTATGTGGGCCAACTTTGTAATTTCTATAATTAGATTGGTATATATATGTAATGTATTATATCAAAGTGTATTTATGGAATTAATGTAATCATCAGAGAAGAGTAGAAAGAGAAACTTATGAAGGCTATAGTAGTATAAGGAGAAAAAAAGTTATATTTATCACAACAAGGTGATCAGTACATAAATGAATCTCATTCAACAAACCAAGTTAAAGATTAGAGATCAACTACTACTTCATCCTAATAGGTGGATTAGTCAAATCCTTTAACAAGCTAGACCTAATAGTCTTTTATAAATCTCTTTACCAAGTGCATACTTATTTCAATGTTTGTAAATCCTTTCACAAGGTGGACCTAGTAGTCCTTATTGCTCCTAATAGGGCAGATCAACAGAAGTGATCAATGTAAGCTTTAACAGGCTACTTTTATACTTTAGTACTAAAGCTTGTGGGTGTCATCCCCACCCTAGTTTTACATTCTATTTGGAAGGTTTCTAGGTGACCAAATCTTTGTGTCAAAGTGTTATGAATGCTTTCATGTTTTGAGTTTCCTATACATGCAATTAGATCAGATTATATGTGATGGATTAAATGCTAATTGGATTATTGGATTAAGAGTTGAAATTATTAATTTTTTTAGAAGTTACTAATTCACCCCTCCCCTCTTAATAAATTAGCATAGTCTAGAATATTTCCAACAAGTACAAGTCATGTCGAGTCATCTGAAGCAATGAAATTGATCCTCAGACCCTAAATAAACAAGATATCTACCAAAATGCAAAATTGCAAACATTTGAATAGAATCTGCCCAGAGCAGAATCTAGAAAAATAACCAGCATCACTGAAAAGAGCTTGGAAAGACCTTTCTAATGATATAAAGAATACCCAAATTAGATATTGGATGCTCAAGATATGTTTCCCAAAGTGAAAAACAGTACCCCAAATCTTGACAATAGAAAAAGGCATAAGTCAGAATTGAAAACTAACCATACCAATGTGACATGCTCAGAACTAGCTTTCTAGCAATATCTTGTTTTTGGAAAATAGAGCCGATATGCCTAAGAGATGAGTAAAAACATCAAGGTAGGTCCAAACAAAGCTTGAAGAGGTGACAGAAGTGCTAATGCAATGTTGACATCAGCAAGTGATGATCATAAATTTGACAGGAAAATGGTCGTTAAGGCATAAAATGCCTTAAAATGACCCTTGTTGGAAAAAAATCCATCTACTAGAAACATGCCTAAAAACCAAGGGTCAGTGTTAGAATAAAAAATGGTGGCCAAATTTTATGCCATGTGTTTGAAAGAAACACCAAATGCCAAAAAAACAAGGCTTGTGAGCATGCACAGGTCAAATGTGAGTTTGAGGAAAGCATGGAGATAGAGAATTCTTCCAAGGAAATGAAACAACCTAGTTAACACTTAGCAACATGACAATAAGCCATAAAATGACCCACATGACTCTCCATTTTCCCAGGAATGCTGATTGTGCATGTCACATGAAATCAAATGTGTGTCCCATAAGAAGTGATCGCCAAAAAGAAGTGCATGTAATGTATGCAATCTAGGCACAAAAGGACAAGGCATGAATAAGTCATTGTTCTAGCTAATTTATTGGAGAAGCTCTAGGCTTGCATATGGGGCACAATGAAAGGAGAGGCAGACCTTGTTATCCAATCAGAGCTCTAGATCTTCATGTTGAATTTGATGAAAGATCAACCCCACAACTCCCAAGAATCACCTACATGCAAACACCTATCATAGAAAGAGAGAAGAAAAAGATATGGAGGCTAAAATTTCCAAATCCATAGATGTGTCATTCTTGATGAGCAAAAAGAGAAATTGTTGTATGAAAAAATGAATTTGTTTCTCTCTTTTTGTGGTAGGTGTTTGCATGTAGGTCATTCTTGGGAGTTGCAAGGTTGATCTTTCATCAACTTCAACAAATAAAAACAAAAACAAAATAATTTTTTTAATAAAATACAAAGAGAGATATGTCTTATCAAGGAGATCAAAACCATAATAGATAAAACCTAGGTTGCATGATAATAATTAAAAAAGAAATAATTATTATATGCCTAAAGTTTAACTTAAGAAAATTGGAGATAATAAGAGACTTATTAATTAAATTAATATGATTTAATTAATAAGAAAATGCTTTATTACTCTAACACCCCCCCCTTAAGATAAACTTAGGGAGTAGCTAAAAACCTAGAAAGTACTACTAAAAGTAAAATTGGGTCCTGGCAACAAAGGCTTGATGAGGTAACCAAACACAACCAAATCTCTGAAAAGAGGAGAAATAGTGAAAAGCAAATGGGAAAAATCATACTCTGAAAAGAGATAGAAAACATTCTGAAAGAAACTAGTGAAGGACTGAAGAAGCCTCTAAACTAGGGAATTTCCCAGAAGATAGGAACAAAAGATGATCATGAAGAACGTTATTGAAGCATGTACAAGCTGCAAAGCTCTATCAAAACTAATTGCTGATCTGAGGAACCTCCACTATAATAGAACCTAGCCAAGTAGAGAAGAGTATAGTCTACATTGAATCAAGAGGCACACAAAGGCAAACAACTGAACTACTTTGAGCCACCAGCCACACAAATAGGCTCTAGGGGCCAACATGGAAAAGGATCCGTAGGGTGGGCATGTCAAAATCACTAAACTTTGAACATGGAGTCATGCCTTCTAAGGAAATAGATCACGTGGGAGTCCTAAGACTATCATGGCAAGTATGAAGACCTATGGACCCACCAAAAAATGATCACCAAAAACACATTTCCGAATGTGTAAAACTACTTTAACTCTTTCTAAAACATCATACAATGCTAGGAAGAAGTAGCAGCACCGAGTCAAAGTACATTGCTAAAAATCATGTCTTACAAACTTGTAGGCCCAAGGAGTCCCATAGAATGTCGAGTCCCACCCCAAATATTGACATGAGCAACCCTCCAAAAAAAATCACACCCACCAAAATAAATGACAATTCCACGATCCCAGGGGTAAATTCTTGAAAAGACCACTTCAAGCAATCTACAAACCTTGTTGCTAAAAAACATCACTCACAGAAATTATAATACCATGGATTGAGGTAAACCACTCAAGAAGGGAAAAAATACCACTAAAACATGGAATCCACCAATGTGTGCAATAAAGAAAGCCATGTTAGACATCACAGATCTATAAAGTCAGCAAAAATATATGCTTCTAAATAATTGGGGATCTCCAAAAGGCCTATTCAGGTGGCAACTTGCAATGGAAAGCCTACCACTTGAAGAAAAGGCACCGACTAGGTGAGTGCCAATAATCATGAGACCTCACAAATTAGGGAGACTGACATGCATGCATTCAAGAACAAGCCCAAGAGGAGCTAGAAAGGGTAATCAAAGTAGAGGAAAATGTGAGTCCTCAATAAACACTAATATTAGGCAAAAAAATAATAATAAATTGTATGGAATTTTGAATTTTTACTAACTAATTTAGACACTGAGAGTCATGCATTTTTTTGGTACAGGAAGCGTAATTCTTCAAACTTGGCACAAATCTCTATAATACAAGCACCAAACAAGTAACAAAGACTATAAAATGCAAGAAAAAAAAAGACCCACCAAGGTCAAAGTGCAGAACCCATGATGTTGATGGTATGGGCATAGAATAAAGGGCCTCCACAAAAAATCACACGAGCTAGTGATGGAGAAGCTCAAGGAAATTCTTCACATGTGCTCACCAAAAAACATTTCTAGGCTTTTCAAAAATGCTTTCTCCACTCCAAAAAGTAATTTAAAAAGAAAAAAAATTATCATCATCTCGATATTTGTGCCTAGGTCAAAACAACTTGGGTTTAAATATTTTTTCTTAGATTTCAACAACACCCAAACTAGATGTATTTTATATGAAAATGGGGGTTTTTGAGGGCTCTGAGCTTAATAATAATGTCCATTTGGGATCATAGTTCTCCAAAAATAGGTCCCCCTAGATCCAATACAAAACACTTCTAATAAATGAAACACTTTCAAAGAGAAAAATCAAAATTGAAAACTAATACCAAATCTATCACAAATAGAATAGGGGCATGAAGGTCTAAAGCTTTGATACCATGTTGTAGTTGGTCAAAGATGAACCCCACATCTCCCAAGAATCACCTACATGCAAAGACCTATCACAAAAAGAGAGAAGAAAAAGCTATGAAGGCTAGAATTACTAGATCCATAGATGAGACATTCTTGATGAGAAATTATTTTTTTGGTAATATCAAAAGTGAATTAATAAAATACAAAGAGAGATCATCCTTATAAAGGAGATCAAAACCCTAATAGACAAAACCTAGGTTACATGATAGTAATTAATAAAAGAATTAATTATTATATGGCTAACGATTAGCTTAAGAAAACTAGAGATAATAAGTTACTTAATGATTAAAGCAATATGATTTAATTAATAAGAAAATACTTTATTACTCTAACATCAACTACTCAAAAATAGGTTGGGCTATAACCCCAAGCATACCTCTCAAGTACTCAAATGTGTCCTTCTCCAAAGGTTTTATAAATATATCTACTATCTACTTCTTTCTAGTAATATACTTGACTTAACATACTCACTTGACTTGTGTTATCACAATGTACAATAGCACACTCTATAAACTCAATTCTATTGTCTTTCATTATTTTCTTCATCCAAATAATCTAATTACAACTATTTTATGGTGGAAAATACCCTTGTTTTTTCATACTTGATGAAATACAGTCATGTTTCTTCATTACCAAGAAACCAATCTTCCTTTAAATAATAATGCTCCACCACTAGTACTTTCTCTATTTAATACTAGTAGGGGATTCATCTTCTCTAGAGAATTTATGTTCAGTTACCATAGGTGTTCAAATAAGTTTACAACTTTCCAAACCAAATTTCTTCAATAAGTCCTTAATATACTTAGCTTGTGATATGAAAACATTATCATCAATCTAAATAATTTGCAATTCCAATAAATACTTCATCTCACCATCACACTCATTTCAATCTTCTTCTTCATTTCTTTTGAAAATACCTAACTTGATTCATCATGACCTCCCAAAATAACACCACCCACAAATACTATAAAAATTAGTAATCCTTTATCGTCTTTTCTCAAATACAAGTGACTATCAACATTACCTTTCACAAATCCTAGATTTGTCAAGTGCTTGTCTAATCTTGCATATTAAGCCTTAAGTGCTTGTTTTAGTCCATACATTGCCTTCTTCAATCTACAAACCATATCATCATCATCTATTAAAGGAAAACCATCATGTTGCTCAATATATATCTCTTCTTCAAGTTCTCCATTTAGAAAAGATGATTAGATATCCATGTGATTAACTTTAAAGTTCTTGTTAGCTACATATTCCAAAACTATTCTTCATGCTTCTAATCTAGCAATATGTACAAAATATTCTTCAAAGTCAATTCCTTCTTGTTGTTAAAAACCTTTACATACAAATATTTCTTTTTTTCTTACAACTTCATCTTGTTCATTCATCTTGTTTCCAAATACATATGTAGTTCCAATAACATTCTTGTCCTTAGGCCTAAGAACTGATCCCCATGTATTGTTCTTCTCAATCTACTCTAGTTCTTCTTTCATAGCTTTGAAATTTAAATAATCATCTTTTCAAGCTTCTTCATAATTCTTTGCTCAATTTGAGAAATTACACATAGTTCCTCTTATACCTTGTTTCTTGTCATAACTCCTTTATTTGTACTCCAAATGATCTGTTTGGTAGGGTGATTCTTTATCAAGTTTTAGTTATATGTCACCACTTTAACTTTGATTTCAGCTCTAGGTTCAACTCTAGTTTCTTCTCTTTGTTTTTATCACTATACTTCTCTTTGAATTTCATTCCTCAAATTTGTGTCAGTCTCATAAAATAATTCTTGCTCAATGTTTTCTCTATTAAGCCTTGGATTAGTCTCTTCACTAGAGTTATAATAAATTATCCTTTCTTGAATTTTGAATTTTCATAAAATCTTACATCAATGCTCTCAACAATAGTATTAGTCATGTAATTAAAACATCTATATGCCTTACTTTTCAATGAATATCCAAGGAACATACCTTTACAACTTGTTGAATGAAAATTTTCAATATCATAATCTTTCTTAATGTAATGTTTATTTCTTAATATTCTAAAATACTTCATAGAAGGTGTATGTCCAAACAAAGGTTTATAAGGTGTCTTACTAGTAGTTTCTCATATTTGTAATTTTTTCATAGTGCATTCACTTATATTTATCACTTCTCCCTAAAATATCTTACATACATTATTTTCAAAAATAATTTGTCTTTCTTTTGCTAGTATTGTTATATTCCTCCTTTCTACTATCTCATTCTATTCAAGATTCTTAGGGGTTGAAAGGTGTCTCTTTATACCATTGTCTACAAAAAAATTGTTAAATTCTTTTAAATTAAACTCTCCTCCTCTATCACATCTCAAACATCTAATCCTCAAATTAGACACATTCTCAACTCTAGTCTTAAAAATCTTCAATTTCTTAAGAGCTTTAGATTTCTCTCTTAGACATGTGACCCGCATCATTCTAGTGAAATCATCAAAAAGAATCATAAACTATATTTCACCATAGAATGATCTTATTTTTGAAGGACCACTCAAATCAATGTGCACAATCTCCAACTTTACTGAAGTAATAAATGTCTTGCTTGGAAATGAGATTTTATTCTATTTTTCCAATACACATTACCTACCCACCATGTTAGTAGGTTTCACAATCATAGTAAAATATCTTACTGCAAATGTAGTGTTGACCTATACAATGTTATCAAAGTCGATATGGAAAAGTCTCTTATACCATAACCACCTATCATCCATCACAACAACTAAACATTTCATCTCAGAAGGATTCAATCAAAATACATTACCTATTGTCCTTGTACCAATACCAACTAATGAGCCATATTTGTCTTTGGTAATGCAAGTCTTCTTTGTAAACTACAACTGATATACTTTGTCCACTAGTTGTCCCACACTCAAAAGATTATGTTTCAAACCACCCACAAAGTAAATATCATCAGTGTTAGTCTTTCCATCAATTTTAATAGATCCTTCTATGTTTATATGACATGATGTATTATTTCCAACTCTAGCTACTCCTCTATCATAGCTATTGAATTCAACAAACTTATTCATATCTCTAGTCACATGATGGGAACAACCACTATGAATAATCCAATTAGATTTATTCTTTTTAACTTGTGATAGTAAGGATTTTCTTCTCTGACTTTTTTTTTAAAAAGGAATTCTTCCACAATAGAAACAAATCCTATTTCATCAATTTCATTAAAGAATTCTTCTAATATAGGATTAAATTCCACTTTATTAGAAAAAAGAAATCCTTAAATATTCTTGATTTATAGGGATTCTTGAAATTTTTTACTCTTTTAGGACATCTATAAGAATAAAGACCATATTCATTCCAAGTCCAATACTTAAATATTTTTTTAACTTTAGGTTCTCTATTCATAGGAAGGGCAAGTCCTAACTCATTTTTCCTTCATCCACTTTTGTTTGGCTAGTACCAACATAATCTCAACTTGTACTTGGACTCCTTGTCAACATAGGTTGAACACTTAGTGCACTACAAGTAGTTTCAACTATAGACAATTCTCCACTATTTCTCATCTATATTTCTATTGACTTCGATCTCCTAAGAAGAGTCTCTCTTGTAAAATCAATAGTTAAGGGAATAAACTGTTCTATCATTTGTGTTGTTTCTTTGTATGAAGGTGTCAAAGTCTTCCATATATTCCTTTCAACTTCATCTTCAGATATGGGTAGAAGAAAGAAGTTGGGTCTCAAAATCATGGAGTTCTACGGATTGAGATCGCACTCCTGTGCAAATGGGCACCCAATTTTTAAAAGCAAGTGGTTGTATTAGTCTAGGATGCCCAATGCAAATTTCAAAAAATGGGCACCAATTTATTTTAAAATTAGGCACCCATATTTTAAAAATCAAGTGCCCACTTTTTATTATTTTAAAAATGGGTACCTATTTTCAAAAAAATATATTTTATTTTTATTGTGATTGAAAATGCGTTTTAAACATTGAATTTACTTTTTGAAAATAGGCACCCATTTTTTGATTTTCAAATAATGCGTGCTCGTTTCTTATAGCATGGGGCGATACTTTTTTCTCCAACCTTGGATTTTGGTTTTGGACAAGCTTGGTGGGACCAAGGCTATGCTTTGACCTCTCAAGATTTGGCTAAGGCATTAAGTTGATGAATTCAGGCCTCGCCATAATTTTTAGAGGGACCTCCTAATCAAATATTTTGACAAAACAAAAACCAATTAGAGTTCTCACTATCCCAATTTTAGAAATATAAATTTTATAGTGTGACAATTTTATTTACTTTTTCTGCATAATTTTTTTATCGAATGTGGTACCTAAATATAAAATAGTGAGGCTAACTAAAACTTTAATTACTTTCTTATTTGATGGTTTTCTTAAATTAATTTATATTTCATCAAACTACATACAATTATTTTGAAGTTAAAAAATAGAAATGTTGAAAAAAGTGAAATTTTGATCAAATTATGGTGTTCGTAGATGAGAGGTCTCAAAATTTAACTTTACAGCTAATTAAAAATGAATTAAAAAAAAATTTATTAATAAAAAATTAAGTAAAAATATTCTCATCAATCTTTGGTATGTTGGGTAACTTCATTTAAGAAATATTTACAAAAATTGATTTATTTGTGTCAAATTATGGTGTTCGTACACGAGTGTGATATGGTCCTAAAACATACATTTTGAAAAACTTGTTTTTAAAGATCCTTACGAAAAAAAATCTTCATACAGGTATACAAATAAATTACCTATTCAAAAAGTAGATTCCAAGCATTACAATTTTTATTGCTGATTTTTTTATATTCAATCTCTAATTGCCTCAAGTGTAATATCCTTCCAAGGGATCCAAAAGAATTAACCTAAAGTTTTTCTAATTTTGGTAGCATTTTTTTTTGAAATATGAAAGTTAAACTATTCACAAAATACATATAGTAGCAGAAGCAATAACAACATTTAACTAAAAGTATACATAAACATACATAATAGGTTAGATTCCTTAAGGATCCCTTAATGCTGAACCACATTTAAATTAACTAATATTAATTCCATCTAATACCACATCCACATGAAATAATAATAAAAAGTCCAATATTCTTAAAACAATATACTTTTGTCCCATAGTAAATTACATTTTAGAATGCTCAATCATCCACTGTACATGCCACAGGCTATGAAAGGCTTAAAAGGATATACATATGTGAAAATAAAGTACATCATCCTATTCTAATTCATGACGCAAGTGCAATAAAGTAAATGAAACCATATTCCATACATTATACATCATCAAAGAAGATATAAACATCCATCGTAAATGATAACCATAAATCATAACACAACTAACTAAGTGCACAGTTCCTCCCAACTGTAAATAGAATCATTAGACCATTGTGGGCCCTAGCCATCCCTCCATGTGTAACATCCCAAGTCACTGAGGAGATCATCAGTATTATCATAGTAGGGATGTCACTCCTAAAACATACTACATCATATGCAGAAAGAAATCTAACATGCTACAACATATGCATAAGAAATATAATCATGCAAAATAGGGCATAAGATAAGTAAGTAACATCATCTATCATATCCTAATCATCAATATAAGGATACGTGTCCATCATCATAATCCAAGAATAGAATGAATATAAGTGCCAACAAAGAATGCGTCAGCCATGATGTCTCAGATGAATCTCCAATGGTAAGAGTGAAAAAGTACTATCACCTGACCGCATGGGACCTAAATGGCCCACTCCCACCATGCTGAGGAGATAATCTCAAGTGCCAAACAAGATATCCAATCACATATCACAAGTACTTTCTAAGTCCAGGAATCCTAAAAGTATAGTAACTCAAAGGTTCCAACATAAACCGACATCTAATCCCAGAGGCACTAGACCCCGACCCCCTAGTGATCCCTATGTGGCCACTAGTATCCTTTTGTACTGATGAGGCATACTATAGAATCCAAGGTCGCAACCAAGTGTTCTCTCTACTCACAACCATGGTCTGTACTAGAACTCAAGGCATGGGCAAGAACAAACAATTATCTTATTAGGTTCACTTAAGTTAGTATTTAGTGTAATGTTTTCACTTATTAAATAACTTACAATGAGTTACCTTGGCAACCACTTAGGGCCCTATCCCCCATTGCAAGCCACTTCCCAACACTAAAAGTAGATAATCTACCCTAGGCTCATGGAATCATAAATCACAAAATCACCACAGTCCTATACAAGTGACTAGAAAAATACCAAAAGATAATCCACAATAAGAGCATCCATTGATAATCATGACCACAATAGTTTTCTATTGGCAACTGAAGGTATCAATGATAATCACAATATCCATCGGTTCTCTACAAGCAACCGTAATAAATCACATTATCCATTGGTTCTCAACAAGCAACCAAAAAAGCATCTCAAAGAAAATAATATTGATCAAAGACTCCAAAATGGTCAAGTCATACATGTCTCAACATGACATCATCAAGATTAGATAAACACTTCAGTCCCATCAACGCAACTAGAAAGTAATCCAAATACAACTAATCGATAACTCATAAATGGTTACATAAATCAAAACTTACACAAGAAAACTGGAACAATATCAATCAGTGAACCACACACACCATAGAGCATGCCATCTCATAACTATGGTTGGGTTTAAAAATATCAAAATCAAAAGACATCATCATGACATCATGAATCATAACCCCTGAGCCTCTAGTAGACGTCCTATAATTGGTCAACAATCTAGTCAACCCAAAAACCCCAAAACAGATAGCATAGAGAAAAGACAAAATGCAAGCACATGTTTGGGTTTGCTAAAATAACTTAGTCGAGATAAATATGGGGTTCTCCATTTTCGTTTAAGAGTTTAATATCAAGGGAGAGAATTGTACATTTTCCTAACCCATGTATTAATTTTGATGAGTAAAAGTTTTTCCCATAACTCTTAGAATCAATTCTCTAAAATGTTCTAAGAGTTTAATTTTTTTTAACATAATCACTATATTGAAAAAATCAATTTTCTCTAAACTACTTTGGAATGAATTAACATATATCATTTCCAATTAACTCAACTTCATTTTTTTGAGAAGCCCAAATGAAATTGAACAACTTAAATATTTCATTGATAACATTCTCATTAGACTGATTCTAATTAAGTAAATTTAATTATATATAATTTTATTATTTATTGATTTCAAATTTTATTAAATTAAATAATTAATTAAATAAAATTTTATTAAAATAATATATATATATATATAATAATTAACATTTAATAATTACTCATATTAAATATTAATAAAATCAAATTACAAATTAGATTCATATCATATATTTAAACCAACATAAAAAAAAAACAAATTTAATAAACTTGCATATGCGGTTGCAATGTTATCATCGCCGTTTGTAGCGATAGTGTCATCCAGGCCTACTGATGCAAGCCTACGACATCACACTATCGCAGTGCCTATAGTAGTAGCACCTACCGACACTCTGCCATAATAAATGGGGTGGGGGTATTGGTTCATCCCTCCCTGCTCCTTTAAAATTTGCAAATTTATTTATTTATCTATTAAACATTTCAATAGCATTTTATTTTTTTCAAATGCGCTATTATTATTTTTTGTTAATAAAAATTTTTACCTTTAGCATTTCCAATTAAACTTTCTCCTTAAATATATATATTTTTAATTTAAAACATTCTCTATATGAATACAGATGCTGATAATCCAGTATGAATACACAAGCTGATACATTGGTTGAATTGTAGTTATGGATTTATGTTTAAAATCTAATTTTGCTTCAAAATTTCGATTTACAAACTTCTTGAATTTGGACTGTATTGGAACCCATTCTTTAATCAGGCAAGATTTCTCAACCCTAGCCAAATTAAATTCTTAATTCTATTTTAACTCAAATCTAGACTCGATTTATTTCTCCCCAATCTAATGAAACAACATGCATACCCAAAATCAAGATTGAGATATGTTCACAAAGAATTATTTAGACAAGCATTATCATGCACGATGAAGACAGGAAGAGGAAGAAGCGAAAATATCATATGAAAAATCAACAGTGTCTACCTGGACACTAATGCTAATTCACTTCTCCTTAGAATCTATAGAGCAAGATCCTTCCTTCTCCAATGTTCACGAAACCACCCAACATGCTCCTTGAGCTAATAGGAGTGCCTGAATATAAGGACCTCTCAAGAAGCACCTAGAATGTCTCTAGAGTCAACCAGAAGATATGATAAGAATTCACAACTAAGCACCAGCCTTTTCCAAACTTCTAGATGAGTCACATGGTTGTAGACACCATGTGCTTAATTTGTGCGCTAACTCCTACATTGTAGACATACGTGCAATCAAGATGTGCGCTTATTCCTAGCTAGACTTATAACTTTTATTTTAATTATTTTATTATTATTATTTATTATTTTATTATTATTAATTTAATTTCTTTTACTTAATCCTTTTTTCTCAATTAATTTCCCACTTAATTAATCAAAATATCAAAATATCATGATATTATATTAATTTTTCCAAAATAGTTAAATAATTAATTAAATCTTTTAATTTTAGACTTAATTTATAGAGAATTCACCAAAGACCTCCAAAATAAAATATGAAAACCCAACACAGAACAACCCATACAAAATCAGTCTAAGGGGTTAAAATCATGAATTACATCATCTAACGCATTCAGAAGGTAAAACATCTCAGATACTTGTCCTACCTTTCTAGGACAAATGGTTTAGGGGTTTAGGATTTGGACTTGAGAATTTATGTCCCCTCTCTTACCATTGAGATAGTGCGACAGGGTACGCTTATCTTTGCAATTCAGGGAAGTCAATACCTGGTACCTGCAACCTACAAAAAATCCATGCATGTACATATTATATATATATATACACGTTAAGCTAAATAGGAAATGACAGGAAGTGGTGCATTGTGTAGATCCCAACTAGTAGGTGACTACAACTCCCTTGCTTAACCACATCAGAAATGCCATACATAAAGAGAACAAACACGCACACCATACACATGCAATATGGGGTAAGTATCCATAAAACAAAACATATAATAATCCATTTAGCTAAACATCATCAAAAACTAAGAATAATGTAATAATCACCATTCATACATAAAATGTAGAGTCTAAGTAATCACATCATATATCAACCAAATCTGTAACACAATATCTGATAGTCTCAAAACAATGCTACTAACCATCAACATAAAACTGTCCTTATAACGTTCGACAATGATAGCAACAATGTAACTAGAAAAATGTAAATGATGGCAAGCACTACATCAAGTCTTGATATCAATTGACAAGAAATTCCAAGAGCAGGAAAAATACTTCCACCTTTTGTTGCAAAGGGAGATACAACTTCTTCAACATACCAATTTATCTCCTCCACAAGTCTTAATTCCTATAACAATCTCTACTATTCTACCAAAATAACTTCTTAAAAATTCATTTTTCATCTGCACCTTGAAATAAACATATCCAATTCTATAATCTAAACCTCTAAGCATGATTATTACATTCAACTATACTTTGCAAATATTTCCAAATTTCATGGGCAAGTCTTAATGATTTTACCTATGAAAATTTAGTTTCAAGAGGAGTTGATAATATTGCTTCTCTATTAAGAATATTCAACATGAATGTGTCTTTCTCTATTTCATCATAACCTTCAAGCTTTTCTTCTTTAATCACATCCTACTTTTAGTAATCAACCAATAAATCGAACCCATGCATAGAAAAAGTTTCTTCATCTTTCCCTTCCAACCATCATAGATAACTTTGTCAATGTTTGTGAATTCTCTCTTGAGTTACACCATAGTTCTCTTTAAGTTGTTATGTTTTCCTTCAAGGACCTGATTCTTTGATACCAATTGTTAGAAAGTAAAGTCCACAAAGATAAGTAAGACAAGGGAGTGGGTGAATTAGTTATGCAATTAAAATAACTCTCAATATCATTATTAATTTCAAAATAAAAAAATAGTAGATGCAAAAAAAAATAGAAAGATAACCATAGACAATAATAGTAGATTTGTTAACTAGGTAAATCCCTGATTAGAGGGAAAAGCATAGTAGAAATGGCACTCACAAGATAATGTACTAATCTTAAAGTTCATTGTAAATGGGTGGACCCTATTAGGACTCAATGAAATACAATCAATACATATGATTCCATGTTATGAGGCTTTGAGTCCCTATTAGGAGAATCTTAACTAACTAGAAGTTGTGATAACCTTGTTAGGAGTTGAAAGGAAGACAGATGGACCTATTGTCCAAACAACTTTAGTAGTATCCTTTGTGAATAATACAAGTGTACATCAGAAACTATCCAACAAAAAATTCTTTTCCAAATATAGGTCCTTGAAGATCACCATGCCTAAACTACACCAATTACATCTCTTATCCACAAAATATTCACATGTAAGTTCACACAATGCATCAAATAGATATGCTAGCATATAACACAATGATCTGAATGACCTAGATACTCTACCACAAGGAAGTAATCTCTCCTTTATACTATATCCTAAAAAATGATATTGAATCAACCTTGAGGCTTTCCTAAATTATAATAATAATATAGGAGCAACTCAAGATATGACATTGCACATTACATTACAATATTGCATCTTTTTCATAATTACAAGAAATTTATTAGCTCATATTCATCATAAAAAATTTATTGCCAATCATTTGAATGTGCATGATTAAACACATCATTCTAAAATTTTCATCAACCTTTGTACAAGTTTTGTCAACCATATTCCATCTCTATTAGGAGATACAATCCAAACAATAGTATCTACTTTCTAGAAAACATGTTAGAAAGATGTCTTCACTAAATCCATGATAACTCTAACTAAAATTTATATTTATGTATGAAATATTAACTATATAATATAGACATACTCTATAACATAATTAGATGTGTGCATAAGATGATCTTTCATCCTCAAATTGCACAAAGACAAACTTTGTCTGCTGCACTACCGATCTTTACAAATTAACTAGTACGTTGACATCAATGACAAACTTTGTCCTAAATACAACACATAACCTTTGGACCATGTATTTAACACTACTAGGATACTCCCCCATAGTAATACATCTAAATTCATGCCAACACACATATTGACCAAGATTGGAAATAAACTTGCCAAAAGCTGAAACAAAATATTTTTTTTTTTTTCTTTGCACGTGTTGGTAAACAAATTTGTTACAGTAGAATTTTCCCAACAGAGTGTGTGGAAAATTTATTACAATAGTTGGATAGGCCCTTGGTATGTGGCTTTCTTCTACGTTTAGAGGGGCATCTCCCTCGTATGATATGATTTTGAAGCTTTTCAAATAAAGAATCTAAAACTAAAAGGTGAGAAAGCTCATGATGATGAATGCACCACATGACTCCAAGGATTTCCCAAACTACTAAATTAAACCACTAATAACAACAATCAAGATCTATGCTTGAAAACTATTACTAGCACAATGATGATCCACAGATTCATAAACATCTACACCATACTGTGAGAATGCTCACTACAAAGAGAATCAACATTTCTAACAATTTAGATTTGGAAGAAGATAACTCAAATTGTACATTCCTTTATTTTCTTGCACCAAGAATTCAAGACGAATTTCTGATTACAAAGACAAAATTTTTACATACTTTCCAAATATCATCTCCTAATCAAAATTTTAGCATAGTGCTCCCTTTTTCCAAAGCCAAAAAGTCCCTTTACAAAGCCAAAAGGTGTCCTTATATAGACACAGAGGTTAATAACTACCCTTCTATGGTTAGTAACTACCCCCCAAATACATGATTTGGATGACGTTAATTAACCTCAACAAAATTAACCAATGTGGCTTCAAACTTGGACCTTAGATATTTTGAGAAGAAGATTGAATAATCAATCTTTGTTGATCTCCTTTTGATATTTGAATGATTCATTCAAGTTACATTACTTTATTGATGAATGCATATCCTCCTTCTCATGAAGAGATCAAGAGCATGTGGTGTGTATGAGTGCACCAAATACAAAATTTATGCTTATAATCTCTCCAATTGTGCTTATCTTTATGAAATGTGATTTTCTTCCATGATGACATCTATTGAAAGGTTGGCCCTTGTATAGCCACAAGTACCAAAATTCTGATCTGTCTCACAATTATCACATATTGTGTGAGAGTATCACATAACATTCCACTGAAACAATTAGGTGCCCAGTCTATAAATTGATTCGTGCCTCTACAAATATTTGATAAAAATTGACAAACTTTATGATTCATACAATTATTGCATCCCCAAGAGATAGCATTTTATTGACTGATTCCAATGCATTTACTTCAGCTACTTGTCCATGTAAGAAATGTGCCCTTCAAATATATGATGATATCAATTATGATATATGTTGCTCGATGGCATTCCTTAAGATGGCTCTGCTAACAAAATCTACAACTAAAGTGGCAGCTAGCTTGAGTTCTTTGAGGTATGTCCCTCTTTCTGTAGTTACATCTGTGAGGTCTCGATATCTTTTCAAATGTTTACATATCACACGATTATAATAGTTTGAGAATCACTTTTCATTGGATTATTTTGACAAACAATTTGCTGATGCATTTCTCTATCAACATGTTCACTATTCCAACAAGGACGCTCTGTCTATACTCACCAAAAAGGGAATTACAATGATATGTCTTCTTGCAATGCCTAGGTTTCAAACTGCTATGTAAATCAGGTGAAGGTGATTCTTCCTAATGGACATGGAGGTTCTAAGACAATTTGGAAAATGACAAGGCACGGCTAGGAAAGCCCATTATTTATATGATCGCTTGAGTACTCGAATCTTGTCATAGTGATATCTTGGGTTTCAGCAATTTTGCACCACAAACTATAAGGAGTTGGAACATTCTATCAAACACTTATTGTGCATCATCACCTTTGTTATATCAACTCTCAAGAAAAACTTCCAAATGTTGGGACACCAAATTCAATGCAAATACGAGTGATCAATCAACCAGCACTCTTGCAAAAGACTTTTGATATAGTTCATGCAATGCCTCAAAAATTCTATCCACACACAGACATCGAGAGAAGCACACTGTATGCAATTTGTTCTAATTTGCTGGACAAATAAACATTCTCTTTTTACACAAGCTCTATTTCATCAAGAAACCCCATATCACTGGTTAGAGATAAGATGAGATTATTTGGCTATAAAGATTTTGAATCCACTATCACCTGCTTTGGAACATTATCGATGTTTCAGTTTGTCTTCTTTTCACTAACTCCTAGTCTAGGGTCACCAAACACACCATCCCCAATGTATGAACCTTTGGGCCTAGTTTCTTTTTGTAGACCCTCATTTGAAACTTCATTCATTGTTCTACTTATGTAGTTATTATCGATGGAATGAATAATTCTTGTGGGCATAGGGCTCTTGCTCTCCACTTTTTTTTTGGAGTTCAAGGAAGAATGTATCAGTGGCCTTGCTTAGAATTCTAGCATTATTCTTAGCATCTTCAAAATCTAGAATCTCTCATGCTTGAGTGTATGTCTTCCATAGAATCACGCACATCCTTGGGAGGAAATTGATGAGAAACATGAGAGCAATTTGAACTAAAACAACTCAAGGAGAGCTAGATAATCATTTTAATAAAGAAAACTACTATCATTTTCCAACACATTTTCGTGGCATCTTCAAAATGGTTCCCTACGTTAGCTAAAAGTTTATTTTCCTAAGTTGTAGCACACTTTTGTAAGAAAGCAACTAGATTTGTGTAGTTAAACTCTCCACTATAGTTTCCTTCTCTAATTAGACTTCGCACATTAACAATGGATCACTTATTAGTTATCCATAGGCTTTTTGGAGTCTCCCCAACCTTGTTGTCATCAAGGAAATTCATGGCGTCCATTTCCAGTGTCTTGAACTTGAACACCGTCTGATCCTGAGAAAGTGCTTCCTTTGAGTTGTCTTCCCATCCCTCTTATACATTACATTGATACATCTTAAAGATGAGAAAAAACAAAAAAGCCTATGATATATATATATACTATGATCATGCCTTGTGGATTTGAAAAGTGCTACTTTACCCCTTCGGCTAACTGGACTTAGCTTAATCAAGCAGTAAACAAGTATAAAAAATAGTCCTCTAAGGAACACCATGGTTTTATCAGTTTAAAGGGCAGTTTCTTGGGTGTCTTCCCTCTTCCTTCATCATGTACACTTTTTTGTACACTGCTAATACAAGATTAACTATTGATAAAACCTAGAAGATCACCAAGTCTGGATATCTTCTTTTCCAAGACTTTCATCTTCTCATCAAAAAAATCTTTCTCTTTGTGTTATTTTAAGCTATTCACATATCTAATTTCTGATGGAGGAATTTCAAACAGGTTAGGAAAATTTTCAAATAGGTTAATAACCATCTCAAAGAGGTTAAGAAATATGCATTTTGGAGAGGTTAATTAACCTACTCCAAAATGCGTAATCTAAAAGTTATCATTAACTTATTTGAGAGGTTAATGAATACGTGTTTTTGGAGAGGTTAATTAACTTACTCCAAAATGCATATTTTGAAAGTTAACATTAACCTTTTGAGAGGTTAATGAATACGTATTTTTGGAGAGGTTAATTAACTTACTCCAAAATGCGCATATTTTGAAATTTATCATTAACCTTTTGAGAGGTTAATGGTTAATGATAGACTTGAAAACATGTATTTTGGGTGTCAACATTAACTTGTGATAAGTTGGAGCTCAAAAGCTGGATTTTAAAAATTTCAAGTGCTGGGCGGAGCTAAGGATGAGCTGGAGACATGAAGATTCAAAAACTCATGAAAAATCAGAGATAAAATGGTCATTTCAATGATCAAAATGGATGTATTTCACACATAACCAAGGGATTAAAAGGTTCAAAAACTAAAACACTTTATGACCAAGGAACAACACGGTAAGAAACATCCTCATAATTTGCTAACATACACCAAAAAGAAATATAATGATGAGTATTCGATGAATTAAATTAAAGCCATGGTGGTCATTGGAGTACTCAAAATGAAGAGAAAATCACCATTCCGCATTTAGTAAATACTTAGAAGTATTCTTGGGATTCACTTCCAAATAGAAAATGATACATATATCTCATTGTCCCAACAAAACCTAAGTATCTTTATTTTTCTTAGACTTGTGTTGTGATGTGGAGCCAAATTAGACTTGTAGGTTTGTTTAGTGTAGTTTCTCCTCAGATTACTTCTATGGGGTTTTTTTTAGTTTTGTCAAAATCCAATTTCCTAGACCCATACATAGCATATGCGTCTTCATCTTTTTCGTCCAGCTGTCATAATTTGTTCTGCCAAACTTTAGACTATCCTTTTTAAATATGTTCACCATGGATCTCCCAAAGTTGTTAAACTTTATCTTCAAGGACCTAATGCTCTGATGCCAATTGTTAGATATAATAGTCCACCAAGATAACTGAGAGGGTGGGGATGGTGAATCACTTATCCCATTGAAACATTTGACAACCTTAATTAATCCTAGCCATCCAATCAAAGTAAACACAAACCATAAAAAGATGCACATACATAGTTACACTAGATTTTTAAACTAGGGAAACTATTGATCAGAGGGAAAACTTTGCTAGGAATGATACCCACGAAGATACATTGATATATATATTCCTTGCTAGATGGTGGACCTTGTTAGGAGTCTATAAACACATTCAGTACATAAGAGTCCCTCCTAGGAGACTTTGAATCCCTATTAGAAGATTCCAACCTATTAGGAGTTGTGCCATCCCTATTTGGAGTTATAGAAGATAGAAGGACCCACTATCCAAATAGCTTATGGAGCAAGACCACTGAGCTTCACTATCCAACTGATCTCTCAACTATTCCTTGTAGATTACTTGTTTGTACTATGATTTAGCCTCTTTCCTCTATCCTTTTAATCTAACTAATCACTATCAAACTTTGTAGACTAGGTTATGAACCTTGGATCCAAATATCAAACCTTGAATCTAACAATAAAACCTTAGCAATGAAGTTCTCTCCAACTTCACTCTCTTCTGCTTATCCTTGCATATCAACTTGTTTCTCTTCTTTTCTACTCCTCATTTTTCTTGTAGTCATTTGGTCATTCATACATAACAAATGAAAATGTCCTTCCTTTATACTAAATCCATAAAACAATTCCTTGAGTTAGCTATTACACCTTCTCAATTAATTATTATAGGACCTCATTAAGAACACATTATACTTAGCGATAAAATTAATCCATCACCTTGTGACTTGAATAAATTTTTGTATGTGTAATATTATGATGAGTGATCTTAACCACATCATCTCCAACATGTCTTCTACATGCCTTTAACCTTGATTTTCAGAATAGCAACTCTACTAATAGATATAATAAGTTTACCATAACATTCTTCTGTAAACTCTATCTTAGAATAGTCTTGACCAAAACTTGCATAAATTCTTACAAACTTAATATCTTATGCTTTTGAGGTTAGATGCATATACTAAACACTTATTAGTATCTCGCTTTAACCTCTCTTAGTGAAAATTCTCAACGATATATCCATACCAACTTGATGTTTACTATTGTTCTTCTGTCAGATACCACATAAAACTTCTATGTTGACATTAATGAAAAACACAATCATGAATGTAACATATCATCATGATAATGATCGAATCATGTTTCTACAATACTCCCCCATAGAAGTATCATTAGAATTCATTCTTCCAACAGTCCTTCCTTGATGGTTTCTCAAGATAAAACTAGAGAGGAGTTGCTAAGGAAAACCAATACAAAATAACAGTCACTATGCCCTGGGCCACTTTTGCCTACCAAAGGATGCCTTTTGAGCTAGTAAATAGTGGAGCCAGCTTTTAGTGTGCAATGAATTCAACTTTTGGACATCTATTTAACAAAACAATCACCACATATCTTGATGATATGCTAGTCTTCTCTAGGAGGTGCAAGAAATATTTATAAGACTTAAAATAACTACTGTAAAGATGTTAGGAGCATGGAATATCATTAAATCCCAAGAAGTCCGTTTTTTGTGTCATAGAGGGAAAATTACTTGGCCATATAGTTTCAAAAGAAGGGATCAAAATTGATCTAGAAAGAGTAAAGGAAATACAATAGCTATACCTTATGGTGAATAGTAATGGCATCAATTCGTTCTTCAAGTAGATAAATTTCCTTAGGAAATTTGTCCCAAATTTTGCTGGAACCACGAGACCTATAGAAAATCTTTAGATGAGATGAGAAAGTGGTTAAACTATTTGTGTAAATCAAGGAAGCCATAGCTAAAGCCCCCATTCAGATTCACCCTAATTTTAAATGAGATTTTGTAATGAATTGATATGCATTCAAACAAACTATGTCAGGAGTTTTGCTACAAAACAATAAAAGAGATGAGGAGATCCGAATATCATTCATGAGAATTCCTCTTAAGAAACATGAGCTTCATTATTCCCCTACTAAAAAAAAAAACATTTTCTATGGCCAAAGTTGTGAAATAATTTCTTTATTACATCCTTCATTCCCATTCCATAGTATATGTACCAAGTATTGTTGCCAAAAGTATCCTTACACAACAAGTAGTTGTAAACAATAGGGCTGCCTAGGTGGCTAAGGTGAAAATGTTCAACCTTTATATTAAACCTACTAGTTTAGTTCAAGGTCAGTTCTCTATAAGATGATAACAAAAAATAAAGAAGAAAAACCCTATCCTACCTATCTATTCATAGGCTTGGAAGATTAATGGTTCTTAGACATTGCTCACTACCTAACATATGGACAATGTTGAAAACATTTAAAAGGGAAAGACAGGAGAAGCTTGAAATTAAAAGCAACCAAATTTGTGATTATGGACAATGCCCTATACAAGAAAGGACTTGATAGAATGTTTCTTAGATTTGTGCATATAGATCAACATGAGATATTACTTCAAAAATTTCATAGTGAGGCATGTGGCCGATATTTTTCTTCTACAATGACTACTTTACAAATCTTATGAAGTGGATAATATTAGCAAGGTATGTTTAGAGATTCTTATAAATGGGTAAACAATTGTGAGATCACTTTGAAAATAAAAATCATAGTTTGTCTCACATGTTGATCCACTGACTAGTCTTCATTGTCATCTTTTTCACTAATCTACTTGTCAACCCTTCAACCAATCACACTTCACCTCTTCACAACTCTTCTTTAACTTCTTGCTTGAGTTCACCAATCAATAGTGTCAACAACTGATCCAACCTTATTAGTTCTTGATCGACTCTTCTAACCTCAACAACTCCTAATATTAGCCCTTACATCTCCTTAAATAGGTAATTCTAAAATTTTTCCACTTAAACACCATCACTGATCTTAGGTTTAGGTTAGATTCATCAAATCCTTCCAATATTTTTTCTCCTCCTTTCTATTCTAGAAACTTTTGAAAACTTTTCCTTGAATCCTTGCAATATAGAAATGTGCAAACATGGTATCCCTTAATTTACATATTTTAGGTCATCCATCCTTATCTTTAACATGCTTTACATATTACTAGAAATCAACTCCATCATATGGAAATCATAATTTTATCATAAACTATCAAAATTTTTTCCCTCGGCCAACACTTTATTCTGATGCTTGGTCGTCATTGGGTTACTCGGTCAATACTAACATTTTTATTCAACAAATATATTGACACTAGGTCAATACTAATGCTTGGTTACACTATTTTTCCTTGGTGTATACTAATGCTCGGTTGATACTAGCCTCATTTGGCAATTATTACAGGTTCCTTATTCTTCTACACTTTTTCTCAATCAAGCCTATTATTATATAAACATTTGACGTCTAAAGTCTTATAAAATGCCTCCATTTATAGAAGATTAGGAACAATTCAGAACCCTCCAGTCATACTACAATGTTCAATCAATACATGTGATGGAAATGGTTGTGCAAGTCAACAACTTATACATTTAAACAACCATAAATTGATATGACCAAAGTTGGCCATGGATGGTGGATAACTTTAGTTTTAAATGTAGGGATGATTTGAGATAAAGTTTGGTTGGTAGAAGTTACTACCTACCAATATTCCCCCCTAATGTCTACCACTTTTACATAAAAAATGACAATATTCATTTTATCTCATAAATATTTAAATTGTTGTCTTGGCCTTAATGCCTTCATGATTATATCTCTAACCTGTTATCTTTAATCTCCAAATCTTTACAACTGTAAACATGGTCAGTGATTCTTCTCTTGACATTTAAGCTTCCATCCTTTGGCAATATGTAGTAATTTGATGTATTTTTCTCCAGCAACTTCTAAATACTAATCATGGGTCTTCAATTGTGATGCCAATATTCCTTGGTCAAATTAGTTGATGTCTCCCATAGATCTACTATGACATAAAAATAATGGTCTTTCTTTAGTAATACAATCTTGAACAACTTTCATTTGTCACAAATAGTGATAGGATTTTCCTTTCTTGTCTCTATCCATTGACAATCTTGCTTCATCTGTCATAAATGGTGACAAGATTCACTGGTATTATTCATTAGCTTCATCCATCACAAATGGTAATAGAATCTACACTTGACCTATGCTTTCTACACTAGCACCCAAGATCTTAAATCTGCTCTGATACCACTTGTAGGAAGTGGATGGAGTGGATAAAAGACAAACACAAACTCAATGGTAAATATTGAAATCATTAAGCGAAATAGAAAGACTTATCAATCTATGCTACAACAATTCATGCTCATTAACATTACTAAAATATATTACAAAATTTGAAACTGCCACAACATTGTTTATCCACTCAAGAACCACAATGATTAGATAAACAATTGATGTCTAAATTCTTATAAAATTCCTCCATTTCTAGAAGACTAGGAAAAATCCAAAACCCTCTAGTCATATTACAATGTGTAGTCAATACATGTGCTACAAATGGTTATAGGCTGATAGGTTATACATGTAAATAACCATAAATTGAAATGACCAAAGTCATCCATGAACGATGGATAACGTTAGTTTAAAATGTAGGTTTGACTTGTGATAAAGTTTGGTTGCTAGAAATTACAATAGTTATTACTTTAGAATAGTTATATATCTCATTTTTTTGGTTCTATTTTTCCCTTCTTTCTACATTATAAAAGTTATTACTTTAGTTTTTCTGTTTTTGACCTATTTTAACATGGTATTAGAACTTAGGCTTAGCTAGAGATTCAACTAGAAATATCTCTAGAGATATTTGGTGTAGGAAATACATTTCTGGAAGTGGTTTGTTTGCAAGGCTGATTTTTTTTTGCTAACATGGGCTCTTCAAATGAATTTTTTCCTATATTTGATGGAAGTGGTTTTGTAGATTGGAAGATTGTAGTCAAGAATGCCTTGAGAGAAAATGCCTTATGGAGGATAGTGAATAAGGAGATTGGAGAACCCAAAACTAATAAACAAAAAGAGAATTGGAGATGCAAGTTGGAGCAAGCAAGAGGTATTATTGGTAAAGCTTTAAGCAACAATCTCAATAGAAGGTTTGTTGATGTTGATGATCCAATAGTATTGTGGGATAGTTTAGAAAAAGATCATAAAGATTTTGATATTGCTAACACATTTAGCATAGAGGAAAAATTGGTGAACTTGGATCCAAATTGAAAAAAATAATTGATTATTTCAATGAAGTTACTTTTCTAAATGCTCAACTAAAGAAAATAGGTGTTGAATATGCAAAGAAAGATTTTCAGTTGATTGCAATGGTTGGAAGTAGGCTCCCCTATCCATACAAGGTATTTAAGGATTCAAGTAAAAGGATTATTTATCTAAATCCTAATGCTCCACAACAAACTTTTGATCAATTTTGTAAGTCTATTATAGATGAAGAAGCCCAACTTATTAAAGAAGGGCATAATAAGAAAAATCATGCATATGCAGCTAGAAGTAAGTTTTTTATAAATGATGGAAAGAAAAATTGAAGGGGATATAATAGATTTTAGAATAATGAAAGTTCTAATTTTTTTAAAGAAATGATGGTGCAGAGAAACAAGATGGAAGAAAACCCATCATTTGCGGGTATTGTGGTGGTGAAACTCACATGGAGAAATTTTGTTTGAAAAAGAAGGACAATGAAATGTAGCAAAACAAGCCCAAGCAAGGAAATTTTAAGGATGGCAAGAAGGATAGATACAACTTTGTAGCCATCTCCCAAAAAAGAGAAGATAAAACAAGGAGGTAACTACTACACTTGAAATAAAATATAATGTTAAGGGGCGCTACTTTACTTTAGATTCTATTAAAATTATCCCTTCTAAAACATATCCAACTATGAGGCCAATCCAATAAACAAATTACAAGTTATGCTCTTTGTAATGAGACCCATTTTGTCTATCATAAACTAGTAATAAAACTTGTAACCCTGCCTGGGGCATCCCATATCTTTCACAAAACAAAATAAATTGATCCCAAACAAATTTCATAATAAGGATTATTGAGTCTAGTTTCCAAATATGTAAGAAATTGAATCTTCCAACCCATTAATCATTATATGTATGCAAATTTATGCCTGCAACTCCATTGGAGATCTTAATCAACTAGTTTTCACTAAGAAATGTACAACATCCACAAATCTCAATGAAAATGACTCACACAAAAAGAAAATAAAACTAGATTCACATATCTTCCAAATGAATCCATTTAGATTTCATAACTCTTCTATAAATGTCAATACCAAGTGCTGCAACATGACTGCTGTTAGGGAATCCCAAATCTGCAAACAAGAACTTTTACCAAAATGCTCGTAACTTATTCATTTCTTCACATAGTCACCCCAAACCAAAAAAAAAACAAAGGTTATTCATCCCGCTAACAAATATATAGAGTTTGCATAGTTTCTAGGCTGTAAATGTCTATACAAGACCTAGAACTAACACAAAAATTGAAAAGCCAATCAAAAAAACAACTTAGAATCACTCCAAATTTGTTTCAAATGTGAATATTTCCTTCCATTTTGATTTGGTTAGACCATATATAATTTTTTATAGGTTAATTTTTGGTTTACAACTTCTAAACCAATTTTTGAAATATTTCTAGGGATCATCTCCAATATCTTTAAGACTAGGTGCTTATGCACCATATTGTAACTATGCATTTGAGTCATTTTGTGAGAATTGTGGAATTAAATTGCAAAAAATAATACCATATACTCCTCAACAAAATTGGGCAGTTGAACAAATGAATAGAACTCTTCTAGAAATGGCTTGTTGTGTGTTGCATTTTAAAAGTATACATAATAAATTTTTGGGTTTGGCTATTTCTTGTGCTATGCATATATTGTAAATAGAGTTCCAACTAAAGCCCTCACAAATATTACCCATAAAGAAGCTTGAAGTGGTAGAAAACTCCACATTGGTTATTTTAAAGTATTTGGGTGTATTTCTTGGACACATATCCTTGATGAAAAGAGGAAAAAGTTAGAACCAAAGAGTCAAAAGTGTTTGTTTATGGGATATAGTGAAGAATCAAAGGCTTATAGATTATATGATTTGACAACAAATAAGGTATTTGTTAATAGAGATGTAAAGTTTGATGAGAATTCACAACTTACAACAACAATTAGTTCTCCTATACTAGAAAAAGGTGAAGACTGTATTGATGAGGATGATGTATGCATTGCTAATACAAATAAAACTACTAATGCTTCTGATCAGCCATTATCGACAACTAGTGATAATGAAGATGTTTCTCCTGCTATACAAAAGACAAAAAGTGTTGAAGAAATCTATAGGCAAGTCTCAAAAATCCAAGGAAAGAATGGTTGTGCTCTCATGCCCAAATAATTACAAGCAAATGATCCAAAATCCTATGAGGAAGCTTGAAGGAAGAAAGAATGGGAGCAAACCATGAAAGAAGAATATAATGCATCAATGGAAAATAAAACTTGGGAACTTGTATCTCAATTGCAAGGTAAGAATGTTATTGGTTGCAAGTGGGTTTACAAATTTTTTTTTAGATCAAATGGTGATATAGAGAAATTCAAGGCTAGATTGGTTGCTAAAGGATTTAATCAAAAAGAGGGTGTTGATAATGAAGAAACATTTCCTCCTATCGTTAAAATGATTACAATTAGAGTTATTTTATCTTTGGCTACAAGTCTTGGGTGGCATGTTTATCAAATGGATGTTAAAAATGCTTTCTTAAATGGAGATTTCTATGAAGAAAGCTATATGGATCAACCTCTAGGTTTTATAGATCAGCAACATCTTAATCATGTTTGCAAATTAAAGAAGTCACTCTGTGGACTTAAGCAAGCACCAAGAGCATGGAATGTGAAGATTCACAAGTATTTTCAGCTTCACAGGTTTAAAAAATGTAAATCAGATCCAAATCTTTATGTGAAGAAGGTGAAAGATGACATCATCATTGTTGTAGTTTATGTTGATGATTTAATCATTGTTTGACCAAATATTAGTTTAATCAATGATTTGAAATTGGCTCTCAAAGGGGCATTCTATATGAATGATTTGGGTGAACTAACTTATTTTCTTGGCTAGAAAATTAGTAGGCTTCATGATGGGTTGTTCATCTCTCAAAAAAAATATTTTTTTGTATCTTATAGAGAAATTTAAAATTCTTGATTGCAAGCCAACCACTACTCCTTTCAAATCCAGAGTCAAGCTTACTAAGGAATGCACCTCCAAGAATGTATATCCTACTCTATATCAAAAGCTTGTTGGTAGCTTGGTTTATCTAACACATTCTAGACTAGAAATTTTTTTTGTAGTCAATCTGGTATCTTGATTTATGCAAGAACCTAAAGAAAGACATTGGATGGTTGCTAAAAGAATTTTGTGATATGTTCGTGGAACAATGTACTATGGCATAGATTACAATTATAAGTCCCCAATTTCTTTTCTTGGCTTTACAACTTCAGATTGGGACAGTGATATGAATGAGAGAAATACTACTTGAGGCTATATTTTTCAGTTTCGCTCAATTCCAATCACATGGAGCAGGAAAAAACAAGCCACTACATCACTATCTTCATGTGAAGCAAAATATAGAGCAGCAAAAGAAGTGGGAAAAGAAATAGTTTGGCTTCAACATCTTTTATGTGAGCTTGGCATTGAACAAAGTTCAACTACTACTTTGTATTGTGATAATCAAAGTGCTATACAAGTTGCAAGCAATCATGTTTTTCATGCTAAAATAAAGCACATTGAAATTGATGGTCACTATATTAGGGATCTTTTTAAAGAAAATATTGTTAATATTCAATTTTGTCCAAGTGAAGATCAAACAACAAATATATTTACTAAGAGTATTCTTGAGAATAAATTTCCCAAGCTATGGAGTATGCTCGGTATGATTGAGGTGAACATTAAGGGGGGATAGTCATATAATGTTCCCCTCTACCCATCTCTTTTATATTTTTTTGTAGCCAATCTGAAGGGGGGATGTTAAGGGTTAAGATTGTCTAGAACAATCCAAAGAAGAGGCTTCCTAGAGCCTTCCATTGTATAGTCCAGATTAGATGTAGAACATTCTAGGATATAGAATACTCTCGAAAAGGTGTTTCTAGATTTTGGTATTACATGTATAAATATGTGATGTGCACATACAAGCAGTGCATGTTTAGAAGACATTTGAATTTCTGATGTATGTAAGAAAGATAGATTAATATATTGTTGTTTATAAGTTATATATCTCTATGTTTTTCATCTATGTTTCACTCTGCTTTCTACATTTCAATAGTTATTACTTTAGTTTTTATGTTGTTTATGGCCTATTTTAACACACCATGACATCTACTACCATAGATGCATGCCATCTTTTTGTTTATTCTATAATTTTGATCTAGATCCCTAGAATGTTGCAAACAAAGAGGATGGAGGAAACAGTTATAGAGTTGAACTTCATGCCAGCCAAATGCATTTGTTTGATGGAGCCAACTATTAGAATGTTCAATATATGATATGATTATATTTGCAACTTAGTTCCAATACCATATTAGTTTTTCAATATCACTGTAAATGCAATTATGTGTTTTTCAAATGTAGCAATAACATTATATCTCATATATATTGAACTCATTATATATCTTATATAATATTCATAGGTTTGTCCAACTAAAGCTACAAAACATTAACACTTTTAACCCTCTTTTGATCTCTAATTTATGATGAGAACACTTTTCTTTTCTAAATAAACTCTTTTTGGATTAAAAGTATTATGCATCCTATGTACACAAGATATTCTCATTGTCCAATTTGGGAAGAAGAACTAATAGTTGAGAAAAAAGCCTTCTTCCTTCACAAAATTTGATGTGAAAATATCAAATCAATGATAATTTTTCATGATACCTTACTTGACAAGTATTCTCCTTATAACTAAGGTTTCAAGGCCATATTATCTATTATGATGCGACATCAACATGCTTTTTACCAAAGTTTCTAAAATAAATCGAATAAAGGCAAGACCAATGGTCATATTAAAGGAAGACCCATTCCTAGACAATTGATATGGTGTTACATGGTTGTATTCTTTCTACTAGTAACGGATAATTCAATTATGGATAGTCATTATTAACAATAAGAAATTTATGATATTCTATTTTCTTTTTGCTCTCTTTCATCTGAATGATGGATCACAAAATATTATCCAAAATATCAGTGCAAAAAATACACTTTATCAAATTTAAAATCATTACAGCAAAGTATTGTTATACAATTTTGTCAAAATTTTAGCTACATATTTGCATTACAAAAAAAGAGACATTAAATTCACTTAAAAGTTAAATCAACAATCATTTATTTCAATGAGTCACAACCAAGCACTTGATCTTTTCCCCTCAGTTCTAGTTAAAAGGTTATCTTTGTTAAGTGATCGTTCGCCCATGGTTGGATTTGTACAAGAATGTCTCTAAGAGGAAGTTGTACTCAAGTCTTATACAAAGGTGGCTAAGAAATTGGAGTTATGGAGATTTGATTTGGATGTGTCTCGTGTTTTCTATGATTGTTGTGCTTTCATGTTTTTATCTTTCTACAAATACTTGGATTGCAGCAAGTTTGATGAAATTGATTAACAATGCTAAAAAGGTTAAAAGTTTTATGGCATATTAAATTATAACACCACCACCCCCACCCCACCTCCTCTCAATATTCTAATTGTTCAACACTTAGGGGGTCAAGTGTATCAAGTGGCTTTTTAGGGGACGAGGTTCTCAATTGGTGGTGGTTCTAGTTGCAGGGGTTCTTAATGCTTCAGTGTGATTTTTTTGATTGGCTCCAGAAATTTCTCCTTTCCACTTTGAGGACAAGGAAAAAGATACTATAGAGAATGGATGGTCTATTCTCGATGACACCTTTGACCTGGTTGATATCCTCCTCTTTTGACTAGTGCCTATCTCATTACTTACACAACATTATTTTATCATATTATACATTCTATAGGCTCTTCAAATTTCAGTCCACTAAACTCTTTTTATATAAAAAAAAAGCATTTTATTATTTTATTATTAAAATGACAAGATTAATAAAATGGTGAGACACAGACAAGTGCCTACAACACAACAATACCATGTGAACCTCTTATGTAGGATGTTTTGGAATCAACTCTACACAAGCTTAACACATAACAATAATTAATTATTATAATTAATCTAAACTTCAATCCATTACCTATCCAAAAGAAAATGGAATAGTGAGACACTTATCAATAAAAAGCATCACAAACTTAAAGATTAGATTTACCTGCAATTAAACCACTTTAAGAAGTATGCTTGAATCTAATGATCAAGCAATCAACGCATGTCTGATATAAAAAAGGATGTGGCTATCCTCCCTACAAACTGTACAGTTGAGCAATTCTCAAAAAATCGAAAACATTATGGATTTTTCCAAAAATTTCAGCATTTGAACTTCATGAGCTGAAGAAAAAAACTAAAAAATTGGAAAAAAAAAATCACTATGCTTTCTTCAATCTGACAAAAAGAAGTTTGACTTTGTTTTATCTTTAGTACATTTTGTCTGAAAATTAGGGAGTGCCGACTGAAAAAAGTGAGTGAATATAAGCAAATGGACTTAACTAAATAGACACATTTAAAAACACGAATAGCCTTTTCTTTATAGATAATCCAAACCCATGTTAAAAATATCTCTGTGTGGGCTCCCCTATTTTGTGAACAATGTTTATCTCGTGATATCTGTACGTAGCTCAGTTGGTCACCGGGGCATGCTAAGAAATGGACATCCTACTATGTTTCATTCACAAATGGTTATATCACTGCTGACTGCGCACAACTATTATCCGGCCCACTGACGGTGAAAGTTGACAAGTATAGCAATGCTGGAGAACCAGTTATTATTATTATTGTTATATCACGCAAACATCCAACTTTTTATGGGTTGTCATTCATTTTGAAACGTTTCCATTCGTTTCAAAGTATTGGGCCGTCCTGCACTGCCCTTTGGTTCCTCTTAAGTTTTAATAAATGCTTTCTTACCTTTTCTTCATGTCCTTCTCAGCATAGTCGGCATAAAAATGACTTTTCCCATCCACCAGATCCTTATCTTTAAGCAATGATTCTCTTCCAATGTTTAGGAGGGCTTTCGCCACTATAATTGTTTCACACCTGCGAGGATGTTTGTTATTCACCGGATGGAGATAGTTGATAAATAAGAGCTTATACATTACTTCAATACTGATTTCTTGTTTGCGTGGGCACGGCATTAGTGGATTGAAATATATATATATGAATGACAATCAAACACTTGTACATGAAAACATACATGACTGTCAAATATAAAATGTAGATGTTATTTTCTTGCTGATATCTTTCTATGGAATTCTTAAATTAGCCTTTATATTATATAATATTATATAGAGGCTTCGTCTACTTTTGTTTTGAAAAAAACAATCACATCTATAATATAGGTAGAAAAATGTTTGTTGTGTAAAACATTATGACTAGTCTAATCATAACATATACATATTAATATATACACAATAAAGTATAGTCTAATTAAAATGAAGTGTAAAAGCTTTCAGATTTTCAATTCATATAATATGTACATTATAAGAAATTCAGTTCTTTGTGACTATTTAAATATATTATCAAATATATATAGTTGTATATTTTATGTATTGAAAATTTATATTGATGATTGCAAGACTTAGAAAAAGTGTATAAGATGAAAGAAGTGGACTTTAATAATTTTCTGGCAATACAAAAATATATTATATAATTGGGTAGAGGGTATATAATTTAAGAGATAATTAGACTTGTGGATACATAAAAATAATTAATTAGAAGATTATATAATATGATTGTGTGCTTATTGAGAATTTGGGTAGAAAGAAAACTAAAGACAAAATAATTAAATACAAAATAATATGTTTGTATTTTCTTCAATTTTTCATTTAATAGACATTACATATTTATAGGATGTGTTTATGCTTTATTACAAAACTTCCAATAATAACTCTCATAATACTTAACAACTCAAGTCTCTACAAACACTCGTATATCTCCATGTGACTAAGAAATCACACTATTGAGAACAACACACTTGCTACAATATTAAACTTTTTCTCAAAAAAAAAAATAAAATTTAATGTATATTAATTTATTAAAAAATGCACCACACATAAACAGTGGTTCCTAACAATTCCCTTACGGTGATTATGGGGAGACAATACATTACATGAATCAGAAATAGAATTGTATGCATATGTATATTTTAGGTCTATATATTGTTATTTCGATCTTGTTTGACCTAATCATCTATATATGGGAGCTTATCTTGCTTTGACTTCTAGTCAAATCATCATTAACTAATTATGCATCCAAGAGATCTAGTAGCTAGAGGATCTTACAACTATTTTTTCTCCTATACAACTTTTTGCAATACAATTGGTTTTTATATTCTCCTCCTTTCAAACTTTTACATTTCTAATTGTAGTAACTCAAATTCTTCTAATTCTTGAGCTCCCATTAATCTTTTGTAAAGTTTAACTAGGTTTACCATAAACCCAAACATAAGTAGAAACATACTCATCTATTTACCTTATATAGTTGTAGTTTTACCATAAATCCAAACATAAGTAGAAACACACTCATCTATTCCCTTGATATAGTTATTTACTTAACTAATAACTGTTTCAATCTCCATGAACATAGAAAATTATCACTAACACACAATGGAATATAAAAGACAACCAAAACTAAAAAGTTGTTTTATCATCGATAATGATAAGTTTTATTTTCTCTTACATTAAACTATTTTCTCTTTTCAATTATATTTAACATAGATGGCCCTAAGAGGACACAAAAAATTTGGCATGTAAGCAATGCCCTTGCGGGGTCCTAGGGTGGCAAAAAATGACCTTAAATTGTAAAAGTTGTCGATTGCTATTTTTCTATTGGATGATTTGTTCTAGCCCTTATTTTGTAAGAAGAAAAAGATTGTATAAAAATAATTAGGGTTAGGGATTTTATTATATGGTAATATTGTAGCTTGTTGTTGTGGTATTGAGGTGTAAGGGATTACAAATTGTAATCACTAGATGATAATAATATTGGAATTGATGTTGGTGGACATACTCAATGGATTGGGTGAACCACGTTAAATCTTTGTGTCTTGTGTTCTCTTTTGTGCAATCTATTATTTTTTGATATTGGTTATATTTCGATGTAATTGATATTTTTTTCCATGGTTAATCATAACAAGCGGTACCAGAGCTAGACTATCATCCTTTTTATAAAAAATAGCTATTGTCTATAGGACAGTCTCACGGTTGACTGGGAGTGATGGAAGACGAGGGTAATCTAAAGGTTGACAAGTTTAATGGACAAAATTTTCAATTATGGAAAACAAAAACTGAGGACTATCTTTATTAGAAGGATTTATGGAAGCTATTGGAAGGAAAAACAATGAAATAGGGAACTATGATACAAGAGGAATGCAAAATTTTTGATAGAAAGGCAGTTGGAAGTATTTGATTATTCCTAGCACATTCGGTGACATTTAACATAATAAAAGAAAAGATGATGAAAGAGTTGATGCAAATCCTAGCAACACTATATGAAAAGCCCTTTTCTTCAAATAAGGTATTTCTCATAAAGCATTTATTTAATATGAAGATGGTAGAAGGTGGATCTGTCAGAGATCATTTAAATAAGTTTAATATTGTTACTACTCAGTAATCTTCTATGAGTATTAATTTTGATGGAGAAATTAGGGCTCTCTTGATTTTGTGTTCTTTTCTTGAAAGTTGGAATAGCTTGGTAATGGCTATGAGTAATTCTATTTTTGCATCTAATACCCTAAAATATGATGATGTGCTTGGTGTTATTTTGAATGAGAAAACTTGTAGGAAAACCTTAGGTGGATATACATCAAGAAGTGCTTTGAACACACAAAGTAGAAGTAGGATGACTAAGAGACGAAACAATTCTAGAAATCTTAGGAAATCAAGAGGAAAATCAAAGTGGAAGTGGTCTCAATCTAGGGGACCGAGAGATTGTTGGTGCTATGGTAAAGTAAGGCATAAGAAGAAAAATTATTGGACTTGAAAGAACAATGAAGTAGACAAACCAAAAGGGAATATGGAGGAAAATGTAGTAAGTAACAAATTCGAACAGGATGTTTTTCTTCTTTCTTTAGAAATTGTTGATAATTCTTGTGCTTCATTTCATGCTATACCCCATAGATTTTATTTTATTGATTATGTCCAAGGGGATTTTGGGCTTGTTTATTTGGAGGATAATGAACCCTATCAAATTATTGGAAAGGGAAAAGTTAAGATGTAGATGTAGAATAAGAATCATTGGTTGCTACATGAGGTAAGACATGTTCTAAGGCTAAGTAGGAATTTAATTTCAGTAGGGCAACTCGGTGATGACAATTGTGTATTTACTTTTAAATATAAAAATTGGAAGGTTTCAAAAGGTTCTCTTGTAGTAGAAAAAGGTGTGAAAGTAGGCACCTTATATCTTTGTACAATTCATATTGTTCCTTCTACTTTGATTTTTTTATAGGAAAAAAAATGTTCAAGAACAATTGTTGCAGTTGAGAAGGGAGAACAAATGATTGTTTAGATTTTGATGTAGTATTATGGAATAATAGAATTGGGCACATGAGTGAGAAAGGTATGTAATTAATTCATTCAAAGAAATTTTTACTAGGTCTAAAATGTGTTAATATGGATTTCTATGAAAGTTGTGTGTATGAAAAATAAAAGAGAGTGAGTTCTACGAAGACTAGGGAGGAAAAGAAAAGTGAAAAATTAGAGCTTGCCCATATAGATGTATGAGGACCAAATTAGGTATATTCCCTTGGTATCTCTCATTATTATGTTACATTTATTGATGATGCAACTAGAAAAGTATGGGTTTATTTCCTTAGACATAAATATGATGTATCTCAAACTTTTAAGAAATGAAAATGCTTGGTTGAAAATGAGAATGGTAAAATATTAAAATTTCTTAGATCTAATAATGGTGGTAAGTATTGCACTCATAAATTTGGAGGTTATTTCTCTACTAATGGTATTCATAGGTATAAAACTATTCCAAGGACTCCACAGGAAAATAAAGTGGTTGAATGCATGAACAAGACAATAATGGAGTGTGCAAGGAGCATGGGGTTACATGTTAGGGTGCCCTTAAACATGTGGTCAGAGATTGTCAATAATGTTGTATGTTTGATTAATAGAGGTCTCTCTCCTCCTTTGGGTTGTGGTATTCTAGAGGAAGCATGGACTAGTATGAAGGCAAGTTATTCTTTTCTCAAAACCTTTAGTTGTGAAGCATTTGCACATATAGATTTTGAAAATAGAACCAAGTTGGAAGCTAAGTTAAAAATAAAAGTGTATTTGTCAGATATGATATTGATGAATTTGGTTATAGGCTTTGGGATTTTGAAAATCATAAAATTGGAAGAATCAAGTATGTCATATTCAACTCGAAAGTATTGTACAAAGATCTATTGTAGCAACATGAGAAGAAAGAAAATGATTATGTAGTGTTGAATGATACTCCAATAGATGATGTTCTAGAAATTCCTCGTGATTTGCAATAACCGCAACAAAAAATACCACACACCATAGTGAAGTTAGATAGTCAACAAGGCTAAGTAGACCTCTTGAAAGATTTTCTCCCTCTTCGTACTCTATTTTACTAACTGATGCTATTTAACCTAAATATTATGATGAAGCTATGTAGGTGGATAATAAGATTCAGTGGGATCCTACAATGAAAGACGAAACAAAATCCTTGCTGAAAAATCAGACTTGGGCTTTATGTAAATTTCCTACAGGTGAAAGGGTTTTATAGAATAAATGGGTTTATAGGTCAAAGGATGAGGATGGAGGTAAGAAAATATTTAATGCCAAGTTACTTGTAAAAGGATTTGCATAGAAAAAGGTCTTTCATTTTGATGAGATATTCTCTCCTCTTGTTAAATGAATTCTATTCATATTGTTTTAAGTATTGTGGCTACTAAAGATTTGCATTTGGAGCAGCTTGATATTAAAACAACCTTTGCTCATGGTGATTTTAATAAAGATATTTATATGGTACAACCATAGGGATTTTAGGTCAAAGGTAAGGAGAACTTAGTGTGCAGATTGCAAAAAGGTTTATATAGCTCAAAGCAAGCATCTCAATAATGGTATCTGAAATTTGATAGTTTTATACATAAGTGTGGAAATAATAGGTGTCTTTTAGATTATTGTATTTATTTTAAGAGGTTGGATGATGATGACTATATTATTTTATCTTTATATATTGATGATATCCTTGTAGCTGGGTCTAACATGGATCACATTAAGAAGTTAAAAGTATAACTAGGACATTCGTTTTCATCGAAGGATTTAGGGATGGAAAAACAAATCTTTGGTATGAAAATTTGCAAAGATAGGAAGAAAAACAACTTGACATTATCTCACGCTAATTATATTGAGAAGGTGTTGCAACATTTCTCTATGGACAATGCTAAAGTTGTTACCATAACTTTACCAAGTCATTTGAAGTTGACCAAGGAGATGTGTCCAAAGACATAAGAAAAGGATGATAAGATGTCTAAGGTACCTTATGCTTTAGCTATAGGAAGCTTGATGTATGCTATGGTATGTACTAGGCTAGATATTGCACATGCAATGTAGTTGTTAGTAGGTATATGATTCATCTAGGGCTTGAGCATTGGAATGTAGTTAAATGGATTCTTAGATATTTGAGAGGAACATCTAGTAAGTTTTTACATTTTGGGGGTTGTACTAATGATTTACAGGGCTATGTTGATGATGGGCCTCCAAAAAGCCTTTGCTTTAAGATCTTTTTATCTTGTTTTCAAGTAGTTATCTTGCAAAGATAGTCATGACTTTATGGTTTTAAGAAGATGAACTTATGTTTCTATGTATATGTTATATAGATGTTAAGACATGAAGTATAAGTATGGGTAGTTCAAATATGATATATTTTCATGAGTCTATGGACAGAAATGGTATAATGAATTAATGTTATATGCTAATAAATGTTTCCCCATTTATGCTATGTCCTAGGTAGGTTTCCTCATGTGTCCATAGGATTTGCAAGAGTGGTAATTTTAACTTTATACCTTTTCACTAATATTGATGATGAAATAAATATATGTATGTGGAAGTTGTGTGCACATTGAATTTTTTGTAGGTACTTGCTACTATATTCAAAGGCCAACATTTTAGTGCTAAGGAAGTTAGAGCCAACCAGATTGCTAAACTATCACAAGTGGAGCAAGTCATTATCTACTTTCTATTGTTGTAATGAACGGATGTAGCTTCCACAAGTTGCTATATTCCTAGAGGATTTATTTGTGGTCAATGACATTTCTATTTCAAAATTTATGAGTCCATAATTGATCCTCATTAATGAAGTGATCATAATGTTAGGAAGTAGTTGTAGTTTCCTTTAAACAATGTCTGTTATAGCTTTGAGCATAGTTTTGGAAGAAGAATAGGACAATTTGATTTGCATAGAAGCAGGGTGTGATATTATTTTTAATCAAGTGTAATATTTCACCATGAATGAATAGAATGAGAAGTTCAAGTTCATTTATTTTATCTTCATTGTCTTTTATGTTCACTCAACCAAGGGGGCCCACTTGGTGAGTGAACTTTACCATTATAATATATTTTATTTCCTTGTTTGTTTCCTTGCAAGGTAGAATTGTGTTGCTCCTATAGATATTGATAATAGAATCGGTGAATTATTCCTACAACATAGGTGCATAGAGAGGTTTACTATTTGCAACATTACATTAAGCTTTGAGTAAAGTTGTTATGGTTTCTAGAATAGGATTCCATTAGCATTTCCTTCACTTTAGTTGTAATGACTTAAAGAAGAATTAGAGCATATACTTTGTAGTCAACCTCTCAAGTTTACGCTCCCGAGTTGAAAAATTAAATGAAGTCAGTGTACTATTTTAAGTAAAACACATGATGTTGTCTGACCATTGAATCACTGTGAAAGGATCTCCCATCCTTTGTTACTAAGGTATTAAGTTGACTAACCATTTTTGGTGTCATTTTTGGGGAAGGTGTCAATATAGTTCAACCCTAAAGTTATTGTATTAGTTTAAATTTGGCATTATTTTGCATGCATAGAAGAAGAGACATCCTTGGGAGATTTCTTCCCCATAATATTCAAGAAGAAATTTTTAATCCTGAACCTAAAGAACGTCACAATGAGAATGGAGAAGAAGGACCTTTTCGAAATCCATTAATTGTTTCTCAAGAAAAAATATTGTCATCCTCTTAAAAATCCTTGCATTTGAATGATCTCTTTGTTGAACGTAAATACCAAGATAATATAGTTTTCCTTGTTATCTATCAACCACCACTGTGAAGTTCTCCAACATTTCCTTTTCCTATACCTCCTCAGCAAGGTAATCAAAACTTGAAGAACATACCTTTTTCTACACTTCTCAAGTTCCATGGTCTAATTACCAAACACCCTGAAACCTTCCCCTTTGAGTTTGATATCCTTTGTAGTAGTTATGACTATACAACTGATCATCACAAGCTGAAGTTGTTTCCATCCACCCTAAATGAAGATGCTCTGAGATGATTCATTGGGTTGGGTGCTAATGTTGTCATAGATTCACCTGTAATGAGAAACTTATTTCTTAAAAAGTATAAAGAATCCTTGTCCCAAAAGGATGATGAAACCTTAGAAGACTATGTTTCACAGTTCATGTTCAGCCTATAGTGTAACACATGACATCAATTGAATGAGGAATCAAAGAAACATATTTTTCTAAGAGGTGTAAATAATGGAAGTATTGAAGATCTGGATCTTATGGAAGGAAGAGATATCACTCATAAAAATTGGACTGATATAAAGAGTATATCTCTAAATTATTTCAAGGCCACTGTGAAGAAACATAGGGCACTTAGACACTGACCACATAAGTCTAATGGTATTTTAGGAGTATCAAAGATGGAACTATCCAATTTGTTGTCAGATTTCAAAGAAGACATCATTCATGGTTTAGTCACTCAGTTGGATACAATGTATCCAAGAAGGAATAAGGATGAAGCTAATGCCATGTTAGCTAAATACTATCCACATTGTAGGAAAAAGAAAAGACACTATAGATGCAAGTTTGTTTCAATCTTAGAGTCACAACTAATGCCTAATGAGTTTAAATCCATTGATGAAAATAGAGAGGTGATCTACATTGCTCAACAAAGGGCATGGGCTCAAAGACAAGGTATAACACAAGATCCTCTTCAAAGTTATAATAGTAACAATCAATGGAAAAATATTGGTTTTAGTGGAAATACTAATTGGAAATAACCCCAACAGGGTTGACAACAACCTGAACAGGGTTGGCAACAAATATTTTTTTGGAATACCCAACCTAATTAGCAAGCCTTAATGCCACCACCTTAGTAGTAGGCTCTAATGCCTCCTGCTATAGCCACTAATACTCCTTCTAAGTAAACTTAGCTACTATTTTAGGCTAATCCTAATCCAAACAATATCAAATAGCTAGCACAACAAAAAAGCTATGCTAATTCCTTGTATGATATCCACTTAAGGTCAAAAACTACTCTTCCTTCACCCCAAAGCCTATAATAATTGAAGCTAAAGTTTCCCCAAATGAATAGGCAGATGTGTCAAATCACCAAACTTCTCCTATAGCCAAAGAAACTCCATTCCCTCATAGGTTGATGGAACAAGGCCAACCTACATTAAACTACACAACAATTGATTTACTCAATCAATTGAAGCAAATGAAAATAAAAATACCAATACTTGATGTTATCAAGCAAGCATGTATCAAATAACCAAGAACAAAGAAGGATCCAAAAACTATTCATGTATTAGGACAATTCTCTAATCTAATTTTGGAAAAATTAATTGTACCTAAATATTCTGATGTTGGAAGTCCTGTGGTTACTATCACCATTTATGGGATGCAAGTTCAAAATTCTGTAGTTGACTTGGGAGCATCTGTAAATGTCATGAATAAGGAGGTATTGTCTCGATTACATATCATTCGTCTCAGAGAAACATCAACCATACTTTAGCTTCCTGATAGTTCTACTATCAAGCCAAATGAGATGATAGAAGATATCATAGTTACCTTCAACTCTTGGGAGTATCCAATAGACTTTTTTGTCCTTTCCCCGAAGGCTAACATGGGTGGATATCATTTAATTTTAGGGAAACCATGATTAGCCATTGTAGATGCCTATATAGCTTGTGGGTCTGGAAAGATGACAATATCCAATGGTATCCATATTAAGAACCTAACTTTATATTTATATTCTCCTACTCAACTACTATTGCTAGATGACCAAGTAATCTGGCTAGCCTTGAGTGATGATGATAGGTTGAGAGTGATTTGTGGTCTCTCAAGAAGAGGACAAGATAATTTCATCCATTATCATGAATGAATATGTAGTGGAGTCTCATGTGTGTCCTCAAGTTGACTACATTGTAGAAACCATGTTACCACCTTTGAATACACTTCAACATTTAGAAGCTTCCTAATCCGTTCACTCATTATTACCTCATGAGATGGATTCTTCTCATATTGCGTAGTTATTCATGATAGATAAGGTTATTAAGATGGAAGTTGGTCTAGAAAGAGAGTTAAATGTAAACAATACCTTATCTACTTCCCATCAGAAAATTATGTTGTAGTGACTACAAGAGAATCAAAATGAATTTTCTTGGGACTACATGGACATGAAAGGAATAGACCCTATGCTCTACACTCACAAGATCTATATTAGTTTTGATTAAAAACTTGTTTGATAGCCTTAGAGGAGAGTTAACCACGTTTTGAAGGATATAGTTAAGAATGAAGTGCATAAACTATTAAGTGTTGGTTTTATCTACCCTGTCTCCTATAGCCAATGGTTATCACCCCTAGTTATAGTCCCAAAGAAGGGAGGAAAATGGAGAGTTTGTGTAGATTATAGGGAGCTCAATTTAGCCACTATGAAATACCACTTTTTCTTATAATTTATAGATCAAGTTCTTTCCAACCCAGCTGCTAAGAGATATTTCTCTTTTCTAGATGGTTTTATTGGTTACAATCAGATACAAATAGCTCCACAGGATCAAGAAAAAAAAAATTCACATACCCGTGGGGAGCATTTTCCTACTCAATTTTACCTTTTGGCTTGTACAACACCCCAGCCACATTCCTACAAGTTGTCATAAGTATCTTTTTAGATATATTTGCTAATTGTAAGGAGATCTATATGGATGAATTCACTATTTATGGGACTACTTTTGAGGAGGAAAAAGCTAACTTAGAGATGGTACTCAACAAATGCCAAGACTATAACCTTTCCCTAAATAGTGAAAAATATTTTATGGTGATGGAAGGACTAGTAATAGGTCATTTCATTTCATCCAAAGGCATCCAACCAAGATTGAAATCATTAGTACCTTTCCTATGCTAGAGAAGCATAAAGATATATGAAGTTTCATAGGACATGCTAGATATTATAGAAGATTCATCAAAAAAATTAGTCAACTTGCAGTGCTTCTTTATAACTTGTTTAAAAAGGATCTTTAATTTTCCTAGAACTTTGACTATGCTACATCATTCCTATAGCTCAAATAAGTTCTTAGCATAGCACCAATTTTAAGAGGTCCCAATTAGGGACTATCTTTCCACGTCCATACAGATGCCTCAGATTATGATATAGGTGTAGTGCTATGCCAAAAGGTAGACTCAGTTTAACATTCTATTTATTTCATTAGTAAAAGTTTGCAAAGTGGAGAGTTTAATTATACAATCACTAAGAAAGAGTTAGTTGTAGTTATTTATGCAATGAATAAATTCATACACTATATTACTAGATATGAAATGTTTGTTCATACTGATCACTCTACTATAAAGTATCTAATGAATAAGCCTACAATATCAGGAAGATTGGTTAGTTGGTTATTGCTTATGCAAGAATTTGATATCACCATAATAGATAAACTTGGCAAGGCCAATGTGGTAGTTGACTTTCTCTCTTGGTTGTATGTCCCTGATGATCCTACAAATATTGATGATAATTTTCTAGATGAATACATTTCTTGTTGTCTGCACAAAATCCATGGTATGTAGTCACTGCAAGTTACCTAACCATAGGAAAGATGTCAGTTCGCTTCTCTGCCAAAGAAAGAAATTTACTAGCTAAAAAGTGCTTTAACTATTCTTGGATTACTAGATTTATGTTTTATACTAGACTTGATAAAGTAATGTGTCAGTAGATAAGGGAAGAATAAACATATGAGATCTTGAGGGTATGTCATGGTGAGCCTTATGGAGTTTATTTTGCAGCCAAATAGACATCCTTCAAAATATTGACAACCAGGTACTATTGGTCAAGTTTACACAAGGAAGTAGCTAGATACACAAACAAATGTGATAAGTGTTAACCTATGGGAAGACCCACTAAATCAGATGAAATACCCTTTAGCCTCAAATAGTTTTTGCACCCTTTGATCAATGGGGAATTCACTTTGTAGGTCCTATTGAACTCTCTTCACAAGGTAAATCCTATATTCTAGCTTTTACTGATTATCTAACTAAGTGGGAAGAGACCAAACCCATAAAACACCCAAGGGATAACAATGTTGCCAATTTCTTGTACAAAACCATATTTACATATTTTCGAGTCCCTAGGTAGTTAACATCTAATCAAGGAGCTCAATTTACATCTAATCTGATAGCTACTCCAATGAATGAATACACTATTCAACATGGTAAATCATCACCTTACCACCTTGAAATTAATGACCAAGTAGAAGTTACTAGTAGGGAGCTAGAAGCCATTCTCACAAAAATAGTAGCACTTCATAGGAGGGATTTGGAAACATGTCTTCCTAATGCTCTTTGGGTTTATAGAACCTTTTGGAAATCTATCCTAGGCAACCCTACTAGAGCTAGTAAAATATGTTCAGTCAAAGAACAAGACTTTGTAGATTAGGAACAACACTCATCTCGAGATGTGGAGACAACAATTATTGCTTCTAGACAAAGGTGGAAATAGATGCCACATGACCTAAAGATAAGAGAACCTCACACTCCTCAAAATTTAACTCATGCTACTATTAGAGTTCCATGGTATATCAATTTGGGAAGGAGTTGATGAAAATATTGGCTTGAATTAAGGTATTAACATCCCATTCTCATGAAACTACTACTAGCAATGAGCAACAATGTAGAGCAATATGACATTATTGGAAATATATTATAGGATAAGTTACTGAGAGGGGAGGGGTGAATCAATAACCAATAAAACTTAATCTTTATTTACCAATTAATCCTTCAGTGTATTCTAATCTAATTGCATGCATGATAAAATGAAATCATTAAAACATTCATAACACTTTGACACACAATATGGTAACCCAAAAACGTTCCAAATAGAAAGTAAAACTAGGGTGGGGATGATACACACAAGATTTAGTATTGTAGTATAAAGTTGGCCTATTAAGGCTTACAATGATCATTTCTGGTGATCTACCCTATTAGGAACAATAAGGACTGCTATGTCCACCTTTGCAAAAGGATTTACAAACATACAATGAAGTATGCACTCGGTAAAGAGATTTACAAAAGACTCTTAAGTCTACCTTATGTAAATATTTAATTGTTCCACCTATTAGGATGAACTAGTAGTTGATCTCTAATATGCAACTTAATTTGCTAAATGAGATTTCTTTGAGTGTAATGATCACCTTGCTATGATAGATAAATCTTCGCTACTCCTTATACTACTATAACCTTTTACTTTGCACTTATTCTCTTTAATACATATTCTTTGATACTTCTATATCTTCTTAGATGTAATACAATACATCACATATATACCAATCCAATTTACAATTTATCAAAGTTGACTACAATACAAGTTTCACCAAAATAGACAAAGTTAGCCCAATTATAGATAATCAGGTTATGAGGACAAACTCGGTGAGGTTTTGACACTCGACAACCATTATCAATGCTTGGAATCATTATGCATTTGATAGATGTAGAAGCTTGGCTCATACTAATCACTTCCAAGTAGTCTAAACTTGGTTTGTACTAGTGACTTAGTTAACATTGCAAAATTTGTCATATAAGCTGAATCACTTTATTGACAATGCATAGCTCAGTCAATACTATCACTATGAGCTCAGTATAAACTGAATCACTTGGTTGACACTGCATAGCTTGGTCAACACTAGATTTGCATCACTGAAGCTATGAACTCCATAAGCATTAGAGAACTTGGTTTGTACTGAGAAACTCTGTAAACACTATGAAGCTCAATTTACACTGATAATCACCAACTTAGTAGAAACTGCTCAGTGCAAACTGAATATTGTTCCTACAACTTGGTAGCAACTATAGAAATCGTTAGAGCTTGAATTACCTTTTTAACACTGTTAACTATACAATAAGCTCAATAGCTACTAGTCATCTAAATAAGTGTGTGTGTGTGTGTGTGTGTGTCACTAATAAACAAACTTGACTGAAATGTCAATAGATGAAAAAATAGGAGTTTGGTGATGGAGAAGGCTCAAGGTAAATTATGGATACTTTGACTATGTTAAAAATGAGCCATGAAAGAGAATAGCTGGTGACAGCAGAGGTCAAGGTAGAATCAGAAACTTCATGGATGCTAGGGACTAGTAATATCTTCATTTGGGGGAATAATATGCCTCCAAAAAGGCCATTATTTTAAGATCTTTTTATCCTATTTTCAAGCAGTTATCTTGCAAGGAAAGTCATAAATTTATGGTTTTAAGAAGATTAACTTATATATGTGTGTGTGTGTGTGTGTGTGTGTGTGTGTGTGTGTGTTAAGACATGAAGTAGAAGTTTGGGTAGTACAAATATGCTATATTTGCTTGATTTTATAGATAGAAATGATATACTAAAGTAATGTTACATTTTTATAAATATTTCTCCATTTATTCTATGTCTTGCATAGTTTTTCTCCTATAGCCATAGGATTTGAAAGAGTGTTAATTTGAACTTTACACATTTTCTCTAATATTGATGCTGAAATAAATATATGTATGTGGAAGTTGTGTATGCATTGAATGTTCTATAGGTACTTGTCATGATATTCAATGTTCAACATTTTAGTGCTAAGGATGTCAGATCCAACCTGATTACTAAACTATTGCAAGTCATTATATGTTTTTTGTTGTTGCAGCATACAAATGTAGCTTCCACAACTTTCTATATTCATAGAGGATTTATTCATGGTCAATGACATTTCCTGTTTCATACTTTATGATTCTGTAATTGATCCTCATTAATGGAGTGATCGTAGAGTTAGGAAGTAATTGAAGTTCCTTTTAAATAACGTCTGGTGTAGTGTTGAGCATAGTTTTGGGAGAAGAATAGTATAAGTTGATTTTCATAGTAGCAGAGTGTGATACCATTTTTAATCAATTGTAATCTTTCACCATGAATGAATAGATTGAGTAGTTCAAGTTTATTTATTTTATCTTGATTGTCTTTTCTATTCACTCATCCAAGGGGGGGCCACTTGGTGAGTAAATTGTTCTATTAGAATACATTTCATTTCCATGTTTGTTTCCTTGCATGGTAGAATTATGTTGCACCTACAGCCATTGATAAAATAATCAATGAACTGTTCATGCAACATAGACACATAGATAGGTTTACTATTTGTAACATTACTTTAAGCTTTGAGTTAAGTTGTTGTTTTAGTTTCTATCATAGGTTTCCTTCAACATTTCCTTTTCTTTAGTTGTAATGACTTAAAGAAGAATTAGAGCATATACTTTGCAGTCATTCTCTCAAGGTTATGCTCCTAGGTTGACAAATTAAATGATGTAGTGTACTATTTTAAGTAAAAGAAATGATGTTATATGACAATAGAATCACTATGAAAGGATATTCAATCTGTTGTTACTAAGGTATTAAGTTGACCGACCAATTGACTCTGATTTTCAATATATTTATGTGATAGTGTGATTTTCATCACTCTCTTGTAGTCCCCAAACCTGATCGGAATTTTAGATTCTATATGGAGAATATTTTTGGAATGAAGTGCTTATCATTTAAGAACATAAAATATGAATGCATGAAGCTGCAACATTTGATTTTAACTCAATCAGAACTAACTCTGGTGATTTTCGATGATGTATGGTCACTAGAAAATTTTAAAACTTTACTATTTGAAGGACCAAGATACAAAATTATTGTAGAAACAAGAGATAGTTCCACTATCCCCACAATGCCAAATTCCCATGTGTATCAGTTGCCATTATTGAGCCAAGAGGACGTGTTGGCCTAGTCTTTCACAGATTAAAGATTCTTCAAAATTTATTGTGGAAAACTAGTTATTGTTTTGTGATTAGGAATTGTATGTTTCCTAAAACTATACCCTAGAAAATTGCTAATTATTTTTCCCTAGGTTCTTCATATTTTTTATTTATTGATGTGGTCCTCTTTTTTCTAAATGTGTGTGGAAAGTTCCTAAAGCCCTAAAAATTCTTCCAAACACTCTTATTATAAATTTTTCCTACATTATGTTGAAATTTTTTTACATTTTTCTACCCTACCCTAGTTCCTAACTTGTTATTAACCTAAAATTGTGTTGTAATGCCTCTTTCCTCCTACACAGGTTACCTTTTGATTCATATTTTTTGGGTAAATAATGAAAACTCTCGATCTTCCCTTAGATCAAGGGTCTTCATTATATTACTATAGAAAGATGAAGGTGCTTTAATCCATGTAACCTAATGATAAAGTGACACCTATCCATGAGACCTAGCTATGGTATAATTTTAGAAAATCCCACAATCATAGATCAAAATTGAATTCAAAGGTTGTCACTATGTAGCTAACAAAATTTTCTTATTCTTTAATATATGTAAAATAATGATGTCAAGACATGTGTCCTTGTGGGCCATTTTCTTTTGCAACTAGTAAGGTTGTCAAACAAAATGATAGGTGTTTCCATTTGATTGGTTGTTTGCAAAGTGAGCCAATTTCTTGATAGTTTTCTATTAACCATTGATCCATAGATTAATCAAGGTTTGTCACTATGTCACTATGAGCAGTTGTGTGATTTTTAATAATAGTGATGGAGTAATAACATGACACATAGAGCTAGTGGGACCTTTCCTTTTCAGGCCGTATACAATAATCAAGGAAAATAATGAGGGTTGTTGATCTTAGAATAGATCTACGACTATCAGTTTGTCGCTATGGAAAGATGAGGCTATTTTAATCCATGCAACACAGTGACAAGGAAACACATGTCCCAGTGTGCCCATTACATTCCATGATGCATTTTCTCCCAGCTATCAAATTAAATATTAATCAAGGGTTGTCGCTATGTTTGTAACCCAAAATGAAAGGTTGATAAATATAGCGACATGGAGACATGTTGATACATTGTAACAGTGGCCCACTTTCAAATAAAGTCCAATTATTTTCTCAATCATTAGATGTATGAAAGATCTAAGGCTATCACTATGTCACTAACAAGAATTGTTTGTCCTTTAACCATAGCAACATAATGACAAGGTGACATGTGTCTTATGATATGTAACCATTATAGGGGAAATGTAAACTAGGTAAGATGTGTTCCATGTGTCAAATTTTGGTTGGTTTGACTACTAGGTCAGAGGGTGGAAAATGAGTCCAATTGTAGAATATATTTTGATCATCAAATGTTTGTGAATCAATGACCCATTTTCAAATTCATAAGACATGTCATTATATTTTATATAGAATATTTATGGGAAGTAAATGCCTCTCATGTGAATAAATATGAAAGCTACAATAGACACATTAAATTTTTTATTCTGCAAAAGGATTGTTAAGGAATCAGAGCGTGCTACTTGCAAAAAATCTTTTAACTCAAATTGAGAAATCTCTACATCAATAATATACTCTAGTGATCACAAATGTATTAGCAAACCAAGTAAGTATTTTTCTATGCTTGCAAGAAAAATTTGGGTAGTCTATATCTATTAATTATAATGCCTCCAAAGAAGGGTTTCTTCAGGTAGAAGGATTATGCTCAAAAAAATATTCATGATGATTTTTTGGAGTAGTTAAATGAATCCACTAATGATGTTGTATAGATGAAAAAATGAATCCCTATAAATCCTAGGTTAGAGGTAGTAGAAAGTTTGTATGATATGGGGAATTAGACCCAAGATATAGTGACATCTAAGACTGGGTTATAGTTATTCAAGAAATGGTTCTCCAAGAGAAAATTATTTTCTCCTCGTGGAAATGTTTGGAACTTTGAGCTACAGAAGCTAGTAGTCCCATGAGTGTTTATGGACTCAAACTTCCTTGCCTCTATAGCTTAAAATCATTACCCTATAACTATAATTGTAAGGGGGACAAATGGGGAATGCTTGGTAAAAATTACCGCTGAAGAAATTCAAGAAGTGTTTGGAATGAATCCCACTTCACAATATCATGAGGTCATTACTTTTTAAGGTTTTGGAGAAAGAATACACATCCCATAAAGAGAAAATTAGTAAAGGGGCATTGAGGGGATATTTAGCCAAAATCAGGAATTTGACATTAGTCACAACCTCTACAAGGGAACACTTTAATAAGTTATTCTGTAATTCCCATGCCATATAAATTTTTCATCTTTTTTGGATAAGGAAATCCATGTGGGGTTGATAGGCATAGGTAAAGGAAAAATTGAGAAAACTTTTGGTCTCTACTCTATGTTAATGCACATGTTTCTTTCTAGAGGAGTTCAATAGTTTGAGAGGGAAATGGAATTAACAAAAGAGCATGAAGGAGAGCCTCTATCAGTTCAAATATGGAGTGCATCTATTACATGGAATGTAGAAGAATAATGATTTGTAATATTTGACAAGTATTTTGCATCTAGATTGAGGATCCTTTTGTCAAATTATTATCCTAGGATACCTAGATTCCTGTTGGATTCCATTAGACCTCCCAAACAATTTGAAAGTCTCCCATAATTGGGAAAATATTATCATATATCCAATTCTTATTGTCTTTAGAGTATATGGATTCTAGGGAACCCCACATGTGCTACCCTACCAAGTCCCTTTTAAGGTAGGTTTAGCTGAAATTATGTGGTAGATCAGTGGATTGGAGGAATTAGAGTTAACTGGTAGATCAAGTTTTCTCAAGTTGTACTATGGCCCATCAGTTTGTAATTACAAAGAGTGGTTGGATTTTACTATATAAAGTATCAATCCCATATAAAATGGTAGTTTCTCATCCTAGATTCAATGACAATGAAGTATTCTTTGAGACTTTTAGATAGAGTGCCAAGGCCAAAGCTTGCTATCATGAATTTTATTTTCCAAAAGATATAATAAGAGATTAATTGTCCCTACAAGAAAAATAAATCAAGAAGGAAAAATGGAGAGTTTATTCTAGAGTATTATAATTCATTAATTATTTTGAAAAAGAATATAGTTCATTGAAAGATGCTAAGATATTAGTTGATAAGATAAATAAGCTAATGATCATGGACACCATGTATGAGAAGAAATCCCTCCTTATCAATAATTATCTTGAAAAAGCAAGAGAGGCAATGAAATAATTATCTTTTACCCCTATTTTAGGTTCAAGAAAATTGGTTATTCAAAAGAAAACTGGCTACAACATAGTCAAAACTGGGGAGTGGGCTAGTATTAAGGGGAAGGAAAAGGTTGGGTCAAGCACCAGTATTTTATAAAAGAGACCTGAACTTGAAGAGAGACCTTCATAGCCATCACCAAAAAGATAGAAAATATTAGGAAAATAGGTGTTACAAAATGAAAATTATACAGTGTCCCAATCTCCTATACATATAGGATAAGAAGAACTTATTGGAGAGAAAATTGAGCAACTTGGATCCCAGAGTGTATACTCATTACCATAGTGGAGCTAGAAGAGGGAAATACCAAGGAACCTCATATGCCTACCCTAGAATTGATTGTTTTTTATTTCAAACGAAGAGAGAAACAACCTGTAATTGAATAGGCTATCCATGAATTCTTATTTGATGATAATTTTATAAAGTCAAGGGCCTTCTAAAAATTTCTATGGAGGACAAATTTATTAAAATTCTTGAGGAAAGATGTAATAAAAGGAAGGCTAAGCAGCACGAGAAGGAAGACATAGTCATACAAAATGAGGTCAAGGAAGAGATGATGCAAGAATTCAATAATGTGACCCCTGAGGAAGGAAGAAAATTGATTAAATCAGCTATAGTGTTACTTGTTCCAAATTGGTACATTGCATATGCAATGGGTTTTAATACTATTAAAAAGGAGTTGAACACTAAAGATAAAAATAAAAAATCACTTAGTGGTGTTAAATATAGAGAAGACAATGTTACCTTAGTTATTTGGACTTTAAAAGGAGTATCAAGAACTATCTTTTCTAAGGCCAATTACTCTGACTTGATGGGTTACTTAATTGTCAAAAGACTGGAAGATACCTCAAATGATACGGTAGTAAAATTGAATGTCAAGACAAAAAATCTCACTTTAGCCACTTCCATGAAAGAGAAGAAGTTTACACAAGAGCTACATGAGAAATATGAACAAGTCTTGGCTACTTACAATGAGGAAGTCCAAAAACTACTCAGACTTGAAAACAAAATGACAAGATATAAAGGGTAGTCTATTCAACTCAAAATTTCTCCCCCTCCTCCCCATGTGTCACCCATCAATACTATACCAATTGTGGAAATTCCAAGCACACCTCAAAAAATAGATTTCTACATAGTTGAGGAGCTTGAAGAAGAGAAGACTGAGATCTAGGCCCTACATTTGAGCTAGGAATCCAATATGAAGATAGAATCAATGATATTATCATGTATCTAGTCAATAGGGTAGGTTGGCCTCTTTTTACCAAGATTTTTCAAGGTTGGTAGAGATATGAAATGAGTTCAACAATAATGAATCCAACTTTAGACCAATTTTGAATAAGTTGATCAATAGGGATAATGCTATTATAGCCTTATGTTTCTCTTTTATTGATCACTCTGATGATTAGATAGAGAAAACTTTTGATCAGACTAATGATTTCCTTGATTTTGACAATAAGAGGAACTTATTGCAAAGGAAAATAAATAATTTCTTTTTGAAATATCTAGGCAAAAGCTTTGATCTCCTCCCTCATGCAATAAAGGACATAGGTAAAATAAAAGACAAGGAAGAGTGGGCCAATGAATTAAAATAATTAATGAGTATCAAGCTAAATAAAGTAGTCAATAAGGAAACTTACCTCTGGTTTTCTAGGACCACCAAGGAAGTTGTACAAGCACAAATATTATTTGATTCTTTCAAACAAGATTTTGTTCAAATAAAAAGAATGGCTAAAGGCATCCTAAAGAGAGAACATGAAACATTGAACTTCAATTGGCTAGATGATACAATTTTTGACAAGTGGACAGTAGATCATTCCTTAGCAACATAACTATTGTAGATGAAAATTGAAGATGAGAGTGTGGAAAAAGAATTTACTAAAAAATAGATACAATTAGTTGATCAATCAATCCAAAAAGAAGAAAGAGAAAAGGAGAATCAAACTACAATAATGAATGTAGCTACCCAAACTGATGATCTTGCAGCAGAACAAACAATTGTGATAAATATCCATATATCAGAATATGATACAACACATGAGGAACAGGTGGTCCCACAACCTAAGGAAAAGAAAGAAAAGAAATATCAATCATTAGATGTAGTGGATGTCCAAGAAATGACTATAATAGAATTGGCCCCACCACAAAGCAACCAATGAAGAAGCCATTCTATTATGAAAAGTAAAAGATCATCAATTTTGTCTCTTCTTGTATAATTCTTGATTATGACAATTTTTTCCTTTGTAAATATTTTTTTCGTAAAGATAGTTGTCCATTCCCTCTACACTTGAATGGATGGTCCTAGATTATTTCTTTTCATGAGTCATTGTATTTTTAAGTCAGTTCATGCATAGTGTAAACTGGTTCCAAAAAATTGAATATGAAAGTTACAATTACTAGTCTACTATGTTATTTCCTAATAGCAATGTTCATTGAATTGTAGATAGTCCAATGAAATGAATACAAATATTGAGAGTTTATTTCATTCTAGACCTTGTCTCTTTCCTTGTCTCTATTTTGTTCTTTGAAATTCTAATAACAAATTTTATTGATATTCAATTGTGATTCACCATAAATTATATTTCATTTTGCCTTTACTGATGGCCTAATGGATTATGTAAATTTTTAGTGAAAATTGAGTGAAAATTATTGTTTTAGGTAAAGATATGGTAAGTATAAGATCTGGAAGTGAAAATAGATAAATCTTTACACAAAGTGTTAAGATAACACCCAGAAGTAGGTTTATTATCTCTATGAGCTTAGCCCAATGGATAAGGTACTGGTCATCCTTATGAGTTAATCTAAAAGGAATATTTTGCACAATGTAGAGTACTATAATCAATAAATATTTTGGTCCTTTGTTAGCTAAGTATGAGATGTTAGCCTACACTTGAGTCATGGTGTCTAGGGTTTGGTAAAATGGCTAGTTATCACCTCTTGAGATCAATGAACTAGAAAAGATAAGGCTTAATAATTTGTTTTGACTGGAATTCATGTTATAAATCTTGATTTGAATAATAGATAAAGTTGACTCCTTGGGGTAAATCCACCTAAATCTTGTTGAATTTGAAGTGGAGAAGACTTTGACATCTTATTAGTTGGCCCTTTTCAATTTGTAGATTACCTATAATGGTTTCTGATAATTCCTAGTGCTTTTCACATTGTAAAAGGTAGTTAAAATCACTATTAAATTAAGAGCCAATGGGATATTCTATCACTTTTCTATTTTTGGGCATTTGAACTGCTATAAATTCCGACCAATGTAAATATAGACATAGTGGATGAGGTATAATATTTCTTTTCTTTTTTTTACATGCTACATTGTTAATTATTTAATATTATAACCTAATCATTATTATCAAATAGCATCACTATCCTTTTGAAATATATGGTAGTCAATATTCTCATTCATACTATGTAGTGGATACAACGTTTTCTAATTTTAATGATTGAATCATTTAGTGGAACTATAAAAACATTGGAAAAGAAAAGGGAGGTGGATTCCATAATATGTAGAATCAAAGGTGAATTTAATATGTGCAATTATGAATGGAAATTTCAAGTGGATTATGATTTTATTGACATATAAAAACTATTGAACTACTTAATTATGTTTGATCAATAAGAATTTGAAATATTTTTCTTCCAAATTACTAACTAGTCAGATCTAATATACTGAAATAATGATAAATTTCCTGAAAATTCTGCAATTGACTAGGCTTTCTCACAATATAATGATTTATATTAGATGCCAGAATTAGAATTTATTTTTAAACAATTTATAGAATTTTAGAAATTTTCGAAGTTGAAATTAGGTTTCACAAGTCAAGAAATTTTGTTAGGTACGTGAATTTTTTTTTTAATGGAAAACCCCTTAAAAAAAAAAGGATCCTTCTTTGATTACAAGTGCAAGAAGAATGTGGAATCCTACCAATTTCTCTAAAGGTGATTGGATTTTGTTTGCATGGGGAACTATATGAGGTTGGGAGAGGGAAAATGACAAGAAGTCTAGAGGAGAATGCATAGTAGATTATCAAAAAGATGTGATAATTAGATTGTTGGAGAATAGTAATTATTCCTTTGACAATGTAGCAAAGGAATTTTTCCTAGACTTATGTTTATTTCGATGAGAATAAAAAATATGTGCTAACATATTACTAGACATATGGGGTTATTATAGATTTGAAGTAGCAACAAAAACCACATTCAATTTTTTTTTTAAAATGACAAATTAAATTATAATCCACAATAGAGGATGCTTTATTTTTATAAAAATAAATCTCAAAATATTTCAATTGTCTATCTCAAGCTACTAGAAAAAAAATTGAATGCAAATCATATTTTATTCATTTTTCTTACCATTGTAGACTATGGATTAAATCCCTATAATAATTGAAACAAACTCATAAGTCTTACACATGTTGTGGATGATTTATTTGATATAAAGAAAATTGGCATGTTTTCCGAAATCATACATCTATTCTTCACTCTTAACTAATTAAATTATTTTTCAAAACTACACATTAGAAGATATAAAGTCCCATAACAATATGCATGATAAACTTAAGAAAATCTTACTCTAATTGACACTGATTTGATTACTAAAAGTTTTGATGGTGGAGCTGAAAATAATAGTATGTTTATTCATCATACTCCTCATTAATTATAATAGGAGTAACAAACATATCTCAAAGTGCTAGAATCAATTTTTTTGCAATATCCTTCATGAATATATCTTCTATTTTTCCTTTGTGTTGGATACTTCAATTCACTTAATTTCTTTTGTACCAAATGTCTAATAAAATATTGATTTAAATCAAAATCCTTGGTCCTACTTAGATGAATTAAATTCTTTTCAATTTAATAGCATTAATGTTGTCACAAAAAGTCATAGTAGGATGAATGTGTATTTATCCAACTTCTTCAAAAAAAAATTTGAGCCATAAAGATTGTTTATTTGCCAAAGTAGCTACAACATACTTTTCTTCTATAGAAGAGAGGGAAACAATACTTTTCTTCTTTGAACTCTATATAATTAAACCATAATCCAAAGATAAAAAATTATCATATGTACATTTACAATAATAAAAACTACTTCCCGAATCTAGAGTACTATAGCCAACAAGATTGAATTTATTTGAGAAGTAATAATGAATACCAAAATCTATAGTTCTTTTCACATACCTCAATATTCTCCTAGCTTCCTTCATATGTATATCTGAAGAATTTGTCACATAACTTAAAACTAATATAACTCAATATGTAATATTAGGCCTTGTGTGGGTTAAAGTTAACAAACTCCCAATAATACTTCTACTGACCCTATGAAAAGATATATTGTGCATTAGTGCCAAAACACTTAAGTCATCATGGAAGTCACTATAGCCTGAGCTAAGATTATCAACCAAGCTCCACTATAAATTGGGTTAGTTTAGCATTCCAACTTTAGAATGAGAACCAAGCAGGCAAAGTAGTGTGAAATAAGCTAGTTGCATTTACTAAGTAATCAATGTGATCTAAGAATCAGAAGTCAACCAAGTGCTAGAGTCAGTGCACTAATTTGACAGTATTTCCCAAGTGTCTCCATATCATCCAAGTAAGCTATTGAACCTGAGTATCAACATTGAACCATCTTGGTAACTGTTTCTAAAACTATTGAATTTCCATTATAGTTGATCTAATGCAAAGTTATTATTTGGATCAATATATAAGGAAGACATTTGTTTCATCCAAATGATATCATGGGGTTAAATTTATTATCACAAGTGAATATGGATAATGCAAGAGGAGATTGATTAGGAGGCTATCAAGTAGTAAAAAGCCAAAGAAAAGAATCATCTAACACAATTAGGTGATCATTATATTATTCAAATGATCTTCATCAATAAACAAAGTTGAAAAGAAGAGATCAACATGTTGATTCATCCTAATATATGTATCATTCTAAAATCCTCTAACGAGGTGGACCTAATAGTCCATACATAATTTCCTAATCGAGTGTATACTTTATTGTATTGTATAAATCCTTTCACAAGGTGGACCTAGCAGTCATAATTATTCTTAACCAAGTAGATCACTAGCAGTGATCAATTGTAAGCCCTAATAGGATAGTTTTATTATTGCAATAATGAAGCATTGTGCGTGTCATCCCCACCCCACCTTTACCTTCTCCTTGGAGGCCTTTTGGGTTACCAAATATTGTGTAAAAGTGTTATAGTGTTGTTACATTATTACTTTATGTTCCATACATGTAACTAGATTAGATAATCTAATAAAGTGGGAGTAAGAAGAAGTTTAGAGTAGTTCCAAATTCAACCCCCCCCACCCCCCCCCCCCCCCCCACCACCCCCCCCTCTTAGTCACCTACTCATCATTATATTTCCAATAATTGGTATCAAAGAAAGGTTCTCTTATTAGAATTTTAACAGGTTCAAAGAAAATATCAAAAAAATAGAAGTGTACAAGCTAGAGAAAGCCATTGATAATGAAAAGATGGATCTACATGTGGCCTTGGAAAAATTCAAGAAACTGAAGAATTAACAATCTCAATCCTTAAAAAGAAGAAAAGAGTTAGTAGTACATATGAATGAAAATCTATACATAAAAGAAAGTATTGAAGATAATTGAAGAGAAGGACGTTTACATAAAGAAGACACAACTATAAAAGATCTACTTGGAAGGAACTTCATTCTGCAAGAAATCAAAAACTTGATAATAGAACATCAGATTCATCCACTTATGATTTGTGAAGTTGTAGAAGAAAAGAATCAAGCTAAAAATGATAAAGAGATGGAAGATGAAGATAAATGATTACTAAGCACAAGACTAGAAGAAAAGGATAATGAAATCCACCAACTATCACTACATGAGGCAGATATGACAAATCAACTTAATAGTGCAAATCATTAAGTCATTCAATTTAAGGACATAAAATAATAGACTCAAGAATGATCTTAGAGTAGAAAAAGTAACCAATGAAAGAATGATGAGATCACAAGAAAGAATGAATTAGTTGGATGAACTATTCTGAAAAAGATAGAAAGGGAAAATAGGAATGGGTTACACTAAACAAGGAGAATCATCACAAGAAGGATCTCAAAATAAAAAAAGGCCTACATTCAATCATTGTGGAAATATAGGACACTCATGAAACAAATGTTGGTGCAATGGAAAGTCAAAATTCAATCAAAATCACTATAGTTACAATAAGCCTTGTCATAGAGAAAGTGAATGTAAAGACAAACCAAAGTTTGAAGGAAAGTGCTTTACATACAACCAAAAAGGTCATAAATTATTAGAGTGTAGACCAATGGACTAGAACATTGAATCAAGACTGGGAGCATTTATTAGTTTGGATTACAACACATAGTACATATGTTATGTATGTGGAGAATGTGGACATATTGGAGCAAACCATGTCAACACTCACTTTAGAAAAAGGAATCCTACCAAAAGATGCTATCTATGCAAAGAACTTGTTTATTTGGCAAGGAAATACATGGATAGAGCTACTATAAATAATAATGAAGAAAAAAAAGGAAAGACCAAGATCGATGAGATAAAGTCTTGAAGGAATCAATAATGGGTAAGGAATTCTCCTAAAAGCTCAAGTAAAAAATTTGAAGTTATTGACACCCAAGTCAATGATTTGGGTGATTCAATCACCTCTAAATAAACATAAAAGGAGACCATTGGAGTTGTAAGAAAAACATGATCATGTTAGATGGCATTGACTAATCAGGGAAGTACTATACATACTCCATAAGTCCCCAAGTGGGAGATTTTTTTTTGGTCTATTTTATTAGCATTTTGTGGCCGACATGTTGTAACTAATTTTAACCCCAAAGTGGCAAAAATACTTGTATAAAAGGGCTTAGGGTTAGGGATTGTTTCAGTCTAGGTGATATGAAAAATGCTTCTTGTGATAATATTGAGCTATAAGGAATTACATATTCTAATAAGTTTGTAATCACTGGATCATAATAATATTGGGCTTGTTGTTTGGTGGACATAGCCCAAGGACTAGGTGAACCACCTTAAATCTTGGTGTCTTGTGTTCTCTTCTATGTGATGTATTATTTTTTATTATTGTTTATATTTGCATGTTATTGTAATTTTTGTCTGTGGTTTAATCCTAACAAGTGGTATCAGAGCCTAGTTGTTTTCCAGTTACCCTTTGTAGGAAAGTCTCATGATTGTGTGGGAGTCTCATGGTTAATTGAAAGCAATGGCAGGGGAGGGTAAGCTGAAGGTCAACAAGTTTAATAGGCAAAAATTTCATTTATGGAAGATGCAAATGGAAGACTATCTTTATTAGAAGGATTTATGGAAGGCATGGGAAGGAAAAACCAAGAATCAAATATCTATGACAAATGACAATTAGGATATTTTCAATAGAAAGGCACTTGGAAGCATTCAATTGTGGCTGGCACAATTAGTGACATTAAATATTACAAAAGTGAAGATGATAGAAGAGTTGATGGAAACCCTAGCAAAATTGTATGAAAATCCCTCCAATTTAAACAAGGTATATCTCATGAAGCATTTATTTAATATAAAGATGGTAGAAGGTGGATCTATTGTAGATCATTTAAATGAGTTTAATATTGTTACTAGTCAGTTATCTTCTATGGGTATTAATTTTGATGAAGAAATTAAGGCTCTCTCAATTTTGTGTTCTTTGCCTAAAAGATGGGATGACTTGGTAATGGCTATGACAAATTATGTTTTTGGAGCTACTACCCTGAAATATAATGATGTGATTGCTGTTGTTTTGAGTGAGGAAACTTGTAGGAAATTCTTAGGTGGACCTACATCAGCAAGTTCTTTGAACACACAAAGTAGAGGCATATTTAATGAAAGAGGAAATTATTCCACAAATCATAGGAAATCAAGAGGAAATTCAAAGGTGAAGAGTTCTCAATCCAGAGTACTGAGAGATTGTTGGTACTATGGTAAAATAGGGCACAAGAAGAAAAATTGTTGGACTCAAAAGAACAATGAAGGAGCTAAACTAGAAGGGAACAAGAAGGCAAATGTGCTAAGTAACAAATCTAAAGAGGATGCTTTGCTTCTTTCTTTAGAAACAATTGATGATTCATGGGTTTTAGATTTTGATGCTTCATTTCATGCTACACCTCATAGAGATTATTTTATTAATTATGTCCAAGGGGATTTTGGGCTTGTTTATTTGGGGGATAATGAACCTTATTAGATTGTTGGAAAGGGGAAAGTTAAGATTAAGTTGCAGAATGGGAATCATAAGATATGTTCCAAGGATGAGTAGGAATTTAATTTCAATAGGGAAACTTGGTGATGAGGGTTGTGTAGTTACTTTTAATGATAAAAATTGAAAGGTTTCAAAAGTTTCTCTTGTAGTGGCAAAAGGTGTGAAAGTACGCACCCTATATCTTTGTACATATAATATTGTTCCTTCTACTTTGTTTCAAAGAAAAATGAATGTTCAAGAATAGTTGCTACAATTGAGCAGGGAGAACAAATAACTACTATAGATTTTTATATAGTGTCGTGGCACAATAGACTTGGGCACATGAGTGAGAAAGGTATGAAAGTACTTCATTCAAAGAAAGTTTTACTAGGTTTGAAATGTATCAATATTGAAAGGAAAAGAAAAAGTGAGAGATTAGAGCTTGTCCATATAGATGTACAGGGACCATCTTAGGTGTCTTCCCTTGGTTGCTATCATTATTATGTTACATTTATTGATGATGCTAATAGAAATGTATGGGTTTATTTCCATAGACAAAAATATGATGTATTTCAAACTTTTAAGAAATGGAAATGCTTGGTTGAAAATGAGACTGGTAAGAAATTAAAATGTCTTAGATCTGGTAATGGTGGTGGGTAGTGCAGTCATGAATTGGAAGATTATTGCTCCACTAATGGTATTTGTAGATAGAAAACTATTCCAAGGACTTTACAAGAAAATGGAGTGGTTGAATGCATTAACATGACTATACATGAGGTTGCATATAGGGTTTCTCTTAAATATGTGGGTAGAGGTTGTCAATACTATTGTATATTCTACTCCTTTGGGCTATGTAATTCTAGAGGAAGCATGGACTGGTAAGAAGGTCAGTTATTATTTTCTAAAAACATTCTATTGTGAAACATTTGCACATGTTGATTCTGAAAATAGAACTAAGTTGGAAGCTAAGTCAAAGAAATGTGTATTTGTTGGATATGGCATTAATGAATTTGGTTATAGGCTTTGGGATTTTAAAAATTGTAAAATTGTAAGAACCAGGAATGTCATATTTGATTAGAAAGTGTTGTACAAAGATTTGTTGTAGCAACATGAGAAGAAAGAAGATGATTATGTAGTGTTGGATGATACTCCAAATGATGATCTTCTAGCAATCCCTCGTGATGTGCAATAATCACAACAAAAAATACCACACACACCAATGAATGTTAGACAGTCAACAAGGCTAAGTAGACCTCTAGAAAGATTCTCCTTCCTTTTACTCTATTTTACTGATAGATATTGGTGAACTTGAATGTCATGATGAAGTTGTGCAGGTGGATACTAAGATTTAGTGGGAGACTACAATGAAAGATGAAATGGACTCTGCTAAAAATTAAGACATGGGATTTATGCAAGTTTCATATAGGTAAAAGGGCTTTATAGAATAAGTGGGTTTATAGGTTGAAAGAAGAGGATGGAGGTAAAAAAAATTTAAATCTAGGTTAGTTATAAAAGGATTTTCATAGAAAAAAGGCATTAATTTTAATGAGATATTCTCTCTTGTTGTTAAAATGACTTCTATTCATATTGTTTTAAGTATTGTGGCTACTAAAAATTTTCATTTGGATGAGCTTGATGTTAAAACAAGCTTCCTCTATGGTGATTTGGATGAAGAGATATATATGGCTCAGCCATAGGGATTTGAGGTCAAAGGTAATAAAAAATTAGTTTGCAAATTGAAGAAAAGTTTATATGGCTTGAAGTAAGCACCTCAGCAATAGTATCTAAAATTTAATAGTTTTATGTATGAGCATGGATATAGTAGGTTTCATTCAGATCATTGTGTTTGATTTAAGAGGTTGAATGATGATAGCTACATTATTTTATGTTTATATGTTGATGATATGCTTGTAGTCGGGTATAACATGGAGCACATTAAGGGGCTGAAATACTAGTTAGCACATGCATTTTCTATGAAGGATTTGAGGGCAGCAAAAAGAATCCTTGGTATGAAGATTTGTAGAGATAGAACGAATAGGAAATTGACATTATCTTAGGTTGACTATATTGTGAAGGTGTTGCAACATTTCTCTATGGACAATGTTAAAGCTGCCAGCACACCTTTGCCTGGTCATTTGAAGTTGACTAAGGAGATGTGTCCAAAGGCTACAAAGTTAGAGTATGTTGTTGCTATAGAGGCAACCAAGGAGATAATATCACTTCAATTCTACTTACAAGAATTGGGACACTCTTAGAAGGATAATTATTTGTTTACAAATAGTTAGAGTGTTATTCATCATGTAAAGAATTCAGCTCTACATTCAAAGAAGAAAAACATTTAGTTTTGCTACTATTTAATTTGTCTAGTTTTGGATGATGGACAATTAAAGCTGGACAAGATACATATAGATGACAATCTAGCAGATAATTTTACAATGGTAGTAACAAAAGAGAAGTTGAAATCCTCTTCATCTTCAGTAGGTCTTCTAGACTATACAAGAATAAATGAACAACAAAGTATAGGGTGGTTTGATCCGGTGGAGCCCCATGTGGTAGTAGTATTGCTACAGGATTAGTCTCCAAGTGGGAGATTGTTGTTTAATGTGGAGCCTAATCAGTCCCCAAGTAGGAGATTGTTAGATGGTGGTGACTGATCAAGGAAGTACTATACATACTCCATAAGTCACCAAGTGGGAGATTTCTTTTGGGGCTATTTTATCATCAATTTGTGGCTGACATGTTGTAACTAATTTTAACCCTAAAGTGGAAAAACTACTTGTATAAAAGGGCTTAGGGTTAGGGATTGTTTTAGTGTGGGTGATGCAAAAATTGTTTCTTGTAGCGATATTGAGTTGTAAGGGATTACAATTTATAATCAGGTTGTAATCACTAGATTGTAATAATATTGGAGTTGTTGTTTAGTGGACATAGCCCACGGATTGGGCAAACCATGTTAACTCTTGGTGTCTTGTGTTCTCTTCTGTGTGATCTATTATTTTTTGTTATCATTTATATTTGTATGTAATTGGTTTTTTTGTCTATGGTTTAATCCTAATGGATCCTACACCATTTTTTGTCAAGCAAGCAAGAAATTCAAAATCAACATATTAGATGCAGTATGAAAAATAAAAGGATCATGTGTTTTAACTAAGTCAAGTCTCAATTATAACTGAACTGTCAAAAATTACCAACTTATTCTTTAGGCATAACCAAGAAAGGTTAGGTTCTATGAATCAACTAAGTCATACAACTTAACCAAGAAAAGTCAACTTGGTAGCTAGTTCTAATTGAGCTTTATGATCTAATCAAGGTAGAAGACTTAATCGAGCTTATTTAATCTACCATAGTATAGAAAATTTATGATGCCCTAAAATTTGAAATTATGATAAAAGTAGAAATCAAAGGATTATTATTTCACACTAAATTCTAAAATCAAACTATGTACAACATTCCTTGATCCCCCAATCCATCTAGAAAAAAATTGTTGATGAGCTAAGTGTACAAGCAAGTTTACTATGTAAAGTTCTTCACAAACTGACCATTGTGGAAGCTTCATGAAGTACAAAGGTTAGGAATGGTTCTAAAATCTTGGTCAAGAATGTAGATTACAAAATGCCTATTTTAAAACTATATCCTGCAATCATAGAAGAAAAGGATCCTAAGGGAGAAAACTCGGCCATCCCTCCAAAGGTACTACTAATTCATGATATAAGGAATTTTTATCATTGTTCAATTCAAGAATTTGGTAATTTTGAGCTAGATCAAGCATACAATACATTGTCTGAGAATGAAGCATCAAAATCTATACACAAGCATCTAGAAGTTAAAGGATTGACCCACATCCTTCATATGCCAAGGAAATTTCAAGTGAGGTGGGTCAGGTTTGTATTGAGTTGAGTCCATGACATGACCTTCAGGCTCAAGAAACCAGTCATAATCACCAAGAAGATGATCCATCAAATTATAGGTTACCCAATGATGGAAATGTCCAAGACAATTGATGAGCCTAGTTTACAAATTTTTGATTTAAAACTTGATATTTCATGAGTTTCTCATAAACAATATTCAAACTTTCTATGTTTTAATTCTTTTCTTATGTGTTTATTTGACACTTTTAAGACTAAATGAATATGCTAAATATATATAGATTATGTGGTTATGTATGATGAAATATGGTATTCTTTCCATTCTACATTAATGGGGTAGTGTTCCTATAGCCATGTGATGAGGATAATGCTAAACAAGAAAATATTATTAGGAATCTTTATCTTTGGTATGTTTTGTGGCTTTTGTATCTACTAATCTCTTTCAGAAAATAATAACTCAGTAGACAAAGAAGATAAGTAGGAGATAATTTCCATAGCAAGTCAAATTGTGATATTGCTATCAGGATTTAATTGTGTGATTTTGAGTCAAACTCATTAACCCATATTCCATGAGTAGTGATTCAACATGAATCCATCTCTCATGAGAATAAATTGAACACTTAGCACTCATTGGATCGAGGTAATGCTCATAGGGGTGAAGCACCAAGACTTCCTGGGAGGTCATCCATTCTAGCTGGGACTTCCTAGGAGGTCACCCATCCTAGTACTGGGATGGGTGACCTCCCAAGAAGTCTCAGTGCTTCATCCCTATGAGCATCACCTAGATCCAATGAGTGCTAAGTGTTCCATTTATTCTCATGAGAGATGGATTCATGTTGAATCACTATTCATGAAATATGGGTCAATGAGTTTGACTCAAAATTACACAGTTAAATCCTGATAGAAATATCACAAGACAAAGAAGACTCACCATTGAATGGCATCATCAAAACATTGAACTGCTCTCAATATTGATAATGGCTCCATCATTTCTAGTTAGTTACAGTTTCTATTGTAGATTGATTCAATTCATTCAGTAGTATTTTCAAAGGAAATCCAATAGTCATATGTTTGTTAGAAACAATAGTCCACCAAGATAACTAAGAGGGGGGTGGGGGGTGAATTAGTTATCCAACAATTAAAAAATTTATCAACCTTAAACAATCTTATCCATTTAACCAAATTAAACATCAACCATACCAAGATACACATGTATAATTACACTAGATATGTTAACTAGGGAAACCCTTGATCAAAGGGAAAACCCTAGTGGGAATGATGCCCACAAGATGATGTACTATTATAAATATTCCTTATTAGAGGATAGACACTATTAGGAGTCAATTACAACATTTAGTACATATGAGTCCCTATTAGGAGACTTTTAATCCTTGTTAGAAGATTCCAACCTTGTTTGGAGTTGTGCCAACCCTATTAGGAGATGTAAAAGATAGATGGATACTACCCAAACAACTTTTGGGGCAAGATCACCAAACTCACTTTCTAACTAATCTCTCAACTATTCCTTGCAAAATAATTGTATATACTATACTTTAACTTCTTTCTAATATCCTGTCATCTAGACCAATCACTATAAAACCTTGTAGACTAGGTCATGAACCTCAGATCCAAGTATCCAACTTTGGATAACAAAATAAAACCTTCACAACAAAGTTTCCTTCACCTTTGCTCTGCTTTGCACAACTTTGCATTTCACTCTTTGTGCTACTTACAACTACTTTCCTTGCATATATCATGATAAAGGAAAATTTCATTCCTTTATATTGAATCCATAAAATAATTCCTTGACTCAGCTATTACACCTTCTCAATTAATTATTATAGGAGCACTATAAGAACACGTTACACTTAGCGATAACATTAATCTTCTACCTTCCAACTTGAATATATTTTGATACACTTAACATTATGATGAGATAAATTAGCCACTTCATCACCAACATGTCTTATCCACATCTTTAACTTTAGCTTCTCAAGATAACAAATCTGCTAAGAGATATAACAAGTTTACTAGAATATCCCTCTGTAAACTCGATCTCATAATAGTTTTTACCCAAACTAGCATAACTTCTTCCAAACTTAATATCTTTTACTTTTGAGGTTAGTTACATATACTAGAAACCTATTAGTATCTCCCTTTAACCTCATTTAGTGAAAATGGTCAACTATTTATTTTTACTAATTTGATCTTTCCACTATTCTTCTATGAGATACCACAAAAAATTGCTTTGTTGACATCAATGTTGAACACAGTCATGAATGTAACATATCATCATGATAATATCATGTTCATGTTTCTACAATACTCCCCCATAGGAATATCATCAACATTCATGTTTCCAACAATCTCCCCCTTTGGTATTGATGACAACATAGATGAAAAACATCTAGTTCTAAGAATACCAACTACAAAAGACTGCTAATCTTTCTTTTGAAATCCTCTTCATGAATCATTCTCCCCCATTGATATAACTCAATGTGCTTTACATAAAACTATTTTTCGATGCTATACTTATCCAACCTACTTAATTATGCATACTTTTTTTCATGCTAAACTTCTTGCCCATTGACATAAGTGTCAAGGGTTTCAGCAACCAACAATCTCTGCAACAATTATTTCTGGTTAGCTCAGGTGTCCAAAGACACTATTCAAAAAAACAATCCAACAAGAGTCCCAGATGACTATATCCATCATCGATACTCACCCATACAGGAAGCATCAACATTCAGTCCAGACAAATAATAGCTCTATTACATTTGATATGTTAACTAGGGAAACCCTTGATCAGAGGGAAAACCTTGATGGAAATGATGCCCACAAGATGATGTACTAATATAAATATTCCTTCTTAAGGGATGGACCCTGTTAGGAGTCTATTACAAATTTTAGTAGATATGAGTCCATGTTAGGAGACTTTGAATCCTTGTTAGAAGATTCCAATTCTTTTAGGAGTTGTAAGAGATAGAATGGCCCACTATTCAAATAGCTTTTGGGGTAAGATCATTGAACTCACTGTCTAACTAATCTCTCAACTATTGCTTGCAAAATAATTGTATGTATTGCACTTTAACTTCTTTCCTCTATCCTATCAATTGGACCAATACTTGTTAGACATTGTAGACTAGGTGACGAACCTCAAATCCATGTATCCAACTTTGGATCACACAATAAAACCTCACCAACAAAGTTTCCTTCACATTCACTCTGCTCTACTCAACTTCAAATTTTTCTCTTTATGCTACTTACAATCACTTTCCTTGTGTATATCATGATAAAGGAAAATTTCCTTCCTTTCTATTCAATCCATAAAATAATTCCCTAAGTTGGCTATTACACCTTCTCAATTAATTATTACATAACCACTTTAAGAACATGTTACACTTACTGATAACATTGGTTGCAAGTTGAATATCTTTCCTTAGATGTAATATTATGATGAGAAAAATTAGCCACATCATCACCAACATGTCTTCTTCACATCTTTAACTCTGGTTTCTTAGAATAACAACTTTTCTAAGAGATATAACAAGTGTACTAGAACATGCCTCTGTAAACTCCATCTCATAATAGTTTTTACCAAAACTTGCACAACTTCTTCTAGACTTAATATCTTGTGCTTCCAATGTTAGGTGGATATAATAAACACTTAGTAGTATCTCCCTTTAACCTTGCTTAGTAAAAATGGTCAACTATTTATCCATACTATTTTGAACTTTATGTTGTTATTATGTCAAATACCATAGAAAATTGCAATGTTGACATCAATGACAAACACAGTCATGAGTGTAACATATCATCATGATAATAACTTGATCATGTTTCTAAAATACTCTCCCATAGGAATATCATCAGCATTCATGCTTCCAAAAATCTCCACCTTTCACATTGATGGTAACATAGATGAAAAACATCTAACTCCAAGAATATCAATTGCAAAAGACTATTAATCTTTCTTTTCAAATCCTCTTCATTAATCATTCTCCCCCATTGATATACCTAAATGTGCTTTGCATCAAAATATTTTTCCATGATGTACTACACCAACCTATTTACTTCTCCATGCTATTTTTCATGCTAAACTTCTCACCCATTGACATTAATGGAAAAGGTTTCAGCAACTAGCAATCTCTATAACAATTGTTTCTAACTAGCTCAAGTGTCCAAAGACATTGTTAAAAACAACATCCAACAAGAGTCCTAGATGACTCTTTCCATCACAGATACTTCCCCATATAGGAATCATTAGAATTCCATCTAGACAAAAAACAATGCTCTATTATACTAGATATGTTAACTAGGGACGCTCTTGATCAGAGGGAAAACCCTAGTGGGAATGATGCCCACAAGATGATGTACTAATATAAATATTCCTTGTTAGAGGATGGACCCCATTAGGATTCTATTACAATATTTAGTGCATAATAGTCCATGTTAGGAAACTTTGAATCCTTTTTAGAAGATTCCAACCCTATTAGGAGTTGTGCTAACCTTGATAGGAGTTGTAGAAGATAGAAGGACCCATTGTCCAAATAGCTTATGGGACAAGATCACCAAACTCACTATCCAATTGATCTCTTAACTATTCCTTATAGAGTAATTGTATGTACTATAATTTAACTTCTTTCTTCTATCCTATCAACCAAACCAATCACTGTCAAATCTTGTAGACTAGGTAATAAACCTCAAATCCAAGTATCCAAATTCAGATCACATAATAAAACTTTGGCAACGAGGTTTCCTTCACCTTTGCTCTGCTCTTCTCAACTTCACATTCCTCTCTTTATGCTTCTTACAATCACTTTCCTTTCATACATCATGATAAAGGAAAATGTCCTTCGTTTATACCAAATCCATCAAACAATTCCCTGAGTTAGCTATTACACCTTCTCAAATAATTATTCTAGGACCAGTTTAAGAGCACATTACACTTAGCGATAACATTAATCTTCCACCTTGCAACTTGAATATCTTTCCATACACATAAAATTATGATGAGTGAACTTGGCCACATCATCACCAACATGTCTTCTTTACATCTTTAACTTTAGCTTCTTAGAATAATAAGTATACTAAGAGATATAACAAGCTTACTAGAACATGCCTATGCAAATTCTATCTTTGGACAATTTTTATGAAAGCTTGCATAATTTCTTCTTGAATTACTATTTTGTGCTTCTAAGGTTAGCTACATATACTAGAAACTTATTATTATCTCCCTTTAATCTCTCTTAGTGAAAATAATCAATTTTTTATCCATACCAATTTGATCTTTTTGTTGTTCTTCTGTGAGATTCCACAAAAAATTGCTATGTTGACATCAATGACAAACATAGTCATGAATGCAAGATATCATCATGATAATGACCTGATCATGTTTCTAATATACTTCCCCATATAAATATCATCAGAATTCATGCTTTGAACAATGTTCCTATATTTCTTTGTATTTGAATGTGGTCTTCTCTTATGCTAAATGTTGTTGTTATAACTGAAAGTTTTTCTATTCCTAAATGGGAGGATCTTAGTTCTTAGTAGTTCATTTTTTTATTGTTGTTTATAAATATGTTGGATATCATGACTTCAAAGTGATATGTTTAGGAAATCCAGTAAGTAGTAAATACAACTTTTTTATCTTCATCTTGTACTTATGTTTTGATGATTGAATGAATGATATTTTCATATCTTAGTCTTTGAGTTTCCAATTCAGTAAGTTTCCCATGGGGACCCACATGGAAGGAAAATTTAGCTCATGCTTAAGTTGGAATTAAACTTTAGCTTTCTTGAAAAAGTTATACTCTATTGCTCGTACAACTACCTGGTAGTAGAACCATTGGTTGTTTCAGGGACAACATAGGTGTGTAGTTAGGTTTTTTATTTGTAGCATTATCTTAAGCTCTAAGTTAAGTTTTTGTTTCCATTCCTAGTATCATTCAACAATCATCTTTGCTTTAGTTCTAATGAATTTAAAGGTAAACTAGCACATATACTTTGTCATCTCCATTTCAAGATTGCACTCTTAGATTGATAAATCAAATGAACTTAGTATGTTACTTTAAGTAAGATATTTGGTTCTATTTAACCATAGAATCCTTGTAAAAGGATGTCCAATCCTTGATTACTAAGTTATTATACTGACTAGTCATTTTTGTAACCATTTTCGGGGATGGTGTCAATCTAGTTCAATCCTAATGTCATTCTATTAGCTTAAATTCTACATTATTTTACATAGATAGAAGAAGAGGCAATCATGGGAGATTTGTTCTTTACATTATTCATGATGAACCATTTGAGTTTTTTAACCCAAAGCCTAAAAATCCCCAAATTGACAACATAAAAGAGGAAGAACCACTTCAAAATGTATTTGTTGATGTACATGAATAATTACCTTCACCTCCATCCTTTGAAGAATCATTTCATCTAAATGATCTTTTTGCTGACCTAAAGTATCAGGATAACCCACTTGACCTTATTGTGTACTAGTCACAACAACCAATTCCTCCTCCAAGAATGACTCATCCTCAACCTAAATTTCCTTTTCCTATTCCTTCTCAACAAGGTAACAAAAATTTGGAGAACAGACTTGTCACTGTAGTATGTAAATTCTATGGCCTCATCATAGAAGACCCTGAGACATTTCTCTTTGTGTCTAACATCCTTTGTAGGAGCTATGACTATACAACTAATGCCCACAAGTTGAAGTTGTTTCCATCTACTCTAAAGAAAGCTACTCTAAGATGATTCGTGGGGTTTGGTGCCAATGTTGTACAAGATTGGTCCACAATGAGAAATCTATTTCTTTTGAAGTATAAATAATACTATAGGGGAAGATATTTGAAAGGAGATGACATTTTCAAAATATCTAAAAAGGAAGAAGAAACCTTGGAGGAATATTTCTTGAGGTTCATGTTCAACCTGTATCACAATACACAACATTAGTTGAATGAGGAGTCTTGGAAAAATATTTTTCCAATAGGTGTAAATGATGACAACATCAAATCTTTGGATCTTATGGCAAGCGGTGATATTACTTAGAAGAGTTCGAATGACATTAAATATATCTACCTAAACTATTCAAGGGCTACTATGAAGAAAGGTACGAGACTTAGAAACCTACTAAATAAGTCTAATGGTGGTTCAAAAGTATCTAAGATGAAGCTAATCAATCTTTTGTATGACTCCAAAAAAGATATCATTAATGATGTAGCTATATAGCTGGACACCATGTAGACAAGAAGGAAGAAGGATGAAGCTAATGGCATGTTAGTTGAATACTATCCACATTGTAGAGAGAATAAAATGATTTGTAGGTGCAAGTTTGTTGCAAGCTCAAAGTCATAGCCAATTCCTACTAAGTTTAAAGTCATTGATGAAAATGGAGAGATTCTCTACATTACCCAATGAAGGCTATGGAGTTAAAGACTAGATATGACACAAGATCCTCTCCAAAATTATAATATTAATAGTCAGTGGAAAAATCATTGGGATACTCATTTTAGTAGGTATAATATTGGCAACAACCTCAACAAGGATGGCAAAAATCCCAACAAGGTTGGCAACAACCTAAGAAAGGGTGGAAACAACCTCATAATTAGAATAACCAATCTAGTCAAAAAGCCTTAATGCCATAACCTCAATATTAGGCTCTAATACCTCCTCCTATAGCCAATAATACTCCTCCTAAGATGACTCATCCATTTTAGCCCAATCCTAATCCCAACAATACTAAATAACCAGCACAACAACAAAGCTATGCTATTAAGGTTAGACAACACTCTTCCTTCACCAAAAATGTCCATAATAACGACATTTGAATATTCCTCAGTTGAAAAAGTGGAAGTGTTAGTCCAGCATAGCTTTTGTACAACCAAAGAGCCCATGTTTCGTCATAGGTTGGTAGAACAAGGTCAATCCACAGAAAACCAAGCAGTAACTAATTTTCTTAATCAACTGAAGTAGATGAAACTAAAAAAACCATTACTTGATGCTAGTAAGGAAGTTCCTATTTATACTAAAGCCATCAAGGAAGCATGTATCAAATAATGGGGAAGAAAAAAGGATCCAAAAACTATTCATGTCTTAGGACAATTGTCTGATCTAGTGCTAGAAAAATTGACTATACCCAAATATTCTAACCTTGGGAGTCATGTAGTTACTATAACCAATCATGGAATGCAAGCTCAAAATTCTTTAGTTAACCTAGGAGAATCCATAAATGTCATTAAAATGGAGGTATTGTGTCAACTACATATCATTGGTCTTTGAGAAACACCAACCATACTTCAGCTTGTTGATAGTTCTACTATCAAGCAAGATGAGATAATAGAAGATGTTATAGTCACATTAAATTGATGGGAGTATCTTGTAGACTTTGTTGTCATCTCTTGCAAGGATAACATGGGTGGGTATCCTTTCATTCTAGGGAAACCATGGTTATCCACTACAAATGCCTATATAGATTTTCAATCTAGGAGGATGACAATATCCAATGGTATCCATACTAAAACCTTGACTTTATACTCCCATTCTTAGCCACTATTGTGAGATGATGACCTAGTCTGGCCAAATTTGGGTGATGATGATCTAGAGGTAAATCCATCCATTAGGTAATGAATATAGGTCATGAGTCATTTTTAGCTTCTCGAGGAGAAGATGAGATAATTTCATCCATTCTCATGAATGGGTATGGAGTAGAGTCTCAATTACGTCCCCAAGCTGACTATATCCTACAAACCATATTACTACCTTTGAACACATCTCAGCATTCAAAAGCCTCCCAATTCCTTTACACATTATTACCTCATGAGGTTGACTCTTCTCTAGTTGCTTAGCTATTCATGGTAGAGAAGGTCATTAAGATGGAAGTTAGTCTAGGAAGAGAGTTCAGTGTTAGCAATGCTTTGTCACATCCTCATAAGAAAATTGTCCTATGGTTATTATAGGAAAATCAACAAGTATTTTCTTGGGACTACATGAACATGAAAGGATTTTATATTAAGCTCTACACTCACAAAATCTACATCAATCCTAAACTAAAACTTGTTCATGAGCCTTAGAGGTGAGTTAACTCTATTCCAAGGGATATAGTTAAGAATGAGCTCTAGAAGTTGTTAAATGTTGGTTTTATCTACATCATCTTTGATAGCCAATGGGTTTAACCCTTGGTTCAAGTAAAATGGATAAGGGAGGAAAATGGAGAGCTTGTGTGGATTATAGGGAGATGAATTAAACCACTAGAAAATACCACTTTCCATTGCCATTTATAAGTCAAGTTCTTGATAAACTTGCTGGCAAGAAATATTTTTCTTTCATGGACGGTTTTAGTTGTTACAATCAAATACAAATAGCTCCTAAGGAAAAAGATAAAACAACCTTCACATCTCGATGGGGAAAATTTTCTTACCTGATTCTACCTTTTTACTTATGCAATGGTCTAGCCACATTCCAACAAGTTGTCATAAGTATCTTTTCTCATATATTTATTGATTGAATGCAGATTTACATTGATGATTTTACTATTTATGAGACTACATTTGATGAAGCAAAAGAAAACCTAGAAAAGGTACTCAAGAGATGCCAAGACTATAAAAGTAGAGGGACCTGTGAAGTTTCCTTGGACATGCTGGGTATTACAGAAGATTCATAAAGAATTTTACTCAAATTGCATCACCCTTTTATAACTTGTTAAAAAAGGATTCTAAATTTTCTTGGGACACTAAGTGTTGTACATATTTCGTACAGCTTAAAGAGGTTCTCAAAACAACACTAGTTTTCAGAGGACCCAATTGGGGAATGCCTTTTCACATTCATATAGATGCCTCAAACTATTCTATAGGTGTTGTGCCGGGTCATAAGATACACTCAGTTGAGCATGCTATCTATTTCATCAGTAAGAATTTGCAAGGTGCAAAGTTCAACAACATAATCACTAAAAAGGAGTTGCTCGCAATTATCTATATACTAAATAAATTTAGGCACTACATTACTAGAAATATGAAATATTTCTTCCTACTAAACACTATACTATTAATTACTTGGTGAATAAGCTTGCAATATAAGGATGATTGGCTCCCTGGTTTCTATTTATGTAAGAATTTGACGTCACAATAGTAGAAAAGCTAGGCAAGATCAATGTAGTGGCTGATTTCCTCTCTCAGTTGTATGTCCCTGATGATCTTGTAGCCATTGATGATAGTTTTTGAGATGAAAATCTCTTTCTATTTTCATCACAAGATCCATGGTATGTAGATATTTCTAATTACCTAACCAGAAGAAAGATGTTAGCTCACTAATTTACTATAGAAAGGATGTTATTAGCTAAGAAAAGCTTTAACTATTCTTGGAGTTTTGGATTTATGTTTCATACTAGTCCTGACTAAGTCATGTGTAGGTGTATAAGGGAAGATGAAACATGTGATATCTTAAGGGCATGCCATGATGAGCCCTATGGAGGTCATTTTGTAACTAAATGGAAAACCTAAAAAATATTAACTACCGGGTAATATTGGCCAAGCTTACACAAGGATGCATCTCGATACTCCATGAAATGTGATAAATGTAAATGGATGGGGAAACCTACTAAATCATATGAGATACCCCTTGAGCCTCAAATAATTTTTGCACCCTTTGATAAATGGCAGATTTCCTTTGTTAGTCCTATTGAACCTTCTTCATAAGGAAAATCCTATATTCTAGTTTGCACTGATTATGTCACAAAGTGGGAAAATAAAAAGCCTATGAGCCATCCAAGGTATAATAATGTTGCTAAATTCTCATATGAATTTATTTTTACAAGATTTTGGGTTTCTAGGGAGTTGACATCTGATCAAGGAGCTCAGTTTACCTCTAATCTGATAGCTTCTATAATAAAGGAATACATTATTCGACATAGTAAATCATCACCCTAACATCACAAGCTAATGGCTAAGTAGAGGTTACCAACAGGGAGCTAGAAGCCATTCTTACCAAAATAGTATCACTCCAAAAGAAATATTTTTCCACATGTCTTCCTAAAGCTCTCTAGGCCTATAGAACCACTTGGAAATCTACAACATGCTTTACTCCTTTCAAGCTAGTCTATGGTAGGTCAGTTGTAATACCTATGGAGTTTGAACATAAGACAATAAGGACTTCTTTAGAGATTGTTATGGATCTTATTTCTTCTCAACAAGAACAAATTATGAGTTTAAATTGCCTTGATGAATGGTGCAAATCAATATTGAATAATACAAAACTCATCCAACACTAAAGGAAGCAATGACATGAAGTTTATCAAGAATAAAATGTTTGTTGTTGGAGATTGGGGGCTTCTTTATGATTCCAGGTACCAACATAATCTAGGGAAGTTTCAAACTCATTTGTTAGGACCATATAAAATTGTTGTTGTGTTTCCAAATGGATTGGTCTAGTTATCTACTATTGATCCTATTTGATTCAACTTATTAGTCAATGGTCAAAGGTTCAAATTGTATGAAAAACCACAAAGTAAAGCAGAGTTCCTACAACAGTTCTCTTCTACCATTCACAATATCTCTCCTACAACCTCTGAAAATAAGTCCTCTACTCATTTAAGTTTTTCTTTTTGGAAATTTCTCATCATCCCATAGTAAACACTTTCTTCATGAAACTAATTTCTCTGCAATAAATTCCACCTCATCATTTCTTGTCTTTTCACTCATCCATTTTATCATTATCCACCCATGGATGATGACAACATATGTCCTCATCAAATATTCAGGTTCATACACTATTGAAGGTATTTATTTCTTAATTTGTTTTCAAACTTTTAGCTTTTCCTCATCGCATGTGCAATTGTGGGACCAATTTCCAAATTATGCTTGGGGGTAAGATATATAATTATTTTTTCTTATGTATTCATAAAATATTATATTTTATTCTTATATTCTTTTCAAATCTTACTTGTACTTTTGCACACTTCTTGCCATCCTTTTCTTCAAGTGATGTGATAGTCTTTAAAGAGCTATGGTTTTATTTTGAACATATCATGCAAGGATGGCTAGTATGAAGTCCGTGGTTGTATAATTATTAGTTAATGTGTTATATATTCTTGATTTACACTCATATTAACTTAAGATCTCATTTTCCAAATACTATAACCTTTTGCACTTTGAAATTTTCCTATTTCTTTCCATTTCAAAAACTCCTTGTCCAACTCTTGTTTTAGTCTATCTAAATTTACTGCAACATTGTTTTGGGGTAATTTGACTACTTGAAGATGGGAGGTGGCCTTATCTAGTATGAACCCATAGTGCATGATGTTTTGTTAAATGATCAAGCTTATATGCCATACTTTCAAGCAAGAGAATGACTTTATTACATTCAAAGGCTCACTAGTTGGGACCGCGAGGTTGCATTGGAGTTTATGAATAGATTGAAGGAAGGAGTGGCCATAGTTAAGGGATTAAAGGTACCATTTTTGCAAGTAGTGGTGACTGATGTTATGGGTTTTGCTCAGGAAGGGGAAGAGTTTTCAAAAGACCTTGATCCAGTAACATCTAGGGCATAGTTTACCTTGCACTTAGATCCACCTCTGGATATTGAAAAGAAGGAAGGTACATAGAAAATTCCTTTTCCAAACTCATTTGGGTAGTATACAATCCATATTATCAAGTATTTCACTTGTGAAGGATGGCAGACATATTTTCATTTTGTTCATTTCAAGTTTTGAAGTTGTCTACAACATGAGAATTGGGCCATAAACATTCCCAACTTTATGTCCATCATTTTGATGAGGAAGGTTGCTCTAGTACAAGAAGGTAAACTTAACTTTGTTTCACATCATTGTTTAATTAAGATAATTATTGAACAAGCTTTAAGAGAATAGTTAGAAAAATCATGGGACAATTTTCAATCACAAGGGTTTAAAGAACCAATCATAGTTCCTATAGGGAAAAAAGTTGGACAGAGAATTCAAACTAAATAAGGGGTTAAGAAAATTGTTGTATAGCTTGAGACATGATCTACCTCTAAGAAAATGTCTATGGTTAAGACTCCTAAAGGTTCCCCTTAACTCTCTACTGCTGGGTCACCCTAGAATAAGGAAGAAGAAAATACCTCTAGAGAAAAGTCTATTCCTATGTCAAAAATGGTTTCTCAGAGAAACATAGATAAACAAGGAAAAACTACTCCTAGTCCTTATCAACAGATGAAAGAATAGTCTCATGTGGCTACAAACACTTCTAAGAAGAAAATATCTTCAAAGAGAAAGGAAGAAATTTCATTTAGAAGTAGTAGACAAAATAAAAATGTAATTGTGGACATATCACTAGAAGGGTTCACTTCTGAATCTAAAATTGTGGAGCAAAAAGGAAGAAGAACCTAGGATTGTTGAGTAGGAATAATTTGAGGAATCTCTTAAGTTAGAAAAGGAACAGGTTCCTATGAAATAAATGACTAAAGAATTTATAATAATTGGTGATAACTCTAGCCTTGAAGAGTAGGCTTTTGGATTCTAGAGAAGAGGTTCGTCCTCTAAGGGTCCTCAAACAACTAATAATTGTAGTGACTCAAAAAATGATGAGATGCCTAAGGAATGCTTTACAATGGAAGAAGATGAACTAGAACTATCTCTTGCAGCAACAAAGAGAAATTTTTTTGAAGGAAACCTTGGTGTTAACCTAGATTTTGGTAACCAAGTAGTAGGGAAGATTTTAAGTGAAGGGTTGGATGCATTGGCCTCTCTTGTGCAACAATGCAATAATCCTAAAAGATCCATGGTGTTAAGGATGGATCCCAAGGAAGGGATAAGTTCTAAAAATGGTAAGTCCCTTGTTCTTCATTCTATAGAAAAATCTTATATCAGTTCTTGTTAATCTTAGATTGGTTTTGACATATGAGTGACAATACACTTAAGTCATTTATTTAGTTCATGCCAAACAAGTAATACATGTTGAGCATAAGTTGTCTGATAGTATATGTTCAGTGAGAGATATGTCGAGTTAGTTAGGTGTTGAGTAGATAGTAAGTGATGAGTCATTCAGATGCCAAGTGATCAATGGATGTCAAGCCATTCATAGGCCAAGTTACAACATTAAAGTTATAGTTGATGTCAAGCATCAAGGACTTCAAGTGCTAAGTAAGACAATTTTGACATAGTTGTTTGTAATGTCCCAAACTACTATGTAAAATATTTTGGAGCCGACTTGAGGATTGTTTTGTGATCCTAGATGATAAGAATGAATCTTAATTGTGAATCCCTATGTAGTACACGTAACCAATTAGTTAAAGGGATGAATTGAGTAGCTATATGGATGAATCATAATCAATGATTCATACCTAACCCTAAGTCACCTAGGTCTTCTTAAGGAGGAAAAAGCCTAATTTTTTTAAATAAATGTAGAAGGAGAAGAGAGAAAATTTTTCATGATAAAAGTAGAGCATTTATGGTGACTAAGGAGTTTTCAATTGAAATGCATTGTAGAATTAGCTATAGGAGAATAGATGAAAGGAATTAGAGGACATAAGAGATGCATCTGATTAGAATGATCAAGGAGAGATGGAAAGAGGTGATTTATTATCTAGCAATAGAGTGCTAACCATAAGATCATTGTTGATACATTCTATCAGGTGAATTAGTTAAGTCTCTTAACAAAGTAGTCTTAACCAAATATTATAAATCCTTTAATAGGGTTCTTACTTCATTATAAGTCAATTTCCTTTTACCAGGCACACTTCTAACAAGGTGTTGAAATCCTTTAATAGGGTCAAATATGACAATCTTGAAAGCCTTTAACAAGGCAAACCTTTCACAAGGTAGATCATGTTCCATGATCAAACATTGTAACCTTCATTGGATACACTTTATTACTATAGTAGTGGAGATTTGTGGGTGTCATCCCCTCCCCAATTTTACCTTCTTATCGGAGGCTTTCTATGTAACCAAATATCTTGTGTCATACATATGTCAAATTTTAATTTACTTTCTAGTTATGGATGTATATGCTTAATTTTATATTTTAGTTTACATGTATAGATTTTGAGATGGCTATGTGGTGAATGATTTTAAGGTTGAAGTTTTAAGTATTGATTCAACCTTCCCCCCTCCCCCGCCCACCCCTCTAAGAGTTTAATTTTTGAATTGTATTTCCAACAATTGGTATCAGAGCTAAGTTCTCTGAAAAGTAAAGCTTTGCAACTTTGAGGAAAGATCTTGGAGATGAAAGTGTAAAAGTTGGGAAAGAGTATTGACAACTAGAAAATTGAAATATAGCTTACCCTACATTAGCTGAAAGAAGCAAGAGATGAGTTAAAGAGATCATTGAAAAGAAGGAAAAATATATCTATTGAAGAGGACACAAATTACAAAGAGATTGAACTAGTGAATTATTTGCAAGTGGAAACACAAGTGAATTTAATGTAACAATTGTAAATCTGATGGAAAAGAAGTGAACCTTAACTGAAGAGGTCATAAATCTCAAGATAGAACAAGAAGTCAAATCAATATTGCTATGTGAAGTGATCAAGCAGAAAAAGAAAGCTCAAGAAGACAAAGTCATGATTAAAAATGACAATAGGATACTAACTAGTAGAATGGAAGAGAAAACATCAGAGGTGAATATGATTGCTCACATGAAATTGGAAACATTGAATCAAATGGTTTTTTTAAATCATGAATTGAATGGAAAAGATATGGAGATCACAACACTAAAGTTATAGAATGAACAACACATAAATGATATGAAAAGAGAAAAGGAGTTTGCTAAAAAGCTTCAATAGACCTAGTGAAGTTATCAAACATTTTGAGAAACTAATGAGATCTCCTAGATCCAATACTAATACTACTAGATTAGGAAACACTAGCATTGAAGAAGGAGAATCATCTAAAAGTCGTGAAGAGAGAGTAACAAAGATAAGAAAACCAAACTTACTTGTCATTATTGTGGTAATATAGTTCAGTTGGAAATCTTTATAATAACTAAAATGGGGGGGGGGTTGAATTAGTTATCCAAGGCCTAGATGTAAAAATAATTTTTTTTATAGCTTAGTCAACCCATATCCATAAATCATTTTCATCATGCATGCATCCATTAGATCATACAATTACTTAAACTTTTAGGTTACTATCATATCAATTTTATAGAAATGTAGAATGAAACATAACATATTTAATAATACATTTGACACCATGATTGAACATGGAAACCCAATTGGGGAAAAACCACTAGTAACATGCTACTCATTCTCACTCTTTTGAAGTGATCCCCTATGAAAGGTTAACCCTATTAAAGTTTACAATGCACATTGTTAAATGTGACTTGGTTAAAGGATTTCAATCACCCTATTAGGAGTGAGCCTTGTTAGAGGACTTTAGATTATTCACTTGGAATATCAATTGATTAAATGATTTATAAATGATAGTTACATCAACCTTAATCCAAATGATTTACCCTAGACTAGTACACTAATTAGAAAGTAACAATAATTTTTGATTTGATAAGAACTTACACCACACCTGCAGATTATAGATCTATGTTTTAGTCCCCCATTATGCCTATCTTTCACACACTTCAACTCTGATAGCTTGTTCACCCTTCAAGCATCCATAACCTTAAGCCTTCTTTCTTTACTTGCCAAAGTAGTCTCTTCTCTTAGGTTGCTAAATGAAGCAATACCCTAGACTCCTTTCCTTCCTTAGGTTCTCTTAGATGACAACATTTTGATGCAGGAGCATCTAGAGGTATAAGGGCAATCCAGTGTCACCCAAAAAAATGTACTTAGACTTAGTTTTTGTTTCATGTCTTTACATTTTTGGATACCCATTTGGGTCAAATAAAGGTTCCAACTCTCACAGTTCAACTATCAGTGTGCTAGAAAATCTCAAAAAAATAGGAGCATGCAATTTGGCCATCATTTTGGTGACCTAGAGGGTGTAAATTGGCTAGATGAATGTAATTTTTATTTAGAGCATTCCAGAAAAAGAATCAGGTCAAAAGGCCCCACGGTTTGAAAGTTATTGCAGTTTTTTAGGTTTTGGAGACCTCCTAAGAATGCTTTGAAGTCAGGTTAGGGGCATTAAATGACCTCAAAAAGGGCTGAAAATGGGGGATGAGCAAAGCTTTTCCATAGGGCTATAGAGCACTTCGAGAGCTTTCCAAAAATGTAAACGGTTCGTCAATCGGAGCTACAGTTCAAAAGTTATGCCTCCTAAAAGTTCGATTACCATTTCTCGATTCTTCTAGATTTGTACTGACTTCTAATGCAACTTCTAGAAACTTCTATTTGGTCGGTGGAAGCCTACTAGCACTTTCTAGAATGTACTCCTACTCCTTAACCCTCTGAGGTCTATTTAAGGAGATTTCTGGCATTGTAAAAAGTAGTTCAGAGTGGAGTTTGAGAGGAGGTACTGAAAGGAGAAATTATCTCCAGATTGATGCTATTGTAAGCCCTTAGGGAATGTTTTGAAGTTTATTTTCTCTATACTATTTGTACTAGCTTATTTTCTCAGTTAATACAATTTCCCTTTTCTATTGTGTCCATTTTGTTCTTTGGTTGTGTCCCCATCACATTTTCTTTTGACCAACCATCTCTATAAATAGAAAATTAAGATCTTTTTCCATTCATCCTCCTTCATCCATTATAGGGTTAGGTTGGATTAAGTAGGATTCAATGAATCTACCCATCATTTCATTTAATTCCCTTCTAGTAACTTCTCCTTCAATCCTTTATGAATTTTACTCAAAATGATTCATCTTGAACTCTATGCCACCAACTCACCAAGCATATCTTCCACATGGTTAACACAATCCAAGAAATCAAACTTGTCAACTCAGATTCATAAAATTCATGAACTTTCTCATAATGTTGACACTTGGTATTAACTTTCTTTTGATGCTTAGTGCATACTGCATTGCTTGACATTCACTATCAAAACATTGCTTATAGTAAAATTGAATTTTCTCAGCTCCAACAATTGTTTTTCTTGGCTTACTCTAACTTTTCTCAGCACCTACTATATAGATTGCTAAGCTTGGTAGATATACTTTATTTAACTTCTTCTTTTGAACTTAATCGATGTATCCATCCTTTGCAACCTTAAGTAGATTATCGATGCACTATAATATCACTATCTTAACTGATTCCTATATTCCTTTTCAATATCATAACTCAGCCTTTCTTCTATGTGCTATTGTTACCTCATTTGATCAAATCCTCTTCATCAATCAAGCAAATGATAGTACTCAAATCATCTAAGAAATTATTTTTCCAGCAAGTAGCAAGTTTGACATTAGTGATGAAATAATCATTGAAACACATATTTATAATAGTATCAATCTATTTTCAATAATCTCCTACTTTGGCATTGATGGCAAACCAAACTAACCAAACATAATTAGTATAACCAAAAATATACTAAAAGGAAAATAATTCTTTGTATTTAAATCTCTCCCTCTATCAACAAATTTTCATTTTCTGTATAGGTTACAAAATTCTATTATGACCAATAGATGATCAATCAACTCATCCTTATGACTGGCTTTGGATCACTTTTTTATATTTCCTTTGACATTAATCTCCCCTCACTAGGTATTCCATATTTCTTCTATGTTTTCTTTCATCTCCTTCTTTGAAAACAATATCTCCCTTAGTAGGATTTCTTCCTTGAACAAGATCTCTCCCTTCCAACAAGATTTCTCCCACTTTGACAACAATGCCGAAGACTTGTCATCTTAATATGCAGATATAAACATTTTTAGTTTCTCTCTCAGTCACTTAGCTTGTGATTGATTTGTAAATCCAACTCTTTGATTACTTTTGGTAGCTCCTAAAGTAGGATCCACTAGATCAATGAGTAGAATATGTCAATCAACTTGTTTGATGTGGGGCACTTCTCATCCTTCTTAGATAGCATTTGATAGGGGCATCACCCCTAGTTTACCTCTTAGATACTCATGAGCATCCTTAGGTAATTATTTTGTGAATATATCATCTATTTACTCTTTTGTGTTAACATATTCCATCTTCACATCTTTATCCTTAACTAACTCTCTCAAGTAATGATACTTGATTTCAATGTGCTTAGTCTTTGTATGCATCACATGGTTCTTTGATATATTTATAAAAATTGTATTATCACAATAAAGTATCATAGATTCAATGATTTCCTCCCTCATACCTTTGAGTATCTATTTAATCCATACAATGTATAATTTAGTGTAGCAGCAACATATTCAACTTCAGTAATAGATTGAGAGTTACAATATTCTTTCTTGCTAGTCCATGGAACCTGCCTTTTTCCTAAGAAAAATGCTTCTCCAATAGTTTTCTTTCTATCATCAATATTTCTAGTCTAATTAACATCAGTGTAGGCTCTTAATTGAAATTTCTCATTTTCTTGTAGTATAGATCATAGTCTTCTGCTCTTTTCAGATATCTCATTATTCTCTTAATAGCCATCAAATGGTTCTCCCTAGGATTAGTAGAGAATCTTGCAAATATCCCAATAGATAATGCAATATCAGGTCTATTGTGTACTACATATTGTAATTTTCCAATCATACACCTATATAATGTTTGATTCACCTCAACTAAATCATCATTCTTTGACAATTTATGTCATGTCACCATAGGTGCGCTTACTAGCCTAGAATCTTTTGATCCAAAATTTTTTAGTATCTCGTTTACATATTTTGACTGAGTGATGTATATACCATATTTTATTTGATGTACATGCAAAATCACAAAGAACTTGATCTTTCAAACCATAGACATATCAAATGATTAATTCATTTCATTTTCAAAAGCCTTACATAAAGTATCTTGACCTCCAAATATGATATCATAAACAAAAATTTTAGAGAGTAAAATACCATTTTCTTTCTCTATCTTCAAGTACATTTTTATTTTATTATCACTCCTCTCAAATCCAATCTTTATTAGATAATTATGAAGCCTTGCATACCATGCTCTTGGTGCTTTCTTTAGACCATATAATTTTTTGTGTAGCCTACATACTATATTCTTGTTGTTAGAATTAAAAAATCCTTCTTTTTGTTCTATATAAACATCTTCCTCCAATATACCATTTAGAAATGTAGACTTAATATCCATTTGATAAACATTGAAACCCTTTTATGTAGAGCAAGAAAGAAAAGTTCTTACTCCTTCCAATCTTGAAATAGGAGTGAAAGTTTCTCCATAGTCTATCCCTTCTTCTTGTGTATATCCTTTAAAAAGTAATCTTTATTTGTCCCTTGTGAGTTAACCATTTTTATCTAAATTTTTTTTGTACACACACTTGGTGCCAATCACATTTTTATCTTATAGTCTAGGAACTAGAGTCCATGTCTTATTTTTCTCAAATTGTTCAATCTCTTGTTTCATGGCTTTATTCCACCCAATATCTTCTAAGGAATCTTTGACTATTTTACTTTCTTGCACGCTCAATAAACATGTATAATTTCTCAACTTGTTCCTTGTCATTGGTCTAGCATCTTTATTTGCAATGATTCATGTAGTAGGATGATGTCTCTTGACATACTTTGACAATCTTGGTTTTGCTATGTTTTCCTTATTTGGTCTCTTAACTTCTAAATCTCTATGTACTTCTCTTTCATTTACACTAATCTCAAAACCAAAATGTGCCTCAACTTCATTCTATAACTCAGCACCTAAATGTAGCTCAATTCCTGAGTACAACTCAACATTCCTAGTATGTGACTTGGTAGTCACTGAAACTTGCTGCTGAATTGCAAATTGATTTACAACATCTTCATTCAAAGAAATACCTTCATAAAAGTATAAAAATGATTTTTATTCTATTGATTCCTTCAAAGGTTCAGCCTCATGTACTTCTATATATTCTTCAAATCTTACATTTGCACTTTTTACAACTTTGTTAGTGTTAATATTCAAACACTTATAAGCTTTATTTCTTGTGGAATAGCCAAGGAATATATCTTTTTTACTTTTTCATCTAATTTAATATTTCTAAAATCTTTGAGAATATAACACTTTCTTCTAAATACCTTAAAATATTTTACATTAGGTGAGTATCCATACCATAGTTCAAAAGGTGTTGAATGTGTGCCTTTCTTGACTTGTACATAGTTCAAGGTATAGACAACTATACTTACAAATTATTTGTAGTATTTCAAAGAAACATTGTTTTCCATCATGAGTGTCCTAGCATAGTCCATTATAGATTTGTTCCTCCTTTCAGCAATTTCATTTTGTGGAGGGGTCCTAGGAGCATATGTCTACCTTTTGATTCCTTTATCAATACAAAACATCTCATACTCATTTGATGTAAATTGTCCTCCTTTGTCAGATCTCAAATATTTTATATTTTTAGCTTTTTCCTTCTCAACTCTTGCTAAGTACCACTTAAACATTTGTAAAGCATCATATTTCTATTTCTGAAACATAATTATCATCATTCTAGAATAGTCATCAATAAATAGCATAATTTACTTATATCCTTTGTAGCTTTGAAAATCAATCAATCCACACAAGTCAGTATGAACAATCACTAATATTCCTATAGAGGAATGGGTCTTACCCTTAAAACTTGACTTAGTCATTTTGCCTAATTGACATTGTTTACACATCATATTGTTAGGTTTCTTCATCTTAGGTAAACCTCTAACTCTTATCATGTTACTAATACTAACCAAGTTATAAAAATTAACATGACATAAACTCTTGTGCCATATCCACAAATCATCAAATTATACAAATAAATAAGTACCATTATCCATATAAGGTAGAACATATTACCTCTAGTTCAATCACCTTTTCCAATTAGTATCATATATCTTAGCAATCTTGTTTTCAAACTCAACCTTACAACCTAAACTATTTAGTTGTGACACACTCAAAAAATTATAGTTAAGTTCTTCAATATAATAATCATTGTTACAAAAAATATTTTCTATGAGTTTGATAGAACCTTTTCCTTTTATTAGATAGGTTGCACCATTACCAAACCTTACACTATTTTCATCATAATAATTAAAGGTAATGAACTTACTATTATCTAGAGTCCTGTGATGTGAATGCCCACTGTCAATGATCTATGTATCATTTTTGTTCACACAAGACACTAGCATAGTTTTCTTGTCCTCATTAGATTCATTTTTCATTGCAACATACACCACTTCATGCTCATGATTGTCAGATCCATCTCTTGTTTCGTCTTTAGCAATGTAGCAGGGCTTCTTAACTTTGTCTATGTCATTTTTGTTGTCTTCATCTCTTATACTTTTGTATTTGTCTCCACCTCTTTAATTCTTCTTCTCTAGATATCTAGCAGCAATATGACCAACCTCATTGCAATAAAAAGACATGATAGGTAACTTACCTTTGAACTTTCCTTTACCTCTATGAAATCTCCTTGCTAGTAGTGCTTCAAGCTATTCTACATCTTTCTCATTTGTATCATTGTGACTAGAAACATATTTTATGTTTTTATTCTTCTTTTCATTAGGTTCCTTCAATGACAACTTGGCTTTCAAAGAAGATTCAACATTTTTAGGTTTGAAATTATCAAAATTAGATAGCTCAAAAGTAGTGAGCCTACCTACTAGACCTTCAAGTGTTAGATTAGAACCTGATATACATCTCAGTTCTTGTATTGTACAAACTCTAATAGCATAAATTGGAAACCATGTTTTCAAAAAAACTCTTAGTATAGTCTCATCATCTATTTTACCATTAACTCCTCTTATTGAATTAACATCTTTTATCTTAGAGAAATATTGAGCAATATTCTCAACTTGCATTCTCATATCATCAAACTTACCTCTAAGAATTTAAAATTTTTCTCTTAGAATGTTTGTGTCTCCTCCATAAATAGTGTGAAGAGCATCCCACATTTTCTTTGCACTATCATAACCCTTGATATCATCAAACTTAACATAGCTTAGAGAATAGGCAATCTCCAACATTGCCTAGGTGTGTTTATTCTTCTTTTTCATATCTTCAACAGTTAGGGCTCCAATGTGATCAACATGCTTTGTGGTGTTGGTAGATTGTGCATGATCTCCATGACCTCCTAGGTGTAGCTTCATAAGAATTTTCCATGGAGGAAAGTTATCTTTATTAAGCTTGTGTACCTCTCTTTTTTACATCTTGGTCTTCTTTCTTCTAGTACCTTCAAACTAGTCCTCTTCAATAGATGTCTCTGATATCAATTTCTGTAATTCTTTAGAATAATTGAGAGGGGGGATGTGAATCAATTATCCAAGGTCTAGATGTACAAATAAAACTTTTTATAGCATAGTGAACCCATATCCATAAATCATTTGCATCATGCATGCATCCGTTAGATCATACAATCACTTAAACTTGTAGGTTATTGTCAAATCAACTTTGCAAAAATGTAAGCATGAAACATAATAGATTCAATAACACATTTGACACCATGAATTAGCATGAAAAACCAATTTAGGAAAAACCATCCGTAACATGCTAGTCATTCTTACTCTTCTAAAGTGATGCCCTATGAAAGGCTAACCTTGTTAAAGGTTACAATGCACACTATTAAGTGTGACCTAGTTAAAAGATTTCAATCACCCTATTAGGAGTAAATCTTGTTAGAGGACTTTAGATCATTCACCTTTAATGTCACCTAGTTAAAGGATTTACAAATTTTTTTTAGGTCAACCCTAATTCAAAGGATTTAACATAGACATGTACAATGATTAAAAAGTAACAGTAAGGCTTGATCTGATTACAACTTACAAAAAACTTGCAAATCATAGATCTTTGTTTTAGTCCTCCATTATGTTTGGTTTTCACACACTTCATCTTTGACAACTTCTTCACCCTTTAAGCATCCATACTGTTAAGCCTTCTTTCTATACTTTCCAATGTAGTCTCTTCTCTTAGGTCACTGAATGAAGTAATACCATAGACTCCTTATCTTCCTTAGGTTCTCTCACATAATAGCCTTTGCTTATTACCAATTGTCTCTATAAATAGAAAATTAAGATCCTCTTTTTTTCATCCTCCTTCATCCATTTCAAGGTTTGGTTGGATTAGGTAGGATTCAATGAATCTACCAATCATTCCTTTTCATTCCCTTCTAGTAACTTCTCCTTCAATCCTCTTTGGATTTACCTCAAAATGGTTCATCTTGAATTTTGTGCCACCAGCTCATCAAGCTTATCTTCCACATGGTTCACACAATCCAAGAAATCAAAGTTGTCAGCTTAGATTCATCGAATTTATGATCTTTCTCATAATGTTGACACTTGGTATTAACTTGCTTCTAATGCTCGACAGATACTACGTTGCTTGACATCCACTATTAAAACACACTGCACGAACTATAGTTTTCTAGAGCTTGGCTCCAACTAAACTTTACTTAGCTTACACTAAAATTGACTTTTCTTGGCTTCAACTAATTTTTGACTTGTCCTACACTAAATTTTCTTGGTACCTACTGTGCAAATTGTTAATCTTGGCAAACATACCTCATTTTACTTGTTCTTCTAAAATTAATCAGTGAATCCATCCTTTGCAACCATTAGTATATTATGAATGCAATATAATATCACTTTCTTAACTAATCTATGTACTTCTTTTCCATATCATAACTCAACCTTTCCTCTATGTTCTATTGTTACCCAAGTTTATCAAATCCTCTTCAACAATCAAACAAATGATAGTGCTCAAATCATCTAAACAATTGCCTTACCAACAAGTAGAAAGTTTGGCATAAATGACAAAAACATGATTGAAACACATAATTATACTTGTATCAATCTATTCTCATCAAGGTCATACTACCAATGTTTGCAAGAGAAAGACTACAAGGATAAAAGCATAGATCCATGTCACTATTTAGGATAAAAAAACTTGTTTTCATCAAATCTCATTTCTCTATCAAAAATGACTTTTCTCAAAAAATAAAAATACCCTTTTATAGATATCAAATTCAATATCATTATTATATAAAATTTTGAGCATTTTGATTAGTTATAATATGTTATCATTTCAAAATTTTATAATTTGATATTTCAATATTTTAGAAGATGCTCCTCCATAAAAGGAGAAAAAATAGTATATCATATCAAAAAAAGTTTTAAAAAATTATATTTATCTCTAGAGGAGAGAGTCCTCTTCACGAATATGTATTTTCTTTTCAAGAAGGTGTAGATTTGACAGGAAAGTTTTGATGAGAGGAATAAACTATTGGATTCTTATAATGTCAAGCTTGAGTAATTATAACAAACAAAATATACATTTAAAATAGTTTCTTTCTTTTTTTTCCCCTATCTATAAAGTCATCAATAAGATATTTTAAAATCAGAACAAAAGTAGATGATTTACATATACTTGTTTGACAAGAACTACACCCTATATTTTTAACAGTTAAAAAAGAGACTTCAAAATAAAAGCAAATGAATAAATTCTTTCTTGAAAAAATTATATAAATTATAGGCATAAAATTCATCCAATTCTACACATTTCATTAGCTTACATCATCTTCAAATTCTAAACACAAATACCATTTTTTTTCATTAATGTTGAGCTGTCACATTCTAATATCTCATTTCTTTATAAAAGGTGACATAGGCTTATACTTTTACCTAAAAATTAGAATCCTAAGAAGAAGTTCATGGGTCACTACCAAAAATGCAACAAAAAAGGACATTAGGCACATGAATGCAGAAGCAAGACATTGAGCAAACAAAAATTTGAAGGATACCGGTACAACTATGAAAAGTAAGGACATAAAGCATATGAATTCAGATCCAAGCCCAAATGGTCATCAAACAAGAAGAAAAAGGTAAAGAATAATGATAAATCTTCTAATTGGAATTCTAATACTAGATATAGTTGTCACTATTGTCAAGAGTATGGATATGTTGCTGAAAATTGCATACGAACAAATGTTCAAGTGACTACAAAAGATGGTTGTGTGCAAACTACATGTTTTAGTTGCTTAAAGACTACTCACATAATTAGGAATTGTCCAACAAGGATAAGAGCTCCAAGTAGTGAATTAAACAAAGGAAAAGAAAAGGTAGATGTTGAGAATGTTAGAGATGAGATGAACAAGACATGGAAGAGAAAGGAAGATTGTAGAACATCAAGTTCATATGGGATCACTTCACCCAATGATTGAGGTGATCAGACCACCTCTAATTAAGAAATAAAGAGGTATGTATGGAACTAATATTTAGAAGATATAATATACATCAGTTCCAAGGATTTAGTTTTGAAAAGATTATATTTTCCTAAAGAAAGATGTAAAGTGTTGTTTGGAATATAAGAATAAATCTTTTAGTTTTGTCATTTTTTATGTTACTCCTAAGCATGAAATATTTTACTTAAGCTATTGAGTGAAATCTAGTTGATGACAAGCTAACAAAAGTGATAGTGTTGAATGATCTCATAGTGGTTGTCAAGCATAAAGGAAACTACATAGAAGTTGAGTGAGTTGAAATTTCTATTCAAGCCCAGCTTATAGCTATGCAAGAATTAAGCATTAATTGCAAAGTTTTAAGGTCTATATGATTAATTTCAACTCATTTTACATGATTTAAATCTAGAGAGAGCAAAAAGAGCTAAAGGAAAATTGAAGAGTTCATTCCAAGTGTTCGTAGAGTGAGTTCAACCACTGTTTGACACCATTCATCAAATTTGTGAAGGTATTTGTTCTGTTCCAAACTACTCTATTTGAATTTGTGCAAACCCTAGGTATTAAATGTGATGTCTTTTTCTTCTAATACTAAGGTCAAAGAGGGAAAAGGATTTTTAAATGTCCAATTAATCAGCAATAAGATTAAACAACTAAATTTTAAAGCCATTCCTTACATTTCTTACAAACAAGATCTATCTGGGGCATAATCCATGATACCACTACAAGTATTAATGATTCAAGATGTGAGATGTTGTTACACATGCAAGGTAGGTAGCATAGGTGACATGGAAATCAAGGACCTATATGGAAAACTGTGTGAAAATGGTGCTGAAGGAGGAATGCAAAATTGTAGAAAGAAAATGGTTAACCGATGCCCTAGATTTCCCCAACATCTTTAAGACAAAATGCATAAAGATTTTTTTGAGAAGAATTCATGATAATTCAACATGGTTAGAGAATTGGCCTATAAAGATTATGAAGAAGATTGTGTAAAGTGTAATAGGGACCTATAGAGATTACCTAGTTTTCCATAGTGACCACAAGTAGGTCTTTCATTCTTTTGAGCTCCTTGTTTGGATGATTCACCTTCTTCTATATATCTAATTCCTGCTTTTGTTTTCTGTCTGTATTAGATTTGTTCATTTAATTGATCCATGTTTTCTTGAAATTTCATCATCCTCCATTGGTTTTCTTTTTAGTATTTAAATCATTCTGCAATCTTTCATTTTCTGATCTTAGATTCATGATTTCTTCATTTTTATTAGTAAGTTGATCAATGAAGTCTACTTGTTGAAGGGATAGATGTTGAATTTCATTATTCTTTCTTTCTAATTCTTCTTTTATCTTATTTTTCTCTTCCATGACTTCACAAAATATTACTGACTAAATCTCTTGCTCTCTTTTCAATTTCCTTACTTCTTCTTGAAGTGTACCATTATTTTCTAATAGTTCTCTAAATTGCTTCATTAGCTTCATCTGAATTATTTTCTAAATGGATATCTTCAATTCTTTCTTTAGTTTAGAGTTTTTCAATCATCTATACTACAAGATCTTTTCTTCTTTATAGAGATTGAGAGAGTTGCTCTTTTTCTTTCTTAAGTTGCCCAATGGCCAATTCCAAAACTATTATTTCATTATCAATAGCCTTATCAAGTCTAAATATCACCATTGATTCTAATCTTTGCTCAACTTGTTAAACATCTTCTTTGAGAACCACAAATCTCTAATACAATTTTTTTGAAATATAAGATAGTCTAAGTTAATAAGAGGAGAGGGGTGAATCACTAACCAATAAAACTTAATCTTAATTTTCCAATTAATCGTTCATATGTATTCTAATCTAGTTGCATGGATGAAAAATTGAAAGCATGAAATCATTTGTAACACCTTGACATAGAACATGATGACCCAAAAACCTTCCAAATAGAAAGTAAAATTGGGGTGGGGATGATACCCACAAGCTTTAGTATTGCAGTATAAAGTTGGCATGTTAAGACTTACATTGATCACTTTTGATTATGTACCCTGTTAGGAGCAATAAGGACTCCTAGGTCTACCTTGCAAAAAGATTTACAAATATACAATGAAGTAAGCACTTGGTAAAGAGATTTACAAAGGACTATTAAGTCTTCCTTATGAAAGGATTTAATTGTTTCACATGTTAGGATGAAGTTATTCCTAATCTTTGATTTAAAACTTTGATTTGTTGAATGAGATTCCTTTGGAGTGTAATGATCACCTTGTTGTAATAGATAAATCTTTGCTGCTCCTTATACTACTTGTAGCCTTCTTACTTTGCACCTTTTTCTCTTAGTGTATTTTATCAATATTCAATGCTCATACTTTTTGGATATAATGCATTTCATATATACCAATCCAAATTACAATTCATCTAAGTCAACTGTAATACAAGTTTTGCCTTAACACACAAAGTCAGCCTAATTGTAGGTACTCAAGTTTTGAAGACAAACTCAATGAGATTTTGACACTCAACAACCATTATCAATGCTTGACATCATCATGCACTTGGTAGACATCTCATACTAATCACTTCCAAGTAGTCTGGACTCATTTTGCACTGGTGACTTGGTGAATATTGTAACACTTGACATATAAACTGAATTAGTTGATTGACATTGCATAGCTTCGTCAATACTACCACTATGAGATCAATATAAAATAAATCACTTGGTTGACATGACATAGATTGATCAATACTAGATTCATGTTATTAAAGCTCTGAACTTGGTAAGTAGTAGAAAACTCGGTTTGCATAGAAAAACTCGATAAACACTATGAAACTTAGTTTAAATTGATATTCACAAACTTAGTAGATACTGCTTGGTATGAACTGAATATTGTTCGTAGAACTTGGTATAGCCTAAGTTACTTGGTTAACATTGTAGGCTACAAGATAAGCTCAATAGCTACAAACCATATAATTAAGTGTGTGTGTCACTAATAAACAAACATGACTATAATGTCAATAAGTGTAGCATTCCTATAGCCATGTGATGAGGATAATGCTAAATTGGGAAAGCTAATTATGAATCTTTATCTTTGGTATGTGTTGTGGTTTTTGTGTGTGCTAATCTCATTTAGAAAAGGATAAGTGAACAAGAAAAGAAAAGTCAACATTGAAGTGACATCATCAAGACAATGAACTTATTTCAAGATTCACAATGGCTCCATCATTTCTAGTAGGTGATAGTTGTTGTTGTAGACTACGTCAATTTATTCAGATCTTGGCCTTTGAGTTTCCAATTTAGTTACTCTTCCATGGGGGTTGGCATGGAAGGTGAACTTAGCTCATGATTAAGTAGGAATTAGACTTTAGCTTTGTTGAAATAGTTATACCCTATTGCTCCTGTAGCCACCTAGTAGTTGAACCATGATTGTGTTATGCAACATAGGTGCATAGCTAGGTTTGTCATTTGCAACACTATCTTAAGCTCTAAGTTAAGTTGTTGTTTCCATTCCTAGTATAGATTTACTTTATCAATCATCTTTTCTTTAGTTTTAATTACTTTAAAGGTAAACTAGAGCATATAATTTGTAGTCACCATTTCAAGTTTATGCTTCTAAATTCACAAATCAAATGAATTCGATATGTCATTTTAAGTAAGATATCTGATGTTGTTTAACCATAGAATCATTGTAAAAGGATGTCCAATCCTTCATTACTAAGGTATTATACTAACCACTCAACCAAAAAAACCCTAGTAAGAGGAAATGTCTGTAAGCTAAACCTAGATGAATCATATGATAGAGGCATGAAACTAAATAACATTATTCATATGGAAATCAAGTTTAAAAATTATGTCATAGCTCACAAGATCTATAGTTCAAGCCAACCCAAAAATTTTCATTGTGAAGCAGTAGACCTAACATACAAGGTGGTGAAGAAAAACCTATCATTTGATCTTTAAAAGCTACAACATATTCAGTTGATAAAGAACATGGAGAGCATCTAAGCTTCCAAGAATAATTCATGTAAGTTTGGCTCTCTTTAGATGTATTTATATTTCTATATAGAAAAATTCTTTCCATCAAAAGGAAATTTTATATGGAGGGACACACCTGTACTATATCATATCAGTGATTTCATTGGCGAAATGAGTGATAATTTTGCTGGCATCATGGATGCATATTTTTAGAACTTGAAGGAAAAGATGGAAAATAGGTTTAGGATCCTTAAGAAATTTCTTGATTATTATGAGAAAGGCATATATTTCCTAGTTGACTATGATAGAGTTCATATTCAAGTAGTCAGACTTAGGATTGCATGGGTTAGACCATTGGGTTATGAAGTTAACATTGATGAAACAAGAGACATTATTGAAACCCTTATTAATGAACTAGTGGTTTCTAACACTGCTTATTTTGGAACTTATGAAGAAGAGAAAACCAAAATATCACTTGAGATTCATATTCCTCAAATTTTGAAAAGAGGAATGAAAATAATTGTAAACCTTGAGAAGAAATTTGCTAAATCTGATACCCCTCTCATGCTTAGTGTGGGTAAAGGTGATGATATAGAAGAGGAAGAAGAAGATGAAGTTGATCATAAAGAAGAAGAGACAAATGAACCTCCAATGAAGAAAAAAAAAACACTATCAAGGGGTGAAAACATGGATTTGTGTCACCTTTTGTGCTAACTTTATAGATTTGGTAGGACCAAATCCAATAGCACACCTTTCAGCTAGAATGATTCCTGTTGAATCCATGTGGCACTAAGTAGATGCCACATGACATGTACACCTCCACAAGGTTTTGGACAAAATCAATCCAACCAGACCAAGTCCACCTAGATCAATTTCAACCAAAACCTAAAAAATTATATAGCCCACAAAAATCCAATCCATCACTCATTTGCATGAAACAAGTTTGCTGAAATTGTAGAGTGGGAAGGGCTATAGGGTAATTCAGTTAGATTAGGTGTGTCAACAATTTTTCCTCAATTTTTAATATGTTTTAAATTTTATTTTATGTTTAGTTAGGAAAAAATATAGTTTTTAATTTTTATGATTTTAAACAGTACAAATAGTCTATTATTATTATTATACATCTATGTTTCTAAGTAGTGTATTAATTTTTAAATATTGCAATATTAGATAACTTAGAAAATATATTGAAATTTAGTAAAGTTTAGATATTATTAGAAAAATTAGAAAAATTGTAATACATTATTTAGAGAATATAGTAGAAAATTATATTGAAAATATTAGAAAATTTAGAAAATATTAGAGTAGTTAGAAACTTTTGAATGTTTAGAAAATAGTAAAATATTAGAGAATTTAAATATTTTGTTTTTGTTTTTTCTAGAAATCATTATAAATTGTTAGGTAGAAGTTTAGAAACTACTACTTGAAATACTTGATAAAAATAATGCATTTTTAGAAAATAGTACAAAAGTTTTTCTAAATCATTGAAGAAAATGAAATTAGTAACTAAAACCATTAGCTTGAACTAAATTAGACTCTACCTCATATAGTGAACCCAATTAAATTCTAATTGAAACCTTAACATTGAGCTTTATAACTTATAGGCAAGATAAAAACTTAATATTGAATGGAATTAAACCACAACATTAAACCTAATCAAACTCTAACTAAAACTCTCACATTGAACCAAATTAGACTCTAACTTCTATATTGAACCTTAAATCCAAATATGTTGACCTAAACCCTAAAATTTTAACCCTCTATCTCTCTCTAACTCCAAAATCCTATCTCTCTAAATCATCAACCTATCTCTAATCCCATAATCCCTAAACCTACCTCTCTCTCTCTCTCTCTCTCTCTCTCTCTCTCTCTCTCTCTCTCTCTCTCTCTCTCTCTCTCTCTCTCTCTCTCTCTCTCACTCTCTCTCACATAACTTCATCTCTCTCAACCCTAACCCCATACCACCCCCCCCGTCTCTCTCTCTCGCACATAACTTCCTGTCTTCAAACCTTAATATCCTATCACTCTTCTAGATCTCAAAATTTCAACCCTACATCTCTCTAACTCCTAAACCCCATCTCTCTAAACCCTAAATTGCTCTCTAACCCCATAATCCCTAGGCTTGTTATCTAAATTTGATTTATACCTATTACTAAAATCAAAATGTAATGTAGAGCTTAACATTTCTTTATATGTTTTACAATAGGTCTATTTAGCAAGATTCATGTAGTGTGTTTTAATTTAGGGTCAGTGCAAGAAGTCCAGTATCACTTTTGGCCAAAAAGTGGAAGTGTTTTTCCTATTTTTGAAATATATTCTCAATTGATGACAAAATTTGAGCCATTTAGAGATTAAATATAAAAAACCTTCATGAATAAAAATTTTAGTGCCTAGGATTTTCTTTTTGAATATGTCATTTATTTGTACACCCATATGATAGATTTTTTTTTGTTATGGATCTTTAAAAACCACTTTTTAAATTGCATGTTTGAGGACCATATGACACTCGTGTACAAACACCATAATTTTACACAAATAAATGAATTTTTGCAAATCCTTTTAAACAAAGTTACTTGACACACCAAAGATTGATGAGAATATTTTTCTTGAATTTTTTAATGAATATTTAAAAAAAAAAAAATTAATTGACAAGTAAATTAATTTCTAAAACCTTTCATGTACAGATACCATAATTGAAACAATTTTTTTTTTTTTTTTTTAAAGCAAAACTTTAAAAAAATTCTACAAGGATTAATGATATGTAAATTAATTTACAAAATATGAAAAAGTTAAAATGTTGTAGAGAATATCACTATTTAACATTTAAGAGATAGTTTTGATTAATAAATAATGGAAAAATAGAAAATGAACTCATAACACTATAAAATTTACATTTGTGAAATCATAATAGTAAGACCTATAATGAGTTTTTTTCTCGTCAAAAAATTCAATGGGGATGACCATATAAAAATTCCAACAATCCCTCAAATTGTTAATTAAATGCCTTTGAAAAAATTATTCATAAAGGCATAGGCTTGGTGGGACCAAGCTTATGCCATGCCTTTCCCCAAGGCAGAACCCCATGCAAATTTGTAGCCATTCCAAATTCGCGCCCATGTCACTAAAATAGGGCACCTAATTTGTAATTCAAAAATTGGCTGCCCAATTTGGTTTTAGCCATTAACCGAAACAAGCACCCAATTTTTAAACAATTAGGTACCCAATTCTAATCTACCTGTTGGACCACAAAAGATCACCACACATGAATTTTCAATGATTATAATGATCAAATGTTAGTTTCAATTTGCAACAATGACTTTCTATCATAGTTATTTTGTTTCTTGTCTCTTCTACAATTTGTAAGTTGTTGATTTGAATTCAAAATTGGTGCAAACATAGGATCAAATCAATGAAGAAAGAAGAAAGTAAAAGTTCTAACAAATGAGGAGATTGTAGAAAATAAAGAGAATGAAGCACAACATCGACAAGAGAGAAGACAAAGAATTAGAGAGTTGAGCAATGTTTCAAAGGAGGAAAACATTGAGGATACCACAATGGATGAAGAGGCTAAAGAAGAGAACTGAAAAGAAGGAGATTCAAGTGTACATTCCAATCAAACATTCAATATAGGTGTGTCTCCAAACCCTCAAAATGTTTCTCATGATGAAATTGGTGACCTTTAAGAAGTAGCTTATGATTTAAATGATTTAGATTTTCTTCATGAGAATAGATTTCCAAATAATCATGCACAAAAAAATCTAATGGAAATGCATGCTCCTAAAGAAATACTAAGAAAAAATGAAAATGACATTCAAATTCCAAATAACAATGAAAATGAAATGTCAATTCAAAATAACAATTGTATGAATGTAGACATGGAAAGACCAATTACTGAACAAACATGTTAGAATGATACTAAAGTGCTTGAACATAATTTTCATTTTCCTAATGATGTGCTAGATAATCTTGAGGGATTCATTTCATGGAGACAAATTAGGAAATGTGCTAATAGATTATATAGACATTTTTTTAATAATAAGAAACTTGGGTTTCAATGTTAGTTGATATTACAACTAATTAAAATGTCTAAAATGAGAAAAGTAATGAAAAGGTTAGGAATGTATGCAAAATCCAAGAATAAAAATGAGCCTTTAAAACAAGTTGTATCCATTGTTGCCAGTGGCTTTGATATTATCAGAAAGAGAAGTAACTCTAAAGTTAAGAATGTAGCACGACAAGAAATAACAATAGCTTTAGCTAACAAATCAACAATTGAAAAAACATTGATTAGCAACATAAGTGGATATCTTAATGTGAATCATACAACTTTAGAAAGAGCTATAGAAACAAGGGTTAACTTTGAATGTGATCTAGCCAATATTTTTTGGAATTCTAGTGGTAGACTCTCGAGATGTGATATGAAACTTACTAAAGAAGTCAAAAGTTTGGTTGAAAATTTTTGGCATGATAATACAAGAGTATCACCTAATTCAAGAGATGTTATTAAATTGAGAATTGGCTCAAAAATATGTGATTCACATCCTAAACACCTTTTGGACATGACTCAAACTAAATTATTTAGAAAATTCATAGATGGCATGTTCAATTTCATTACCATTATGACGTATTTTGATCTATATGTGGTACCATTCATAATAAAAAAATGTTGCAGGAATGTGGTATAAAAATACCACCTCAAACTATAAAGGATTTCATATCAAGTTTATTTTGTAAGCCACATAACTAAGTTTATTTCATATCTAGTTATAGATAAAGTTAGTTGTCATGTATTTATGGATGTGTTTAAGACTGTGATCATACCAAAATATGTTAAACACTCTCAATATGCTAGATGGGTTGATGGAATTTTTTTGCATATGTAAGAATACATTTTCAATCGGTACTATACTTTTAGTTGTTGACTTTGTAGAGAACTAAAAACTTGCACTGGAAGATGAGGTACAACCACAATATTACATTTCAATGCAAGTAACAATTTATGTTCATAAAGTTTATAGGCATGCACTTGATAGTATAGAGGAGGATCAAAAAATATTGAGAGAGTACCATTTCTATATAACTGATAATAAAATTCATTCATCTAAGTTTGTCTAATATTATTTCAAGGTCTTTTATGATCATTTTAAAGAGACAGAAATTCAAATGAAACAACATTGGATATGGTTAGATAATTATACAGGACGATTCAAGAATGCTAGAATGTTCTATTGGTTGAGTAGGACACATAGGAAAACTAATATCCACCATGTGTGGATTTTTTTTTAGGTTGGACAATGTAAAGGAGAACATGATGGTGTTGTTGCATGCATGAAGAGAGGCCTTAGTAGAGAGCAATTAAAATTTGAGGAAAAAGCCAAATTCAAAAATGCACATGAGATTATCGAATGGTGTAACAAATATTTATACACGGGATCAAGTTAGAACTCTACAATAAAATGTTTCTTCTACCTAGTTGAAGAGAAGAATATCCTTTCAAGATATGACTATGATACAATTAGTTGGTCAGCTAAATGGCATTCATTTAGGAGTTCAGATTCTAAAACTTGGACTATATGGACTAGGGAGCTTGCTTTTTTTTGTTAGTTTTGTCTTGCAAGTGAATGAGAAGAATGGGAGAATATAGAATGGGTTAAAAGTTGGCAACAAAAATCATTAGCACCTACTAACACACATTTTCAAGATGATATAGTAAATGAAGGCCAAGGTGTTACTTTTGCATTAAAAGACTATGGTCATATTTCACACCTCATACAACCTTGTATGCACAATTAAATTAGATTTTGTTGTCATCATGATTCAATTTATATTATTTATTTATGTTGATGTCATTAATATAATTCAAGTACATGTCTTTAATATATTATTTATATATGTACACATGTGATCAAAGTGTTAATGTACTTTATCTTATCTTGTAGGACATGTTTATGTTGTTATTGCACCTAATGATAATGATGAATAGACTAAGTATTGGCTAGCTAGATGTGTCAAACCTAAGAAAAAATAGATATGCCATCAAGTAGATGATGACGTTTTTGAGTATCCAATTAGGTCTATACTTATAGCTAGCACCTAGCTACATACATGCCTAACAAGAAGAAATGGTTTACCAACATTTGAAGACTACCAATCTAAAAAGAAGATTTTACACTATTCTCATTTGGTTGTGGCAGTGAATATAAAATTAGAAAGACACAAAGGGAGACCCACCAATAAGGTATTATGGTCAATTTAAATGGATGAGCATGAGACAATCATAGATGTATTACAAAAGAGAGAGGATGCAAATGGTACAATGGGATGACTACATTTAAATCAAACAAATGAAAGTTTTTGTCTTTATTGTGCTATTTCTATATATGTACTTATATAATTTAATTACATGTATTTATGTGTTATTAATAGAAAATTAGAGAACTTATGTATTCCTCTTATTCAGGTCTCAATTACAATTTATGCAAATTTAAATATTAAGGTGGATCAAACATCAACATCTTGTGCAATTACATATAGTGATTACATAAAAATTACACATATTTACATAGTTTATATAACTCATACTAATTTATGCTTTTATTAACATGTGTTTTTAAAAAAAAAAAAATTATTTTACAAGACCTCATTTGAAGATATGTGTTGAACCAATTTTATATTTTTAGTTCACTTCTATTTATGTCATTGACATTGTCTTACATATATCATGAAACATGTTGTAAACATTTAAAAATACGATTTTACTTCTATTTGAAAGTTAAAGGTGTGCACTTGATATTATAAATCAATTGTCAATTCATGTAAGGAACTCCTATTTTTTTCCATTAGTTTTACATTAAAACATGATTAAATTAATGTTTAAATATAAATAGGTAAAATTATTGTTCATGTACCATATAATTACAAAATGTGTCATAACATGAATAAAATGTCACAATAAGGAAAATAGTTCATACTTACAACATGATAACATAATAATATATACTACATACACTAGCATGATAAGAAGTCATTAAAGAATAGTACATAGTCTAACATGTCATAACATGATCTATGAAGTCAAAAAATACATATAATATAGTTAATTGTCCTAATACAAAGTGTATCAAAATAAATAATATGTGTCATAAAAACACAATCTAAAGGTGCCAAAAAGACCTAATCTATCTAATCTGTAGTCCTCTTTAGTCCACATGACAAGGACTCAGATGGATCATCCAGTGTAACATGAGTTGTCTCATCATGTGGGACACCTCATGAGCTAGATGGATCATCTTATGTAACATGAAGTGTCTCATCATGTACATGCTTAATTGAAATGGGTTTCAAAATATAGCTTACAAATAAATTAAATATTCCCTACATAATAAAAATAATACCACATTAGATGGGTGTCCCTCTATAATGGAAAGAGGTGCACTATGAAAGCTACCAAATGTGGTAGTGGTGAGGTCCTATAATTTACAATGCATGTACATTATTAAAATTTGATAAAGAGCATAATGAACTATGTATGTACATAAATCCCAATACTAACCTTGAAGGATGATGTAGGTACCTCCATCTAGCTTAGTTCCATACTCTTAGCAACACTCATGGTGACATAGTCCAAAAATTATGGATATATGTTTGTTGAGTAAAAATTATATATACATGAATTACAAAGTATGTAAACTAAAAAAGTACATAATTTGTACACTACATTTGTTATAAACTATAAAAGCATGTATGTATATATCATACATGAGTAGTAGCCAATGTCATGGATGTATCATGTCTCATATGATCAAAAGATGGAGTTGAAAATAAACTATACTGAGGCGTATATGGATAACTATGATCCATCTCCTATTCATAAAACCAAAACACATAAAATTAGACACATGAATCAAAGTTGAAGATTATAAGTTAATAACAATGTACATACATAAAAATAGTACAAATTGTTTTTCTTGAGTCAAAAGTTCATACTATAGGTATTTGAGGCTACGCCTTAGTGGTCAATGGATCAGGACCTGTACTGACTGATAATTGTGTAGTAGCCAACAATCCATAAAAAATTAAATAAAAAGAACATATGGGCACATGTTATTAAATTTGAGTTCAAATTTACATTATATATAGTGTAATTCAAAGTGCATACTGTATGAGGGATGCCAATGTATGTAGATCTTGAAAAAAGACAATATTGCCTCCTACGAGGAATAATATCATCCATCCTCTATTATTTCAAAATCAACATAATTTAATATGGTTAATACAATTAAAAATGTATTTTGAAAGTAAATAATTATGTACTTTATTTAAATTTTAATTAAATTTTTACTTGTTTCTCCTGAATGTCTCTAGGCTCTCCCTACATTAGCTCAAAAAATGATGTCACATCAATATCATCACTATCATCACCATGGGTAGCGTATTCATTATCATCAAAATTAGCACCCTTGTCATAATGGTCATTATGTGTTGCATCAACATCACTCTAGGGGCCTCTGCAGATATCTCCACAACTAGTACAAATGTGTCCAAATGGATGAATATCTCTCACCTACTCGATGATGGTTTGGCATTGGGACAATTGGTGCAAGAAGAGGTACAAGAGGCTGAGGCCATATGAAATTCCTTCTTCTATCACTCAACTTTTCCCCAAGCCTATCCTGAGGCATCCCTCAACCAACAGCTTGAAATGATATAATATCAAAATAATTGGGTTTTAAACCCAATTCAAAATCAGCCCATAGCTTCCTAAGGAAGCACATGGACACCTCTTGATTTGCATATGGTGGATGGTAAAATACCATCCACCACTGCTCCCAAAAGCATGTTGATATATGTGGATGCATGCACCATCTAATATAAATGTGAGGCTTCTTCTCACTAATCTCATCACCCATCTCAAGGTTTACAAGTTATCTTGTAAAATGTCATTTAACTATTTTGATCTTATGGACCTCTCTATAGGATAGGCCATCAGAATAAAAGGCATGCATGTTTTTCCTCCATAATCTAAAGCTATCAATATTAGAATCCAAATGTTGCATAGAGTGAACGATGCCTTGCACACTATTTGCAAGGTGTAGTAGGTGAGGAGGGGGGTGGGCCTCATGCCTGATACTCTCAATATCTCGCATGAGGTCACTAAGATTATGCCTCATGCTCTCTTGTAGATCCTCTATAGTAGGTGGTGGAGGAGGACTAGGTGGTTGTGGAGGTGGAGGTGGGGATGGCAGGGGTGGAGGTGAGGGTGGGGGAGGGGGAGTGGGTGGGGGTGTGTCCATCAAATATAATCTTCATATGTGTTTAAACAACATAAAAAATCACAAAATTACTATTTAATAAAATAAATCTAAAATATCAATTATATAAATGCATAGATCTTTAAAATCATATTAGTTAAATAAATATAGCTAAACACTTAAGTAAACTTTAATGTTAAGGCCAATTGAACATTATACCAAATTTAAGCCTAATCATAAAATAATACTCCAAAAAACTATATTAATAAATCAACTAAAATGTGAATTCTAAAATTATCATATATAAATATGTTTATGATAATGACTTAGCAAATTTGTATGATTAAGGTTCAATATTAAAACATTAGGATTGAACACATAAGTAAGATTGTGGTTTGGGTTATAGATATGGACATGTTTTCGAAAAGTACCAAATTTTATTATGATAAATGGAAGATAGAAATATCTTTCTTATGGTTTTGGTTTAGGTCCCAATTTATTTCAAAGAGGGAAATCCATACATTTTTGTGACTGTAGGTCTTAAAATTGTCAAAACTAGGGTTTCTATGATAAATGGAGAATTCCTCTTAATCCCATAATTCAAAAGTCTCATTCTTGGGGAAATTAAGGGTTTCTACATATATTATATACTTATTCTTTGATAAGAGCAAGCAATTATGCGTAGAATCCATAAAAACAAGGGCCTGGTAGAAAGATGATCATTTGGTGGAGTCAAAAGCTAAGATTTTATAATCTCATAGGACTTTGAAAAGGGCATCCAATTTTTTGGTTTGTTTTAGATGTCCTTTAGAAGAATTTTGAATTAACTCCAAAATACTCTATATGAAGGGATAATTGCTATTAGGTCTCTACTAGACCTAATTGGATGAAATACTACTTGGGAATACAAGGGCTATTTTACAGGGTTAAATTGGTGTTGTTGAGTTAGTAGAAAGGTGTTGAAGATTTCCTTGGAAAGGTTAATATTTTGAAATTCCAAGGGAAGTCTGTTTGGTTGAACCTAGATTGTAAAGCCTTCGTGAGACTCACCATATGAAGATTGGATTGTCTTGTAAGAAATTCATTAGAGAGGACCATAAAAAAGTGCTTTATTTGATTATACCTAGTTTATAAATATACTAATAGGATTCCAATCGTCATCCTATAGGGTGGTTAAAATCTAGTTTGGGTGTTTGGGACAAACACCTTGCCCTCATGTGTATTAGAATCTTAGGATTTGGCACAAGTTTTTCTACATAAACTTGTTTTACTTCTTCCCTAATTGAGGAGAAATGAAAACCCTAGTGAATGTAAATTTGTTTCATATCCAACGGATGTATCTCCTATTGGAATTACAAATGGGAAACATATACTTCTTAGAGGGTGGAAGGGGGTGGGGGAGGGGGGGGGGGTGTGTGGGATGAATCTAAAGTCCTAATCTTTAACCAATACATGCATTAAGATATTAAAATAACATGTAAAATAAATGCATCCACAAAAATTCTTGACACCAAATATGATTACATAGAAACCCTCCATATGAGAAGGTAAAACTGGGGTGGGGATGACAACCACAATTCTTCACTAATGCAGCAATAAAATGCCACCTGTTAAGGTTACATATTTTGACCATTTTCATGATCTGCCCTTTGAAAGGCCTACCCTATTAAAGGCTTAAAAAAGATATTTAGATCCTACCCTATTAAAGGATTTTGAACACCCTCTTAGAAGTCTACCTTGTTAAAGAACCTTCAAAACATTCACTTGGACTATCATCCTGTTAAAGGATTTTACAATGACAAAGGATTTTACCTTGTTGATACATTTGTTAGAAAGTAACAATAGAATATTTGATTTGACAACTTACAATCTTGTATAGCTGATTTTATATCTCAATTTAGTCCATCTTGATCCTCATGATCTGTTATAACAATGTTGTATGACTTCTCCTCTGTTCTGCTAATTGATTTTGCAATTCTATTACTCTTCTAAGTTAGCTTGAATACTCTATGATCAATCCATCCCTTTTCTCCCTTCAATTCTTCACTTACATCACTTCCTCATGCATTTTGAATTATGTGTGTTGTATTCCTTATAACAACTTTGGTGGCTTAGGTTTAGGTATAAATCTATGGCTGAGATTCATCCATTTTGTTGTTTAACCTTTCCAATTTTCTAATTGGTTGAATTTTGATTGTATAGGAAAACCAAATAGATTTGATCTTATTTTATAAAGCTTTGAGATCTATCCAAAAGTTGGCAAAAAAGTAGTTTACATAGTTGTTTGTTCCATCAAAAACAACTAGGTCCATTTTTTGTTACTCAACACTTGATAATACTGATTCTCAACACTTAATATAATTTCATCTTGCTCGACACCTAAACTTTCTTAACATTAATTGTTCACTCAGCACTTAAGTGACTCAGTACATGAGTGACTCAACACTCTTTGCAAGTTAGTATCTATACATATTATACTCAGCATGTATTACTAGCTTGACATGAACTTAGTAGATATCTTAAGTGTGTTGACACTCAATTATCGAAACTAGTCTGAGATCAACAATCTCCCCCTTTGACATGAGTGTCAAAAACACTTAACTATATATAAAAAATCTAATTTCCTCGAGTATAATATATATGTATAGTTTGACATATATACAAAAATTCAAAATTTTGAAAATTCTATAATAGACTATAGACCTCAAAATTTTGCTAAAACTTTTGTAACTCCCCCTGAGTTAATGTGTCTAATGTGCTCAAAATATCTTCTCTTCTTTGAGTAGATTTTTTTCATGTCAATACTCTTTGTCTTCAAAAATACTTATACTCTTTATCTATCTGATATACTCTATTTCTACTCTTTTTTAGTTTTCTCCCCCTTTTAAGGTTATCTCCCTTTGTATAATGATACCCTTTACTTGATTATCTCACCCTTGCATATTTGTCTCCCCATTTTTGACACTTATGTCAAAGGGTTTATATACTGATTGTGTATTTTTCCAAAAATTTCTTGTGGACTTCCATTATAATCTTCAAAGAAGCATGCTAGTTGTCTAATGCAACATATAAGGACTTGATTTGGATGGTTGTCTCTGTTGCAAGGTGAAGTAGTCTCTCTTGTGTTGAAAGATTGGGATTTTTTTTAACACTATTTCTACATATGCTAGTTCCTTATGGAGTATTTCCATATGAGGGGCAAGGGAGGCTTTTATATTAATCAACTTGTCTCTTATGGTAGCCTCTTCTATTGTTAACACAACTAGTTGATTTTGTGTATGAAGCATTGAATTAAAATTCTTCCTCACTCTGAACTAAATTTTGGGGTAGTTGCACACTAGATATTTTCAAGTTTCTTTCTAGACTTAGAATCCTATGGTTGGTTTCTTGTGTGAAGAGTGTGGGATCACATAGTTTGGTGTACAATGAGAATATGTTCTCCAGTACCTTCTTGACTTTCTCAATTTTTCTTAGCCAATTCTACTTGTGATAGTGCTATTTCATTAGATATTTTCTCATTAACTTCCCTTGAAATTTCCTTTCAGACCATTCCATAAGTTTAGTATTTGTATCTTAGTCTTCATTAGTCATGTGCTCCATAATTTTTAATAGTTGTTCTAATATGGGCTTGGATGCTTTAGGTTTTTGCAAGCTAAAGGCATCCAAAAAGATGTCCTTAATCTCTTGTAATGCTTTCCTTTGTTTATACTCCTTTTTGAGTATTTCTTGAGTTTTCTTTCTCTCCAAGGCTTCTTGCATTATACTTATCTTTTTTAATGCCATGGTTCCATAGTCATATTTAGTTATCACTATCTCTTTGTCTAAAATTTCATCACCATAGTGAAGTACCTTGGCAACCTTTGATGAACTAGAGCATGGTGCTAAAATCTACAATGGTATTGTGTTAGTGCTCGACCTCTAAAGGACTTTAGTAGGAGTGTCATATGTTGGTGAGTTTACCAATGTTTGTATGACTTCTTGCTCCTCTTTGGGTGTGTCCTTTTCTTCATTCTTGTCTTGGTCAATTATAATTATTTGACCTACTCCTTGCATTTGTATATCAAGTACAAATACCTCTATCTATCCTGTTTGTGCTTATGAAGTTTTCTCCTCTTGAGTAGTCTATGTTTGTTGTTCAACTTGGACAACTTTTGTAGTGGTTTCAACTATTATAGATGTACTATTTGATTTTTGCACTATATGTTGACCACTGGTAGCTAAGGAGATTGCAAAAGGTGGTTCTTATGTGTTCACCTTTTCCCTTATTATATCAGCTACTACCTTTTGTAGTTCATCCACACTGACTAGATTTGGGTTCTCACACAATCTTGCTTGCAATGTGTTTTCATCAAGGATCTTCTCTAGATCCTCTACAATTAATGGATTGATGTTCTGAGGTGAGTTATCAAGAAAATCTTTTACTTTTATGGTTTCTATAGGTATGTTTGTGTCATGTGGAGGGCTCATTTCTAGCATTTGTGTGTTTTCCATACTCTGTTATGTTTCCTACTCATTAGTTGTCTCCATCTCATCTTTCTTATGTTGTGTCTCCTCCATAATAATATTCTCTTTTTCTTTTTCTATCTCTTCTTTCTTGTTCTCATCCTCTTCCTCAATATTTCTTCCCTCAAAGGGATCTTCTTCACCTTCTCTGAAATTGTCACACCATATATTAACTCCCACATTTGGGTGGATTTCATGACAATGCTCTCAATCTTGTTCTATAGGATGCTAAAAGCTCCATATTTGGGTGCAAATTTTCTACCATGTTTCTTATTTTCCTTAGTAATTTTTCCCCTTTTTTAATTCTAGCATCACTTGTGCTAATGTTGATTCCCTTATTCCTTTCTCCATGTTCAGATAGTAATGCCACTTATTCACAACAATTGTATATAACTCCTTTGGAATTATATTATGCAATTCAAGAGGAGTGTTCTTGAAATTTTCCATCATGGCATACATTAATTCTTCTAACATGTTTTGGTCTTCTCTACCAATTTGTAAAATTCAATGTTTTTCAATCTTGTTAAATCTACATTATCTCTAATATTATCACAAATGTTTTCAAGATCAAATTTGGGAGTATGACTTACTACTCTATACTGACTTGTGTCCTCAGAATCTATCTTCTCATCATTTATTTCTCATTGTGCTACATATTTTCTTCTTGGTTTCATCTATAGTAGACAAGTCTATTTAGTAGCCTTATTTTTCTCTTTAGCTTGCTCTTTGGTCTTTTGAGTATTTTCCCTTGTAGTGGCTCTAGTTGTTGGAGCTATAGGCTTTGTTACAATTGGTTTTGTAGTCTTCTTTGCCTATAGTTGTGCAATAGGTTGTGTCTTGGCTTTTCTTTTCTTTGGTTGTGGCTTTGCTGATGATTCCTTGGCTTCGTCTTCCTCTCCATCTTCTTCTTGCTAATCTTCTCCCATGCCTTGGGTTAAAGAAAGAGGTCTTTGACCTTGCACCTCTTCTTCTTCATCATCTTCTTCATCATCATCTTCATCATTATCACCTGCACCTTCTCCAAACTTATCTTTTAGTTTCTTTACCATTTGTTTGTTATTTTCCAAAGTTGAGGTTGTCTTTAATTCCATTTCAACTTTTGACTTCACAACATAATAATTACCAAAATTTTTGGCAGTTTTGTCATTTTCTTCTACAAGGAGTGTAGTGATAGCAATTGAGGATTCATCAATATTAATTTCATATCAAAGAGGCCTTAACCATATAACTCTAGGTATTGTAGCCTGGATGTAAGTGTAGTCAATGTCTACAAGGAAACATATATCATTGTAGTGTTGCTCAACTAGGGAAACAAGAATCCCCAACCTCTATTTCATAGACTTCTTAAAGTCATCAAAATAACTTGTCATTACTGATTCAAAATTTTCTCCCATTTGTTCAATATACTCATTGATTTTCATAGCAACTGTCATATTGGTCTTCCATCCTAATTTGCTAAAAGATGGGAACTCATTTTTCACATAGAAAAATATACATACTAGTATTGAACCAAACTTGCATTGAGCACTCTTTGACATTCTTATTGCTCCTAGATTCTCCATTATCTACTACATTTGTAGTTCTACAAGATCATAGGTATGATCTTTCTTGACAATATTGTAGCCTACATCAATTGCTATATAGGGAACACTATTTAGTCTGCTCGACTGATAGAATTTATGTGATATGACCCTAATGGAATAGTCAAGAAGTGGATTTTTGACAGTGTCAATAGTCATTCCATGCTTGTTCCACTTAGCCCCTATATTTCTTTCATTACCTCTTTGGAGTCACTCCTAAATGTTTTGGGCCAATCTAGGGTTGGGTAACTAATAACCCTATGTATAATTATCTTTGAAATTTTAATGGGCCCACCCTCTTACCATAGAAATCATTCATGTATTTTGTTCAGAACTATTTTGATCCACTCAGTTTTGAAAACTATTGGGAAATCTAGCACATGAGTTAAGCCCTTCTCTACAATTTCAAATTATTCCTTCAACACCCCATTTTCACATAATTTGTCATATGCCTATCTAATTTCCATGTCTCAAATGCCTCCTACCTTGCAATTGTAGGACTTTCTAATATCTTGTACCATTACAACCTTAGGTGGAATCGTAGATAATGCTCCTGCTAGGTCATTTTTATAAGAAACTTCTGGTATAGCCTTGAAATTTGGTTGTTTAACCTCATTGCTGACTAATTGAATGTTGAATGCCTCTCTCTATTTCATAGTTTTTGAACTAGACACTATTTTGATAAACTATGGTTTTAACAAATATAAAACTGTGTATCTCGATAGATGAAGAGTACCTTTAAAATTGATGGATTGATGCTTGATCTTCACTATGATCTGTGCAAATGCTTTGATCTTGCTTGTTAATAACTTGTTCACTCTACTTGCTCTTGCTCTGAATCTATAATGATGAAAAATATATGAAATTTTACCTTATATCCTTTCAAAATATAGCATTTATTGCATGGTGTGTCTATAGTTGTAAACTTGCCTTCAATACAATTTATATTTCACTCGGCATCTACTAATTTTACCAACACTTGGCAACTATTATAATTACCTTTACTCAGCAATTGAAGAGAACTTTTAACACTCGACAATAATGTGAAAACTTGAAGATTTGACCTTCGATTTTCCTCATTATCTTGCATCTTTGTTCATGCTAATATATCCTTTTCAGTACCAACTTCTTTTAGAACTGATGTATGATAACAATATTTTAAATATCAGTCCCACATACCTCCTTTTTACTAAAATATTCCCTCACTTGGAAACAATTATAATTACCTTTACTCAGCAACTGAAGAGAACTTTTAACACTCGACAGTAATGTGAAAACTTGAAGATTTGACCTTGGATTTTCCTCATTATCTTGCATCTTTGTTCATGCTAATATATCCTTTTCAGTACCAACTTCTCTTAGAATTGATGTATGATAAAAATATTTTAAATATCAGTCCCACATACCTCCTTTTTACTTAATTTGATGAGGTTAGATCACTTGAACTATCGAGTGAAGTGTTCTCTTCATTTGATGTGTTGCATCCATCATTCTTCTTCCATGTTTTGTTCATCTCTCCTCTGGTGTGTTCAACATCTACCTTGCCTTTTCCTTTTTTGAACTTTGAATTAGGTACCTTTGACCTTGTTGGGAAATTCTTGCTAATATGACCAATCTTCAAATAGCTAAAGCATTTGGTTTGACTCAACCATCTATTGTAGGTACCACTGAAGTGTGTTCTAATACAATTTTTAGGGGTGTGTCCATAATCTTGAGAATAATGATAGCTATATCTTGTATTGTAATCCCAATTATAGGTGTTTTTATAGTTTCTTACCTTTGTTGGCTTCCTTGATGAACATGTGGACTTGGATCTGCACTCAAATTCTCTATGTCCATACTTTTGACAATTGTAACAATATCCTTAAAATCTTTATGTATGCATGGTTTTAGTTTTACATTCATGTGCCTAATGACTATGTTTTTTGCACTTATGATAGTGGCCCATGTTTTTAGGTTTGTCATGGTGATTTGCATTCTTTCTCTTGAATGCATTGGCATTATGCCCCTTCTTACCACAAAAATAAGATGTTGGTTTGGAGTTCTTACCTTTTTCATTTCTTTCTTCAATAGTCTTAGATGATTCTCCTTCTTTAGTGCTGGTATAACGTATTCCTGATGTATCATTGCTAGATCTAGGAGATTTTAGTAGCTATTCAAAGTATTTGATGCCTTCATTAGGCTTTTTGAAGTTTCCAATAATATCTCTTTCTTTTCTCAGATCATTTTGTTGTTGCTCATTCTATAACTTCAATGTGGTGATCATGACGTCTTTTACATTTAACTCATGATGAGAATTCATTATTTGACTTAGGGTATCCAATTGGATGTTGGATATTCTAGCAAGCTCAGTTGACTTCTCTTCTAGTTTGTTGGCTAGGTTTCTCTTGTCTTCTTCGATCATGACCTTGTCTTTAATGGCTCTCTTCTTTTGTTCATTCACTTCACATAGCAACATGACTTGTGATTCTTGCTAAATATTGAGATTTTTTATTTCCTCAGCTTGTGTTCTATTCTTCTCCATTAGATATGCAATTGCTACATCAAACTCATTTGAGTCTCCATTGGCAAAAAACTCAGTGGTGTCGATCTCTTTGTATTGTGTATCATTTTCTGCAATGGCAATCTCTTTCCTTCTCTTCAAGGATTTCCTTAATTCCTCTCTAGCTTCATCCAATGAATGCAGAATGAGCTAGATCCCAATTTCTTGGTTCTCTATAATATTTCCTAGTTTGTAGACCTCCATTTCAAGATCGTTTCTCCAAGCTGTAAAGCTTCTCCTAATGAGAACTTAGCTTTTATACCAATTGTTGGAATTACAAATGGGAAACATATATTTCTAATGGGGGGGTTGAATTAAAATTCATAATCTTTAATCAATAAAACTTTCAGCTTCAAACAATAAATGCATTAACATATTGAAATAACAAGTAAAATAAATGCATCCACACAAATACTTGACACCAAATATGATTACATAGAAACCCTCCAAATGAGAAGGTAAAACTAGGGTGGGGATGCCACTCACAATTCTTCACCACTATAGCAATAAAGTGTCACTTGTTAAGGTTACATAGTTTGACTATTTTCATGATCTACCCTATTAAAGGTTTACAAAGGATTTTTAGATCCTACCCTATTAAATGATTTTGAACACCCTATTAGAAGAGTGCCTAGTTAAATTACTTTTAGAACATTCACTTGGTATGTCACCCTGTTAAAGGATTTTACAATGACTATTAAGTCAACCTTAGTCCAAAGGATTTCACCCTGCTAATATAGTTGTTAGAAAGTAACAGTGGAATGTTTGATATGATAAGCTACAATCTTGTATTGCTTATTTTAGATCTTAATTCAGTCCATCTTGATCATCATGATTTGTTAGAACAGTGTTTTATCACTACTCCTCTGTTCTGCTAACTGATTCTATAATTATATTACTCTTCTAAGTCACCTTGAATACTCTTTGATCATTTGACCCTTTTTCTCCCTTCAATTCTTTGCTCACATCACTTCCTCATGCATTTTGAATTATGGGGCTTTGTCTTCCTTATAAAGACTTTTGTGGCTTAGGGTTAGGTATGAATCTATGACTGAGATTCATCCTTTTTTCCACTTAACCTTTCTAATTTTTTCATTGGGTGCACGTTGATTGTATAGGAAAACCAAATAGATTTGATCTTATATTTTTAAGCTTTGAGATTTATCCACAAGTTAGAAAAAATGTAGTTTACATAGTTGTTTGTGCCATCCCAAACAACTAGGTCCATTCTATGTTACTCAACACTTGATAATACTGATGTTCGACACTTGCTATAATTCTATCTTTCTCAGCACCTAAAGTTGTTTGTCATCAACAATTCACTCGACACTTGAGTGACTCAGCACATCAGTGACTTAATACTCATTGCAATTCGACATCTATACATATTATACTCGACATGTATTACTAGCTCCACATGAACTTACTAAATATCTTAAGTGTGTTGAAAATCAATTGTCAAGATCAGTTTGAGATCAACATCTCCTCCACTGGTTATATTAAAATAGAAATTTTTGTCCTTTCAAGTAAGGTGATTTATATACCAACAAATATAAAATGTTGACCATCTCTCTCTATTTTTCTAGTAGATTTGCATAAAACAAAAGGGTCCACTTGTCTCTATATTAGTTCTTCTCTTCCTAGAATGATAGTAATTCTTATATTGATTAATTATATTTAATTATTAACAAAGATATAATATAACTTATAGATTAATGTTTCCATGTATACTAATTATACATTCCATAGGTGAATTATATTCTAGTTGCTATCCATTCTAGTAGTGATACTGTACACTTAAGGTGTCATCATATGGATATGTTGATTAGGATTAAACTCATTTAAGATGAAAAAATGCTTTTCTTAGGGGTGATTTTGGAGAATAGTATTAAAAAGGTTGATTTTTGGACATGACAGATAGTAATTTACATATAGTGCATGTGAACATTAGCATTGCCACATTTTTTGTCATCCTATTGGATCTTAGTAAACCAATGGAAGTGACATGTGGTCTACAAATTAAACTATTTAAAAGGGTTTCTCTAGAGGTTTCTAAAGAACTATCAAGTGATATGTAGAAAATAAAAGGAGGTGAAATTTTTTTCCCTTCTCAACTAGGTGATGTTTCAAGAATTGAATAGAGGTTTCCATGGTGGTAAGATTTAGTGCCCTTTTCTTTAAAAAATTGTTGCACCTATTAATGGATGATAGAAAAAGGTGGTCCCAAAAGAAATGGTTTGAGAAGGTCCTTTTAGCGAACATCAAGAAGATATTGTCAAAAGTAACCAAAATATTGTTTCTCCCTCTAGTATAAATTTTAGTAAAGAGGCTAAGTTGGAGACTCATGTAGATCGTGACCTTAGATGTTCAGTGAAGATTTTTGTTACTAGAATTATGATATATTTTTCATTAGTGTAAACACTTATTCAATTTTGAATTCTTATCTAGCTCATCACTTAGTCTACAGTGTATACCGAGCATTCAGTGGCTACCTTATAAGATTAGCAGGTAAACACTTCTCACCAAGTATTCTAGAGGATACCGAGTGAATGAGAAGTTTAGCAGTGTTCACCGAGCTAAGCAAGGTAAATAAGGGACTTAGTGTTCACCAAGCTAAGCAAGGTAAATAAAGAACTCAGTGTTCACAAAGATAAGCAAGGTAAATGAAGAACTCAGTGGTCACTGAGCTAAGCAAGGTAAATAAAGAACTCAATGTTCACCGAGCTAAGCAAGGTATATGTAGAACTCAGTGTTCACCAAGGAAAGCAAGGTAAACGAAGAAGTTAGTTTCTACTGAGTGACACTATATCTACCGAGTCTCCAATGGTTATCGAGTTCCAAGTAGTGTTGTGTGGCTAGTATGAACCAAGCCTCTACTTCTACCGAGTGCTTGCCGAGTAATGTAGTGGATGTCGAGTATCAAAAGGTCACTGAGTTAGCTTGAGGAACCCGTGTTTTCTATTATCTGGCCATTTCAGTAATGTTTTCTTCACTTGTGTTTTGGCTGACCTTGTAGTGGTAAATAATGGAATGGTATATATGTAATGTATGATATCATTTGTAGTATGTATGTTGTGTGTGGAAAAGATATAAAGGAAGATATTGATGTTCGCATGAAAAGAAGGAATTGCAAATTAGTAGCAGAGTAAAAGGGATTTAGCAAGGTCAACATAGGAGCAGAAGAGTTATATCTATCACATCAGGTGATCAATGTAAAATGGACCTTATTAGCAAATAGTTGTAAGTAGATTCACTGCTTCATCCTAATAGGTGAATCCGTTTATAAATCCTTTAATAGGGTAGACTTAACAGTGTTTTTGTAAATCTCCTAACAGAGTGTATACTTCACTGTATGTTTGAAAATCCTCTAACAAGGTGGATCTAGTAGTCCTACATGCTCCTAACAAGGCAGATCACCAGAAGTGATCATTGTAAGCCTTAACAGGCCAACTTTATACTACAGTATTGAAGTTTTGTGGGCATCATCCCCACCCCAGTTTTACTTTCTATTTGGAAGGTTTCTAGGTCACCAAATCTCTGTGTACATATGCAATGAATGGTTTTTCTTTCAGTAATGCAATAGATTAGATGAATGAATGATGAAAGGTAAAAATTCTAAATTGTTTAAAAGTTTTATAAGTTATTGATTCTCCCCTCCCCTCTCAGTAACCTATCTTATCCTGAATATTTCCAACATGTGTAACCAAGAAAGTGTATCAAAAAGTGGTGTTTATTTATAGGTAACTTCATGTTTGATTACTCGATCATAATTATGTTTTTTGTAAATGTCATAGTAATAGTTAGGGTGATAACAAGATCTTAGTTGGAAGACATTATTGGATGTCCATGTGTTTTTCTTTCTTATGGAAGATTGGATTCTTTGTCAAATTTATGATAGTCTAGCTATGTCTAATGTGAACAAACCTCATGCTAAAAGAATCAAACACACATCTAAAGATAAAATTCATATCGATTGAAATGTATTAACTACATAAATTATGGTGAAAAGTTAAGTCCTACATATTGTGTGGAGAAATTAAAAGAATATAAATCATATTTAAATATCATTATCAAGAGAAATATTAACAAATTAATATAATTAGATTATAAGTGTAAAAAATAAGTTTTTCTTGAAGTACTATTTTATAATTTATCATTTAAGATTTCAATATTTCTTCAACCCAATTTTAAATCATTAAATAAAGTTTTCAAACCTAGGATTAAGATTACTTTCCATTTTGGACCTACTGTTATGGTTACTTGGCTAGGGATCAAGTGTTAGACCTTTAAGATTTGAAGTTACAATTAGAATTAGGGTTTAACATTTAGGATTAAGTTTATTAATGATTAGGATTAGGTTTCTCAATTTTAATTATATAATTTGGTTAAAATTTTAATCAGTGTTAGGGTAACTAGGCTCAGTATTATGGTGAGAGTGAGATTTTACATCAAGGTTAATACTATGTTTATGGTTAGTGTGTAGTTTTATTAAAAAAGATATGGTTTTAAGGTAAGGGAGCACATTATGTAATTCCCTACCAAGGGATCCAAAGAAGTAAACTAAAGTTTTACTAAGCAATAAGATACAATAATACATAAGCAAACATAACAAATTACATTCCTTAAGGATCCCAAGATGTTGAGTCACATTTAATTTTTAAATAATACTAAGTAAAATTAATAACACATCCACATGAAAGAATAACTACAAGTTCAATCTATTTAAATAATATACATTTTTTTCGAATACCACTTGGGAAATTAATTTGGAATGCACAATCATCCACTGTACATGTTATAGGGTATGAAAGGCTGAAAGACTATACATTTATAAAATAGATTACATCATTTCTTTTTGATCCATGAAACAAAGTACAATACAATAATTAAAATAATTAAATACTTAGTTTTCCACATTTGGATCCCTTGGTAGGGCGTTACACATTAAATACATAGTTTTACATGTTTAGGGTTTCGATTAAATTATTGTACAGTTATGGTTAGGTTGAGGTTAGACTTAGGAATATAGTTAGTTTTACTTTCTTTGTTATATGGTTTACAAACTAATTTATAATTAATTACTATTTAGAACCAAAATAAATATAAAATATTGAATGCAATTACATGTTTAAACCATTTAATTTACATCTATCTAATCATTCGACATTGTATTCTTTATTGAATACACAAAACATCAAAAGTAATAATTTTTAAATGAACATCTACAAATTTTAAAAATTAAAATACACGAAACTATTTAAATGAACAGATACAATAATCTAAAGATAATACTATTAACAATGACAATTCACAATTTTACATATTAAAAGTGAAAAAAAAATAAAAAATTTGATGGAATTATAAAATGTAAAACTGAAAACAATGAAATAAAATAGTAGAAAACAAAGTATAATACTTGGTATGCTAAAAAAAAGCAACAAGGTGTAAGTAGAAATCCAAAAATAGGCCCACATTTTGCAAATAGTAAAAATGAGCAAAAAAACCCCAAAAAAATTAATTTTGTAGTTTTCTACAATCAGGTACCCAATTTCTTTAGAATTGGGCACCCAAATTTTAAAACATGATTTGGGCACCTAATCCATATTCAAAAATTGGGTACCCAATTATTTCAATATGGATCAAGTGCTCGAACCATGTTTTAAAAATTCGGCACCATTTTGCGAAAGGTCCAATTCTGTGGAATTAACATTCATGGAATTGTGACCCAACTTTGTGCTCTTACCCTTTAAATATTTTTTAAAATAATGTGTGTGTGTGCGTGTGCGCACATGTAAATCTCCATTATCAACTATCTTGTTTCATTTATTTATATAATTTATCATTATGGCATCTGGGGATAGTGATTCTAGAGAGGCCAATGAACATGGTTGTCCCTATAGTGGTTCATCGCATAGATCCACTACTAATACCTAGGATAGGAAAACATTGTTCATGAAGACTATTCAACACTTACATAGCACACTTGATGATATTGATTAGAGCTTACAGATTTCACCTACCCTATAGAATATGGATAAGGTGACTACAATTAGAGATGAGTTGATTAGTATGATTCACACTATCAATGGTTTTAACCCTTATGTTAGTCTTAGTTTGGACATATTTTATAGCACTTTATCACACAGTGTTAGTGTTGGTTTGAGGTGGAAGGAGATAGATGAGATGGTGCTAGTGGAGATTTTGAAGAGCATTTACCCTTAATATCATCCTTTCAAAAAGGTTAGAGGGTATTGTTCTATGAGGTGTACTAATCCATTGGTGACACCTTTCATATATCCTTATTGGTTGGTTGTACATCATATGTAACCCCAAAAGGATGAGTTTCCCTTATGTTTATGCAAATAATTATTTATATAATTTCATCTACATTAAGATGTTGATTACACTGATATTCTTGGGTATGTCGGGAAAGGTTAGGGTAGGTTCTTAGACAAATTAAGACACCTAGATGCTCCTTCATCCATTAATAAATGGGTATTGATCAGTCAAAACCTTCTTGTGATGCAAAAATGTATGAAGTTAGTCACAACTAGAGATAGATTGATAGATGACACACGTAGAGATGTGTATAAGAAAATTGCCACTGTTGGTACCCAGATGCATGAGATGTCTTTTGATCAAGTGCATAGATAGATAACATGCTTACAATCTCCATCTATAGGTGGTCATAGTGATGCATCATCTTCAGCTAATAATATGTATCATGAGGTTGACATCCCATCTCCAGTAGATGTCTCCAGAGAGTCTTTAGTAGTACATTTGAGGGCTATCAATACATGTCTATCTAATGATCTACTTCCACCCTATAGATATATTCCAATTGTTAACTGGACAACCTCTTAGTGTGGTGCCATCATATGTGAGTAGAATCATTAGAGGCCAATTAGAGGCATAGGGTGGTCATGAGTAGGAGAAAATGCATGTTGTAGTTATAGCTCCACCAAAAACCATAGTTGAGGAGGTTGCAATCCCACTACTGAGGCATGTTCTTACCCAACACGAAGTTCATTGTTCACATATATGCTCATGGATCCTACACTTGACATCTCAGTGTGTTGTAATTGTGTATAGAAAATGTAAATGTAACTAGAAATAATTGGATTATTTATATTTAGATACTTAAAGAAATATAAAAATAAAAACAAGTATAAATATTTAAAAACACTTAAAGAAACATAAACAATAAAAACAATTTATGTATATATAAATTTGAAGTATTTTTATGAATGCTTGAACCTATCTATCAATGTACACATATGAAATACACACATATCTAAAGAAATTAAAACATTATACATACATTTAGACACTTAAAGAAATGTTAAAAAAAAACATGTATAAATCATGAATAAATAATTAAACAAATAAGTAATGAGATGACATGTAACTAACTCATACATGTGCATGTGAAATTAGTATAGATATATAAACAAAATATCTAAGTAATGAAATATAACTACTTAATAGAAAGGTGTTGATACATATGGTCGGGATGCTCTCTATCTTTAATAATCTCTAAAATCTTTTCATATTCCTCGATATCTAACCTCCACTTTGGTTAGATAGGTCCTTTTTTTGGCACAATATCAAACTAAATCTTTGTGGCTAAAACAAAGTGGTTGTAATGCAAATTTTTGTGGCTAGGCATGTATTCAACAAATTGAACACCATTGTGGTCAATTTTTATTTACTAATAATAGGTTCCTACAAAATAATATTTAGTTCATTGAGTATTCTTAATAATATATAAATGAAATATTATTTTACTATTAATCTCTCCCTCTCTAATTACTTGTATAGATATAATAAGGGGATAATATATACCTTCTATAACAACTAAACTAGTTGGATATGACTGGTTATCGTCATCTGTAGATATTTCAGTCAACTTGATTTTCACTTGTGTGCATATAAGTAAAGAATAATCTACACCTTCCACATTTCTAGGATCTACATAAACAACAAGGATGTCACCTACAAATGTACAAAAATAATGGAAGCTATAAATAAATAAATATGAAGACAATTAAATATAAAAATGAAACCTATTTGTAAAACTCACCTAGAACAACTAAATTAGAAACTTGTTCATAATCATCTAAATACATAGGATTATTAATATCCATGTCATTGTCATATTCTTCATAAGGAGGACTTCTAATTATATATATCTATGTCCATTCAAAGAAACACCCATTCACAATATTCTCATATTGACCCATTGCATTGTTTTGAATGAAAACATCACAAAAATATGATTTTCTCTTACTTTAATTACTAGAGGTTTGTGTTGTCTAGTAGTCATCAGTTAATGCAATCTTCTAATTCCAAAAATGGGTTGACAATTGTAAGGATTTTATCAATCACTATTTTTAACACATTAAATTGGCAAGTTTCTATATCAATAATCAAAATATAAAAGTAATCAAATCAAAGAAAAATAGAAAGCTTACCTTTCAGTTCCCAAAAAAAGTGTTTATTATATGTTGTGTAACAAGGAGAAAAATGATATTTTTACTATTCAACAACTTGATATTTTTTTATCTATCTTTGCACCCATATAGGAAAGAAAATTATATGAATTTGAATAAAATATAAAAGAATTATCCAACAGATGGTCATAAAGTTTGACTAGTACATAACAATATTATACCTCAAAGTTCATGTTGGTTAAGTGTATGCTTTACACATGCTCATGCTCCATCAATCCCTCCTTTTCCATGACCACTTTCAAAGAAGTTCCAAAGAAACTTAACATTTTGTCTTGCATGTTGTATTGCAAACCAATTCAATGCTTTCGCAAACTTAAATTTCCTTACAAAAAAAATGAAAAAAGATTTATGAGTAATAAAATCTATATATACATACCCATTGATTTAATTAAATATGTGCATGAAACTTTAAAGTTAAACTTTCAAATAGACGTACTGGAACACAGCCATCAAACCAAATCCAATGCTTTGAAGCACTCATTCCATGATTTGGGAGATCATCAAAGAACATTCCAAAATAATGAGCTATTTAGCTCCTATCATAAACCCTCTCATCACTAAGATAAAAATAGACCTCCTTGATGATAATGCGTTCATCTAGATTGATACTTTCTAACCCATCCACCTCAAATTGTGCATGTCTATAGGAAACATGTACAAAAATTATAACTTGATCTGAGTGATAACATTTAGTTTGAATTAAGATTGATGGGAAAACCTATAGTTTTTAGAGAAGTCTACAATTGACAAAATAGATCCTAGTGGGAAACAATGTTTTCAATCTCGAAATTGCTTCGCTTCCCATCTTGCATTATAACAATGTTGGATGTGTGGATAAATCATACTTATGAATTTATCCATAAACTTTCCATATGGAAAATTTCTCTCCATCAATGCTATTTTATTTATTCTTCTCCATTCTTTGTTCGATATATCTCATACTTGAAAATCTATTCCACACAACTTGAGTTGAAACATCAATATTTTTCATTTCATATAGAAATTTTGAAAACTCTCCACAATTTGTACATGCATTTTTTATGCATTCTACATTGAATTCATTCAACTCTTCAAAATTATCACATCACAAAGACTTGAAAAATGGTGTTGTGCTTCTAGGAATTATCATATTTGGCTTAAGTGTTTCCATAGTTTTTCTAAAATATTGTAAATAAAGATGAAACTCAACATGATTTTGACAATAGTAAGTTTGACATACCTTATTTATGTGAACAAAACATGGGTACAACCTCTTAAACATTCTTTGGAAAATTTTCACATTTGCAAATTTTTTTTTCGAAAGCTTCAAATAATTCACTATGTGTTGTGTCTACAAAATGTTTTAGATGTACTATTTTCATGCATGTCTCTTCATCTTTGATCTGTATAGTGTCCCTTCTATTAGAAGAAACATGTGACTTATTGGTTCAATATTCAACAACCTATCTTCTAACATCTTCAGAAATTATATTCCTTTGAGGAAGCTAAGAAATACTAACCCAGTTCTTTTTAAAGTTCTCATCAAGAAAATTCCTCCTTTTTATGTATCTTTGAACAATTCTTCTAGATAGATTGAGCATTTCAAAAATTGCTCGAAGTTGTTTTTTCAATGACAAGTCCTTTTTGTAATCATAGTCATTAATGCACTGTATGCAACACTTAAATCAACTACTCAACTTTTTTAATCAATAGAATTTAATGCATCTGTCAAATTCTAAACTATTATTACCTTGACATTATCATCAGAGCTTTTCTTGTTGTTCACACCTAGCAATTCCAAAAAAGGACTCATTTATCTCTTCCTAAATAATCTGAGAAATAAATGTCCTTTACCAATTAGAGATTTATTCTCAAAAAATTGTTCCCACATTTTTTTGATGTAACTTAATTGTACTTTCAGGCATCATGTGTTCAAATGATTCAATTTATCAAAAAAGAGAGTCTTTGTCCATCTCTAGCAAATTTTCCAACTATAAACCATATTTTTCAAATGTCCTACCACTTTCTGGTACTTCAACATGATCTTCTTCAACTTCAATAAATGGATCATCAATTTTTGGGTCTATATTATGTTTTGTCCATCCTTTCTTCTAGTCATCTCCTACTCAATCATATCCTTTTTCTCTTTTTTCTTTATTCCCCATTACACAAAATCCTAAATATAGAGCTTGCAATCACCTACATACAAAAGAGTTCCAAATTCATTTACATAAATAATAGTAGATCACATAAAAGTTATAAAAAGCTTTCAAGTTTAGAAGCTTATTATATTTAATTGTCTGTAAGAGTAGAAAATCTTAATACAACTAGTTGCATCAAAGAATTGCTAAATTTAGATTGAAAAAATTATTAAATATATTAAATAATTTAACTATTTAATTTAATATTAATAGTTTTCATAATTTTTTAAAACAATTAATTTAATTCTAATAATTAATTTAAATCAAATTAATTAAATAATTTAAAATAAACAATTAGTTTAATTAATCAATTTCAATACACAAATAATTGAAAAAATCTAATTTCCAAGTATTTCTACAATAAAATTCATTTAATTCAACTAAATTTAAATAAAACTTAACTTTTTAAATAGTACAAATGCAAACATGAATAAAATATACAAATTTGGAAATTTAAACTTTACCTTTACAATAAACAATATATTCTATTATTTACACTAAATAAAATCTTTAAGCTGGTGGTTGTGACCTTGTGTGTCTTCCTCCTCTTTCCCCCCCTTTTTTGGATGTCTAGTCTACTATCTATCTCCTTTCTCCTTCTCTTCTTTTGCATGCATCTTGATGATGGATCACGTAGTGTGATCTGAAACATTCATGAGAACAAATTATTCACACAATCAAATCTAGAAAATAAATAACAACTTTTTATGATGTTAGCATTTTTAGTTGTAAAAGAGTGGCACATGTTTGTACTTTTACCCCATGAAAATTAGAAAGGTCTTCTGCTCCAATGATTAGTGCCACAAAGATTAAGAAGCTTAGAAGGAAATTATGTCTAGATGATGACAATGATGGAGATGAATACAAAGATAACACTACAATGATCTCATTATAGAATCCCCAACCTAATTTTGAAAAAAATCAACTTTAAATACCTCAAATATGAAACAAGAAGAAAGGAATGAGCATAAATAGATTGAAAGTGCATTGGTGAATAGAATAGAAAAATGGAAGTATGATCCAAATGAACTCAAAGGGAAAGCTCCTTAAGCCCTATTGAAGTTATTTTCTCACCATTAAGATAACGGAGTCAAAAAAAGAACTCAATTAGAGAAGAAACTTTAAGGAAACTAATACCAAACTTCTCTAAAACAGAAATAAAAGAGACAATCTCTAAATATGAAAACAAACAGACTTCTAGATTCAAAAAAATTTAGATTTTGACCAATAAAATTGAGGATGTTGTACAGTCCATATCCAATATGTGCAAAAATATTTTTTGATTTAAAAGAAGTGGAAAATCTACTAGAGGTCCAAACCATTGAAGAGTTTGATCCTAAGAAAATTATAGTAGAATTCATTGCACCTCTTCCAACCTCTCCAAGCCAAGCCTCTATTCCATCAGGCTCTAAGTTGTAGTCTACAAATTTGAACATAGTTCAACTAAGTGTTGAAGTGGAAGGAAAAGGGAAAGAAATTATACATTCATCGAGTGCAGGTAAGGTATGAAAAAAAAAAATCTTTCATCCACCCCAATAGTAACCAAGTAATAGGCTCTAACTACCCTCAGGGAAAGCCTAATTGAGCAAAGAGATAAAGAAGACAATCTTCAACTAAGGACAAAAGAGAAGAGTGATGGGGCCAAAGGGAAATAAATCATAACTTCATCATCTTGGAAATATAAGAGGAGCAACTAAGAGGGGAGCAATGAATCAATTACCACTAAAATAAATCTTAGATCCCTTAGATATCAATGTAAATTAAAACTCTATTTAAATTGTATTCCTTTGTAACTTGGCAAATGGACATGCACTTGGTTTACACTAGAAAATGTTGTAACTCGATAAACAGTGAAATAAGTAGATAAATGCTTATCATGAAAATCTTAAGATATTATCTATGATTAATCTTACTTTAACTTAGTTGCATACACATAAAAGAAATAGCATGAATACAATTGACACCAAGATTTCATGTGGAAACTCAATCTAGAAAAAACCACCAATTGCAACTAGTTACTGATTTTCACTCTTCTCAAGTGAGTTGTATTAGGAGCCAACCCTATTATATGTTACAAAACACATTGTTATGTGTGACATTGTTAGAGGATTTAATCACCCTATTAGGAGCAGCCTTGTTAGAGGTCTTTAGAATTTTCAATCGAAAAATGTCATCTTGTTAAAGGATTTATAAATAGCTATTAAGAAAACTTTGTTAAGAGATTTAGATAACTACTACAATGGTCAGAAAGTAACAATGAGATGGCCCAATTTATGATGCAACTAAATTATTGATTACAGATCTCAATTCTAGCTTGGATACTTGATCCTTCCTGATGAAATGTATCTTTGTAATTCAACAAGGATGTTATTCCTATCCTTCTAATTCACTTCCTCTAAGCATCATTAAATCTTCTATTATGTTTCACACATTCAATCCTCAAATTGACCTTATATTTATATTTTTTACATTGTCAAAACAGCTTGAATACAACTTAGAATACTTAATATTCATCTTCTTAGTCAGCTAGAACCAACAAACAATTCAATTGAACTCAATAAGCCAAATAAAGAAAATCCTTCATTAGCCAACCCTGCCCGGTAGATACTAAGTGAAATTTTTTTTCCTATGTTAACCAAGTGAAATTGGTTAATACTGCATATTCACAAAGTTCCTTTGGTAACCAAGTGAGCTCGGTTAACACTGGTTTCGTCCAACATTTCCTTCATTAATCGAGTGAGTTTTGTTAACACTCAACTTTTGTAAACCTTCCTTTGATGACTCAGTAAACTTAGTAGATGCTAACTACTAAAATAGGAAGACTCTAGAATTCTTAGTAGACACATGAAACATTCTTTAATGCCCAAGTGCACTTGGTTTAAATTGACAAGCGATGACATGACATTTTGTGTAACATCAAAGACAATACACAATTAATCAATTATTTCCAACAATCTCCCTCTCTAGCATTGATGGCAACACAACATGTCATAATACAATGAAAATTTTAAAGAAATAATAAAGTAAGGAACATATCCTTCATTTCATTCTAATTCTCAACAATGAGATCTCCCTCTATCAGTGTGAACTGCCTCTACCTTCAGTGTCTCCCTATGTTAGCAAAACTTTGTCTTCAATTTCAGACCAATTTCTTCCTCTTTGACATCTCTAGAAATATATACTCTCCTTGTTTATAAAATTTCTATGAGGTATGAAAGTAAAATTCTCCCTATTTGACATCTCATGCTAGAGACAATATTTAGTAAATAGCAATGTAGCTTATGCACTCATTCATGTGTAGTGCCCTTGTCAATACTACATCCACTCACTAATCTTCAACATGCTCTAGTTGATGCATCACTAAACTTCTCTTAGTGAGCTTCAAATAGGAAAATGAATCATAACTTACTTCTTAGATACAAAAATGCATTGTTAGGTAATGACTTGGTAAATATATCTACAATTTTCTCTTTTATATTCAAATATTCCAATCTTACCTCTTTATCTTGTACTAGTTCTCTCAAAAAATAATGTTTTATATAAATATTCTTGGTTTTTGTATGCATTACAGGATTCTTGGATATATTAATTGCACTAGAGTTATCGTGAACAAAAGATAATGACTAGATCCTTGATCTCTATCTTCATACGTACCTATAGTTTTTTGAACCAAACAACATTTGAAAAATTAACTACTGTTACAACATATTCTGCCTCTGCTATGGATTGAGAAATACAATTTTGATTCATGCTTGTCCAAGACACTAGTCTTTTACCAAGAAATAATGCCCCACCACTAGTGTTCTTTCTCTCATCGACACTTCATACCCAATCACCATCTGTGAATTCTTTCAAATCCAAATTGCCTCCTTTTTCTTACCATAAACCATATTATTCAGTATCTTTTAGATACCTCACTATTCTCTTGATCTATCATGTGATTTTTTTTGGGATTTGTTGAGAATCTTTCCACCATATGAACTGCTAATCCAATATCAGGCCTTGTGTGCACTACATATTGCAATTTTCCAATCATTGATCTATATGTGGTCTGATCTACCTCATTGGAATCACCATTTTTGGAAAGCTTATGTCTAGTAGACATAAGTGTTCCAACTAGTCTTGAATCTTCCATTCCAAATGTCTTTAGTATCTCCTTGATATTTTTGGATTGATTAATGTAGATACCATCTTTCTTCTGATGGATTTGCAATCCATTTTATCTCTCCAAACATAGACATCTCAATTTTTTTACTCATCTCTTCTAAAAATTCCTTGCATAAGTAATCATTTCTTGTAAATAATGTGTCATCCACAAAGATTTCTGCTAACACAATCTTCTTGTTTGGTCCTTCTTTGATGTAAAGACTACTATTATCATTTATTCTTTGAAAACCAATATTTATCAAGTAGTTATGAAGTCTTTCATGCCAAGATCTAGAAGGTTTCTTGATACCATATAATGCTTTGTGTAATTTTCAAATCATATCTCTTTTGCTAGGATCTACAAAACCTTTAGGTTGTTCTATGTAGACTTTCTCATCAAGAATTCCATTCAAGAATGCATATTTTACGTCCATTTCATAAACTTTAAATCCTTTGTGTGTTGCATATGCTAGGTTCTAACACCTTCTAATCTTGCAACAAGAGAAAATGTTTAACCATAATCAATACCTTCTTCTTGAGAATAACCTTTACAAACTAACCTTTCTTTGTTTCTAGAAACTTTTCCATCTTCATTTAGCTCATTTTTATCCTTGGTTCTAGGAAAAAGAGTCCAAGTCTTATTCTTCTTTCTCTATTCTATTTCTTGTTTCATAGCTTCAATCCAAATTTCATTATCCAAATCATCTTTGAAATTTCTAGGTTCAAATTTAGAAAGCAAACATATACCTTTCAATTTGTTTCTTGTCATTCTTCCATCTGACTTGTCTCCAATGACCTAATCAAGTGCATGGTCTCTTTTGAAATATCTTTCTAACACATGTACTTTGGATTTGGAATTTGTTCCGCTAACATCTTCATGATCTTCTTTATTAAGCTTGGGTCCCAGTATTTATTACTAAGGTCCTTCAAACTCAGTTTTCTCTAGCAATAAATTGGTAGCTTTTGACTATGACTCGGGTCCTTCAAATGATGACTCAGGTTGCACTGGATGCAACTTGGTAACTTTTGGAGATATTAGGGACTTAGGGGGTGAGGCCTCCTAAGCTCCAAAAATATTTGGCAATGTATTGAAGGTTCATAATAAAAAAATCTTTTGTAAGCCTCAGGTTCCTTCCTGCTTTCTTCTTCACTCTTTTCTACAAACTCATCAATTATTACATGTGCACATTCTATGATTTTATGAGTGGATAAATTCAAACATTTATATGCTTTAATTCTATAGGAGTATCCTAGGAATATTCCTTCATCACCTTTTACATCAAATTTATCTTTCCTAGATTCCTTCAAGATATAACATTTGCTACCAAATACTTTCAAGTAAGTTACATTAGGTTTGTAGCCATACCATAGTTCATAAAAAGTTTGATTTGAGTCTTTCTTCAACTGTACTTTGTTCAAGGTATGCACTATAGAACTGATTTCTTCCTTCTAGTATTTTATTGCAACATTCTTTTCTATCATTAAGGTTCTTGCACAATCCATGGTGGATTTGCTCCTTCTTTCTCCTATACCATTTAGCTGAGGTGTACCAGGGAATGATACTAGTGTCTTAATTCCTTTTTCAATGTAGAATTCAATGAACTCATTGGAAATGAATTCAATACCTCTATTTGATCTCAAACATTTTAGCTTCTTTCTAGTTTCCTTCTCCACTCTTGCCAGATACCACTTAAATTTTTGAAAATATTTTGATTTTTCTTTTAGATGCATTACTGTCATCATTCTAGAATAATCATCAAAAAATAGAATAAAATACTTATCTCCACTATAAATCTTTATTCCAATAGGTCCACATAAGTCTATATGGAGTAGCTCTAGGACTTCTTCTAAATGGTAGTCCTTACTTCTGAAACTTGGCTTTCCCATCTTACTAGTTTCACAATTTTTGTATAGACCCATATTAGGTTTTCTTAGGCTAGAAATACCTCTTACCCTTTTATTCTTTCTTATCATGATTATATTATCAAACTTTACATGACATAATCTTTTGTACCACAATTAGCTTTCTTCTACTTGAGCAATAAAACAAGAGCTTTCACTAAGATCTAGGTAGAATAGATTATGTTTTTTTGTTTTCCAAACCCAACTAGATTTCCTTTTCCATCCAATAGTTTGGTCTTCCCATTAATGAGTTCTACCTTGAATCCAATTTTATTCAATTGTGCCACACTTAGTAGATTATTCTTTAGTCCTTCAACCCAATAAATATTATCACATCTAAGTTCATTGGTTAGTGAGATACAATCTTTTCCCTTTTTGCAACAAGGTTCATTGTTTCCAAATCTCACACTAGCACCATCATAATGTTCCATGTGTTAAAACTTTATTTTATCACTAGTCATATGATGTGAGTAGCCACTATCAATAATCCATGTATCATTTTTGCTAACTTAAGAGATAAGTTCCATTTTATCTATGATGAAGGGTGCTACCCTTAATACCATAAACTCATAATAGAAAAAAAGAAATAATAGAAAATCAGAGAACAAAATATAGACTTCTTATTTATGCCACAAGTGTTTTATTACAAAATTCACAAGTACAATATGCTAACCCAAATAGGCACCTTCACTACAATAATCTGGAAGGTAAGCTACAAACTATTCCCCATAGCTATCCTAGAAAATATTTAGTCCTTTCTTAAATAGGCAATTCTATGTTACCTGGGAAGGTTCTATTCAATGAAACTTAGTACCTAGGGATGACAAACCCTAACAATACATATAGAGTTAACCAAATACATCTTTGACAATTACTTTAGATATTTCATGTAGCCCAACTTTGGAAGGCCATAATTCTCAAACTGTTGCTTTGATTAGCTATTATAATCACTTTTTAGAAATGCCAACTCTTGATCAATAGGCTTGGAACCGTGCAAGAACCCTTCCATTGAGTTTTTGGACCTCATCTAGTCACTCTAAGGACTCCATAGTGAGCTTGAATATTTTTCTGCAAATTTTTCCACCAAAAATCTGCAATAACTTCTTTGATACTTAAGTTGAAGCAATGAGATTTTTATGCTAGGTTTATAACTCTAAAATGAACCTTCCTATAGAGAATGAGAATATTCTAAGCTCCTATGAAGAACTTACTAAAAATATCAAGTTCCCATAAATAGTAACCACCTTATCTACTAGTCCTTAGGAAAATAGAAAAGATTGAAAGGAAAATATTGTTGGGTGACGCAAGATTGCTCTTACACCCAGGATGCTCCTAAATCAATATGCTTCATCATCAGTTTCATCTTTTACAACAGTATATACCATTTCATCATCTTCACTACTATCTGAATCTTTAGCTATAGAAAAAGATTTGTCCTTGTAGTCCTTAAAATTCTTGAAGTTTTTGAAATCCTTCTTTCCTTTGTACTTTTTGTAATTTCATCTTTGTCTTCTCTATTTGGACATCTTTTTGAAATGTGTCCAACTTCTTCACAATAGAAACATATTAAATTAATTTTACCTTTATACATTCCTTTGCCTTCAGGATACCTACTTACAAGTAATCCTTCAATGGCTTAAAGATCACTATCAAAACTATCTTCCTCTTCACTTTTAGATTGTTTTGTTTTAAAAAAATTTGCTTTCTTCTTTAGTGATACTTTGGGTTTAATTGAAAAATCAAGATTGCTAGAACTAGGAATATAATTATCATAGTTATCTAGTTCAAATGTTATCAACCTTCCAACTAGAGCATCCAAAGTTATATTTTTATTTGGATCACATGTCATCTCTTGAATAATAGACACACTGATTATATAGATAGGAACAAGGGTTCTAAGTACCTTTCTTATGGTGGAAATATTTAAGACTAAGCTAAGTTATTGAGAGGGGAGGGGTAAATCACTAACTACTAAAAATTCAATAATTTCAACATTTAATCTAGCCATTCAATTAGCATTTAATCAATCATATAAATTATGATCTAATTGCATGCATAATAAACTAAAAGAATTCATAACATTGAGACACAAAGATTTGTTGACCCAAAAACCTTCCAAATAGATAGTAAAATTGGAGTGGGGACGATACCCACAACTTTAGTACTATAGTATAAAGCTAGCCTGCTAAAGCTTACATTGACCACTTCTAATGATCTTCATTGTTAGGAGCAATAAGGACTACTAGGTCCACCTTGTGAAAGGATTTACAAACATACAATGAAGTATACACTCAGTAAAGAGATTTACGAAAGACTATTAGGTCTACCTTGTTAAAGGATTTGACTGATCCACCTATTACGATGAAACAATAGATGATTTTTGATCTACAACTTGGCTTGCTGAATGAGATTCCTTTGTGTATTGATCACCTTTCTATGATATATATGTCTTTGTTTCTCCTTATGCTATTATGGCCTTTAGAATTCCCTCCTTTTTCTTTTCTTTGATGTAATTCACTATATTACCTATTCTATCTCTTTTGAAATGATACAATACATTAGATATATATCAATCCAATTATATAAATTATAAAGTCAAGTACAATACAAGTTGCCACAAATGTTACAAAGTCAGCCCACATGAAGAAATTTAGGTTCTAAAGACTAACTTCATCAGGTTTCAATACTCGACATCCACTGTCAATACTCAGCATTATCATGCACTTAGTAGATGTAAAAGCTCAATCCATACTAATCACTTCTAATTAGTCTTGAACTTGGTCTACACTAGTGACTGAATAGACATTGTGAAACTTGTCATATAAACTCAGCCTTCATTTTCTCTATTTCACTCAATAAACATTCTCACCCCAATCTTGATATAAACTGAGTCACTCAATTAACACTATGAAGCTTGGTTAACACTGGACTCACATCAAATACACTACGAACTCAATGAACACTACACTACTTGGTAACCACTGATAAGCTTAGCATCAACTAAAATGCATGGTTTACATTTCTAGACTTCACATTAACTAAATTTTCTCGGTAACCACTGGGATGAATCCAAAGGACTTGGTAGCAACTGTAGAACTTGGTGACAACTAAATTACATGGCAAACACTGTAAACTATACAATGAACTCAATGATCATATAAAATCTAAATAAGTACATGTCACTAATAACAAACTTGACTCATATGTCAACAATCTCCCCCTTTCACATTAGTGACAAAAGCACTTATCAACCAAAGCTAAATACCTTATATCCATCACCACATGATACTAGCTTGATAGGGTATAGTATTTTTGAGATTTTTCAAAATTGATTTTATAAGGTATATACAATATACTATACATCTTCTTGCTATATACAAAATGTATTTTTGTACATGTCTTACTTATTGCAAGTTCTCCCCCATAGCATATTTTCCCATATTTTCCTCTATCTTCGAAGGTGGGTGGAGGTTTTCTAAATACAATGTCTCCTCCTTTGTTGTCATATTTCTTCCTTCAATAACTCCTTGTGAAAATTGTAGTGGATGGCTTTGGAGGCTTAGTGATGATTACCTTGCCCTCTTCTTTGGTGGCAAGGTGAAAATTTCATCCTCTACTTCTTCATCTTCACCTTTTACCTCAATTAACAAAAGGGTTGAACTAGATTTCATTTTTGCAATTCCCCTCTTTTGTTTGTTCACCACCTATGAAAGCTTTATTTCTAGTTCAATCTTGGCTTTTGCTTCATCATATGTTCCAAAATATGCATCCTTAGGATCAACTGGTTCATTCATAAGAGCTTCAGTGATATCCTTGGTTTCATCAATATTAACCTCATAACCAAGAGGTTTCACCCACACAATTCTAGGCTTAATTGCCTGAATATACACCTTCTCACTATCCACCATGAAACGTATATCATCTTTATAGTCCTCAACTAGCTTCTTAGGGATTCTAAACCTCTTGTTCATTTTCTCCTTAAAACATCAAAGTAGTTGTCCATAATATTGTTGTAATTCTCACCCATCTCAGCAATATACTTATTTATTTGATAAAGCACAGACACGTCTTTTCTCCAAACCATTGTGCCTTCTGAGGAGATGAATTTCTAAACATCGAAGAATGGAAAAGTTAACAAGGAAAAAAACTTACATGGGTTATTCTTTGAAGTTCTTATGCTTTCCATATTTTTGTTGAGTTGTTTCTACAATACCTCAGCAAGGTCATATGGTAAATTGTTCTCAACCACCTTGTAAGCCAACTCTACTACTTCACATGACACACTATTCAGTTTGCTTGAATTGTATATCTTGTGTGCAATGTCATGAATACCAAAATTCAATTTTTCATTAGTGACATTGCTGATTTTCATTCCTCTACCATCACATTTAGCTATGGGTTTTGTCATTTTGGCCTTGGCTAGTGTTGGGAGGCCACTAATTTGATGGATCATCTTCTTGGTTATCAGAATTGTTTCTTCCAACCATAGTTGGCCATTATGCACACAGCTAAGGATAAGCCTAATCCATTTTATTTGGAATTCTTAGGGCATATGAGGGATGTGTGTCAATCCTTTGGTTTCTAGATGTAAATGCTAGGGTTTTAGGGCTCCATTCACACATAACTGACCTAGGGCATCATCTATTTCTAGTGTACCAATCTCTTGAATAACACATTTGAAATGAGTGCAAATATCACTGATCAGAAGTACCTTTGAAGGAATTTGTGATTGTGCACCTCTTGGATCGAGGGTTTCGAAAACCATAGGAGTGAGCTTGAAATCTAGTGCCTTCCACTCAACTCCATGAACCAATATGTTAGATCCTCACTTAACCTTGTTGCTATTGGATGCAATTTTCACTTGATAGATTGAGAGATTTTTTTAAAACTTTTCGCTAGAAATTTACTCAAATCACTTTGGTCACACTGAAAATCATTCTTCACAATGGCATTCAAAATTTTATGGTAAGAAATGATATTTATTCCATGCCTTTTGTTAAAAATTTTCCATTAATGTTTCGTACAAAGGTAGATTGATTGACATCATATTGACAGACTATCATCTACTACACTTCTATTGAACACTCGATGAAGTCTTTATGACTTGGTAACTATGAGAATTTTTATTACTCTTGACCTTGCTTGTTAGAGTCTATGACCAAACCTCACTCAGTAGAGAAGTAACTTGCTAGTAACTGATACCGATCTCATTTAGTGATCCCTTTGTATCCTAAATATAGATTTGGATCTTTGCCACCTCTAAACTGGAATTGATTTGGATGTCATCTTGATAGCTTAGTTCTAGTTCTCCCTTGAGAACTTAATCAAAAATTGTAGGGTCACTAAATTCTTGAGTGACTTGACCATCATTGCTCGGACTTGTATCCTCGGTAGACTTAGGAACCCATTGTTGTCTCATCTATTTTTAAATGTTATCATCTTTTATCATCTTCTCATCTTCAATTCTACTAGTATTCATGTAGTTCTTGGCAAGATGACCAAGTTTTATACAAATTAAACATGTTTTTGTAGTATCTCTTTTCCTCATATGATGTTTAACACAATTCATACCAATGTGTCCAAACTCTGCATAGTAATGACATCTGCACTAGATTTTGTACTCCCATCCAAATATTACTTTCACAATTTTCTCTATTGGATTCAATACATTAGTTTTGCATTCTGATAACTTATGTCCATGTTTCTTGCATTTGTGACATTTTCCTTCAAATCTTGGTTTCTCTTTGAATTCATTAGCTCTATGACCATGCTGATTACAATTGTAGTATTTTCCATTGAAATTTTATTTTCCATTACTCCAACACTTATTTGATGTACGACCTATCTTACCATGGTGATTGCAAGTAGGTCTTTCGTTGTTTTGAGCTCCTTGCTCAGATGATTCTCCTTCTTCTCTATATCCAACTCATTCTTTTCCCTTTTACATATAGATATTTTGTTCATTTAATTGATTCATGTCTTCTTGATATTTCATCATTCTCTCATTGATTTTCTTCTCAAAGTTTAGATCATACCTCAAACTTTCATTGATTTTTCTTTCATATTTTAGATCATTTCTCATTCTTTCATTGATTTTCCTTTCAAAATTTAGATCATTCCTCATTCTTTCATTTTCAAATCTTAAGTTCATGATTTCTTCATTTGCATTGGATAGTTGATTAATAAGGTCTACTTGCTAAAGGGATTGATTATGGATTTCATTGTTGCTTCCATCTATCTCTTCTTTCATCTTTTTTTTTTGTTCCAAGACTTCAGATAACCTTACTGAATAAATTTATTGTTCTTTTCTTAGCTTTCTTACTTCTTCTTGTAGGGAACCACTCTTTTCTAGGAGTTCTTTGATTCCTTCATTGGCTTCATCTAAATTTCTTGAATGAAGGTCTTCAATTCTTTCTTCAATGTAGAGTTGATCATTCATTTTAATTGCAAGCTCTTTTCTTCTTTTCATGGAATCATAGAGTTGCTCCTTTGCTTTCTTAAGTTTGGAAATGGCCATTTCTAAATCCAAATTTTCAATGTCAATGGCTTTTTAAAGTCTGAATATCTCCATAGTCATGATCTTTGCTCAAGTTGTTAAGCTTTCTCATGAGAACCAAAATGCTCCGATACCAATTGTTGGAAATATTAAAGACTAAGCTAAGTTACTGAGAGGGGAGGGGTGAATTAGTAACTACTAAAACTTCAACAATTTCAACCTTTAATCCAACAGTTCAATTAGCATTTAATCCATCATATAAATTTTGATCTAATTGCATGCATAAGAAACTAAAAGCACTCATAGCATTGAGAGATAGAGATTTGGTGACCCAGAAACCTTCCAAATAGAAAGTAAAACTGGGGTGGGGATGACACCCACAACTTTAGTACTATAGTATAAAGTTAGCCTATTAAAGTTTACATTGACCACTTCTGATAATCTTCCCTATTAGGAGCAATAAGAACTGCTAGGTCTACCTTGTAAAAGGATTTACAAACATACAATGAACTATGCACTTGGTAAAGAGATTTACAAAAGACTGTTAGGTCTACCTTGTTAAAGGATTTGACTGGTCCACCTCTTAGGATCAAATAGTAGATGATCTTTGATGTGTAACTTGGCTTGCAGAGTGAGATTTCTTTGTGTACTAATCACCTTTCTCTAATAGATATGTTTATGATACTCCTTATGCTATTGTGGTCTTTAAAATTTTCTCCTTCTATTTTTTTCTATTGTAGTTCACTATATTACATATTCTATCTCTTTTGAAATGATACAATACATTACATATATATCAATCCAATTATACAAACTACAAAGTCAATGACAATACAAGTTACCACAAATGTTACAGAGTCAGGGCACATGAATACATTTGGGTTTTGAACACTAACTAGGTGAGGTTTTGATATGAGGTATCCACTATCAATACTCAACATCTTCATGCACTTGGTATATGTATAAGCTTGGTCCATATTGATCACTTCTAAGTAGTTCTAAACTCAATCTACACTGGTGACTCAGTAGACATTGTGAAACTCATCATATAAACTAAGTCACTTCATTTTCACTATATGACTCAGTAAAAATTCTCACCTTGAGTTCAGTGTAAACTAAGTTAGTTAACATTATGAAGCTTGGTTAACACTGGACTCACATCACATACACTATGAAATTGGTGAATACTACACTACTTGATAACCTCTAATAAACTTAGCATCAATTTAAATTCATAGTTTACACTTTTGGACTTCACATTAACTGAATCTGCTTAGTAACCATTGGGATGTGTCCAAAGGACTCAATAGAAATTGTAGAACTCGATGACAACTAAATTAAATGGAAAACATTGTAAATTGTGCAATGAGCTTAGTAACCATATACAATCTAAATAAGTTTGTGTCACTAATAACAAACTTTACTAATATGTTAATAGCTTACCAATATTACATCATCAATTGTTTCTCTAGAGGCTTTGATAGCACTGACAGTGGATTTGATTCTATCAACATATTTTTCAATGTTTTCATCCTCTCTCATTTTCATCCTATCAAACTAACCTCTCAAGCTTTATACTTTGTCTCTTTTTACATTTTCATCACCTCCATAGATATCCTTTAGTTTGGACCACATTTCATGAGCAGTAGCACATCCTTTGATTTCATCAAATTCAACATAGTTAAGAGTTGATGCTATGTCAATCATCATGATATTATGATTTCCTTTTCAAAACTTTCTTCTATAGATATTGTACTAGTAGGAGCTGCGTAAGAAACATTTAAAAATTTCAAACTTGAAGCACTGATGGTTCCTAGATGCAACTTCATAAGTTTCTGCCATGTTGCAAAGTTTCCTCTATTCAACTAGGGAATCTCTCTTCTGTAAGACATCTTAATCTTTAGCTTAAGTCCTTGAAACCTTATCTGCATGCACCAAGAATCTTTGACACTAATTGTTGGAAATATAAGACGGGTAACTAAGAGGGGAGGGATGAATTTATTACCACTAAAATAAATCCTAGATCCCTTAGATATTAATATAAATCAAAAATCTATATAAACTATATTCTGTTGTAACTCGACAAACACACATGCACTCAATTTACACTAGAAAATGTTGTAACTTGGTAAACACTAAAATAACTCAGAGAATTCTTATCATGAAAATCTTAACATGTTATCTATGATTAATCTTACATTAATTTAGTTACATACACATAAAATAAATATCATGAACACAATTGACACCAAGATTTAACATGGAAAACTCAATTTGGAAAAAACCACCAATTGTAACTAGTTACTAATTTTCACTCTTTTGAAGTGAGCCCTATTAGAAGCCATCCCTCTTAAAGGTTAGAAAACCCTATTAATAACCCTATTAGGAGTGGCCTTTTTAGAGGTCTTTAGACAATTAAATATAGAATACAACTTAGTACACTTAATATTCATTTTGTTAGTCAGCTAGAACCAACAAACAATTCAATTGAACTCAACATGCCAAAACAAGAAAATCCTTCATTAGCTGACCATACTTGGTAGATACTAACTCAAAGTGAACACTAAATACTCAAAAATTTCCTTAGATAACCAAATGAGCTCAATTAACACTAGTTGCATCCAATATTTTCTTCATTAATTGAGTAAGCTTGGTTAACACTCAACTTATGCAAACTTTCCTTTGATGACCAAGTGAACTCAGTAGATATTGACTACTGAACTAGGAAAAATCTAAAATTCTCAAGAGACATAGGAAAATGTCTTGAATGCTAGAGTGAGCTAGGCATACACTAACTGATAATGATATGATATTTTGTGTAACATCAAAGATAATATACAATTAATCAGTTATTTCCAACACATCAGTTGTCTAGTTCAAAGGAAAAGATAAGATTATTGATGATATTGACCTAGATGAATAGATCATGATTCCAAATTAGGACCAATCTAATCTGTCTACTAAGAAAAATGATATAATGGGTGAACTTCAAAAGAAAAGAGCCAAGCAGCAAAAGATGAGAGTAGAAAGGGACAAAAGAAAAGTCCTTGAGGACATCAAAGAAATATTTTTGGATAGTCTATCTATAGATGTAAACAAAAAGGTCCCCATCATAGAAAAACTAATTGAAATCTATACATAAGTTGAATGAAGATGCATATGGTTAGGATAGACTTCTTGAAAAGGCTAAAAGAGAGTTTGAAAGAATTTTTTTGGAAAATATAGCTCAAAAACTAACTATTGACCAAGTAGAGTTATCCACTCTTATTGCTACATTGGAAAATGTTGGAAATAATGTTATATCCCTTTTTGTAAAATTGAGCAATACAATAACTTTTACAAAGAAATGAAGGATTAACTCGATAATTTTGATATGGACTTGAAGGTAGTGCTAGTTAGTTGGCACTTAACCCAAGTTTCAATTCAACTCATTTTGAAAAAGTCTAGTAGAACTATTAAGAGAAGAAGTGAAAATAAGAGAAACTTTGATAGATATTCAAAGTATGAAGCTTCCCCATATGGATATTATGTAGAAGAGAATTGAACATGTAAAGACACTTGTCAAAGGCTCAAACCTTTTAGTAGTAGAGCACATGATTGAGTTATTAGAAAAGCTTTAGATTGATTTAAAAATCTTAAAGATATTGCAATATAATTGGGATAAGACTATGTCATTAATTTTGAAGGTGCATACTGATGTCCTCTATCATTTTGGCATAGCCTTTTAAGTTTTGGAATTTGTAAAAAAACCAAGGGGGAAAGTGTGCACATATATATAAGGGAGATATGTATAATGGAGGATGGATAGAAAAGGAATTACATAGAAGATATATATACATATATATATATATATATATAACTATAAAAAAGACCAAAAACAATTTTTGAAAAATAAAAAATAGAGCTTCTAGTTCAACTGAGTTGTAGAGTTTGATGCATGACAAGTGCTTATCTCACTAATGCCAAAGGGGGTGATTATTGAGCTTATGAAAAAAAAATATTGTTAATTAGTGCCAAAACACTTAAGTCATCATGGAAGTAAGTATATCCCGAGCTAATTGTATCAAATGAGCTCTAGTGTAAACCAAGTTAATTTAGAATTCCTATTTTAGAATGAGAACCAAGAAAGGAGAGTATTTTGAATTGAATCAACCAAGTTTGTTAAGTGAGTAGTGGGAGCCAAGCATATAGAGTCAACCAAGTTCCACAATTAGCTAAGTTGATAGTGTTGCCCAAGTGTCTCCATATCACCCGAGTAAGCTGCTGGACCTGAGTATCAACATTAAGCAGACTTTGTAATTTTTTTGAAACTACTAAATTGATATTATAGCTAACCTAAAGAAAAGTTACTATTTGGATTGATATAAAAGGAAGACATCTTGTTTCATCCAAATGATATCATGGAGTGCAAATATGGATAATGGAAGAGTAGATTGATTAGGAGGCTATCAAGTAGTATAAAAGAAAAGAAGAGAATCATATATCATAAGTAGGTGATCACTATATTATTAAAATGATATTCATTAGAAAACAAAGCCACAAAGAAGAGATCAACCTACTAATTCATCCTAATAGGTGTATTAGTTTCAAATCCTCTAACCAAGTGGACCTAATAGTCCTTGCAAAATCTCCTAACTGAGTCCATACTTTATTGTATTGTATAAATCTTTTCATAAGGTAAACCTAGCAGTCCAACTTACTCTTAAATGAGTAGATAACCAAAAATGATCAATCATAAGCCTTAATAGGCCAACTTTATTACTACAGTAATTAAGCATTGTTGGTGTTATCCTCACCCCAGTCTTACCTACTCCTTGGAGGGTTTCTTAGTTATCAAATATTGTGTCAAAGTTTTATGGTTTTTTTACTTTATTTCTTTATGTTTCATACATGCAAGTAGATTAGATAATCTAATAAAGTTGAAGAAAGAGAAAGAAGTTTTAAGTGGTTCCTGATTTAACCCCCCAGTCACTTGGTCATCATTCCATTTACAACAACTTCTATATGATGTGTCATCTAAAATTTCACCATAATCATCTTTACACAATATAAATCCATGAGAAAATTAAGTGGAAATAGGTTTACAATCAGCCATATCAAATTTCTTCAACATATCCTTTGCATACTACATTTGACAAAAAAGAAATCATTTTCACTTTGTTAAACCTCTAATCCTGATGTAGAGCCCTCTGTATTTATCTTCAAAGAATCTTAGTTCAACTCAAGGGATTCACAATAGGCTAGTACACCCTCAAGGAACCAAGAACATCTCAAAGATTACAACAAAGAATCCTGACATTATACACCGATAAAGACAGCATCTTCACTCACACAATCAGATTGCTATGTCTGATTGCATTGTTCATAACTCCAGTTGTAAATATCTTCTTGAAAAACCATTTGTATTAATTGTTATAAATTATTAAATATAAAACATATCCAAAGATGATACCAATCCAATAAGTAGATTATAAATTATGTACTCTGAACCAAGACCCATATTTTCTGTCATAAACCAGAAACAAAACTAGTAACCCTGCCTAGGGCATCAGATATCTTATTCAAAATAAATCTAAATTAAACCAAACCAATTCCATATTATCCATTATTGAGTCTAGTTTCTAAATATGTAAGCCATTAATTTTTCTCATTCATATATAAAGTTTCAAGCACAAATCACTGTCTGTAACTCCAATGAAAATTGTTAAAAACCAGTTTTCACTCAAATGCCCATAACTTTCACAAATCTATATAAAAACAAACCAAACCAAAAGGAAATGAAATTTAATTCATGTATATTTCTAATTAATATTTTTAGAGGTCTTTTTTTTTTTCAAAATATTCCTGTACCAAACGTTTTAATCTGACTGTAGTTGGTCATTCTCAAATCTGCAATTTACAAGCTTTGCCAAAACCTGCATAACTTCTTCATTTCTAAAAGAAAAAAGTCCAAACCAAAGAAAAAAGAAATTTTATTCACTTCTCTATCCAAATATACAAAATTTACATGGTTTCCAGGCTGTAAATGTCCGTACAAGACTTGGAACCAACACTAAAACTGAAAACCAATCAAAATAACAACTCAGAATATTACCAAATTTGTTTCAAAATGTATCTATTCCTTTCCTTCATGATTTGGTTCGACCGTACATAAATTTTTATAGATTTTTTAGTTGGTTATAACTTCCAAACCACCCTTTAAACTAACCCTTCACATTCTTTTGACCCCTTTGCATTCTTGACAACGTTTTATGCATTTTTTTACATTACAACTTTCATACAAACCCAACCTAGACCAACATTATGACTCAAATGACTTTAGATGGATTCTAATGGATCCATTCAACAATTAAATAAATATTTTTACATTATTTATCATATTAAGACATCCTTTGACAACTTATTACAAATGGCTTCTCTAGCTTTTATATCTTTGTCTTCTTGAGATTTAGGTGCCTCTGCACCAAATCCCAAAAAATATTTCACAAGACTTAAATATTTCATCTCAATTTCATTCAAAAACTTTGAATTCCTCTTTCATCATAAAATAACTACCCATATATAAAAAAATCATCAACATACAAACTTGCAATGAAAATATCATTATCTTCTTGTTCATAGTAAAGGGTAGGTTCACTTACTTCTTTAGAATCCACTTTGTGGAAAATACCCATTAATATTAGAATATGATGCACATGGTTCATGTTTGAGACCATATAAAGCCTTCTTCAATTTGTAAACATAATCTTCTTTGAATTGAAATTCAAAACCTTCTGGCTATCCCATATATACATCTTGTTCTAAGTACCCATTCAAGAAGGCACTTTTGACATCCATGTGATGTGTTGGTCTAATTGTTGCAAGATAAAATTTTCCCCAATTAAGGTGCAAAAAGTCAGAATTGGATCCATTGTTAGAAACTAGGATTTCTGAGCTTTTATCTTGCAAATTTGAAAAAATTTGAAAACCCTTGTTAAACCCTAGGTCTCATTTGTTATGAATTTCATTTGGGTGCGAACATTTTAAAAATATGAATATTCCTTGTCTAGTTCAAATCTTTTGCACCCCCCACTTACCTTTTTCCTCTTAACATATACCATCTGATCAAAGTAAGATCAACAGTAGTCACATTATCTCTATGATAAGATGCAAGTGCTTTACCCAACATGACATAGCATCTACCATGAAACTGAGTAACAGTGTCATGAAAATGGAGGTGTGGTGACTGGAAAGGGTTCTACTTTAGAAGTTTCAATCTCATGCATCTTGTAAGTGTTGTCAAAGCTAGAAAGGGAACCAAGAATTATGAAGTGCAAAAGGCGTCAAAAAAAATTAATTTCTCCAATGGGTTGCTATGTCCCTATCGAAAAAATTATGCACCCTGTCATTAGCTACATAGAGCCTAACTGGAAAAATGCATATCATGACAGCTTCCATGCTTCTCGATGACCATAAAAACTTCCAAGTAGGATGATGAACATATGATTTTACTATTATGTTAGAAGCATTAATTAAAATGGTGATGACTTCACATGTATTTATCTTTTTGATGTCAAATTTTGATAAGACACCAGAGGTTTCTATGTTGCTATCGGGAAATTTTTGCGCCTCGCTATAGTGACATAGCGCCCAGCTAGGAAATGAACACATGGTGGGACCTAAGTAACATGGCAACACAACTAGGATTAAAATATGGATTTATATGCTAGCTATACAAGATATCCTCACATCATCAATAACCTGGACCCACACTCCATTCATAAATCAAATGAAATATTCTCATCATTCAATCAAGTTTAGATTGATGATTGTCACTACCTTGCTATGGAAAGATGTGCACATTTTACTCTATGTGTCATAGCAACTAGGGGACCCACCATATCTTATACACAACATGCAGTTTCCTTACCCTCAAATCAATCTCAAATCTATGACTGTCGCTATCTCGCTATGATAAGTTGCTCAAATGTTATGTATAGTGACATAGTGACTAGGGGCTCACCATATTTCTTTAAGTAATGCATCAAATATCCTCCACACAATCAATACAAAATCAATGACTGCCGCTACTTCACTATAGCAAGATGCTCACTCTTTATATATAGTGAGGTAGTGACTCAACAACATGTGTCCTCAGTCATTAGTGGGTCTAGATTGAAATGCCAACAATGAAGGAGATATACACATGGCTAAATCTCATTGGGTTAATTGCCAATATGTCAAGTAGATCATGAGTCATCCCTACTTGCATCCCTAGATTGTAGGATTTTTTGAAAATCAATGATGTAAATTTGAACGTAGAAGGTGGTGGTACTCTATGCATTTATGAGGAATGAAAGCTTCATGTGTGAAAGAAAAATAGAGTATAATACAAAATATTTCACCAGTTCCTTCTCACACAAAAAAGATTGCAATTTTTATGACTAGAAGTCATTACTAAGAAAACTTTGTCGATCTTTACAAGGGTGTTAAGTAGTTTCCCATTGTTTGCGAAGACATTGCAAAATTATAGAGATGTACGAGAAAAGAATCAAGTAAGTACTTACACTATAATCTCTGTAGTGTCTCATTTTCTATAAATTATAATCAAAGATGCCTTTAAAGAGGGTATTTTCTCATCAAGAGAATTATTTGGATAGGAATGTCCACAATGATTTGCTTGACCTGCTCCCTGACTCCACTATTGAAACTAAACAAGTTAAAAGGCTAACTTCATTAAACCCTAGTTTGAGAATAGAAGATGGAATATATGACAAGGGGAATTGGGTCTAGGATGCTAATACCTCCCAAACTGGTCTAAATTTATTTTTAAAATGGTTTTTAGAGAGGAATTGTTTGCCCCACATGCTAATATTTTGAACTTTGACATAGTGAAAATAGTGGTTCCAACTGTCTTTATGGATTATGATCTCCTTAAGCCTATGAAAAAAAAAATATGACCAAGCCATTAGAGTAGTGAGAAGAATTGATGGTGAGATCCTAATTACAATTAGCCTAGAGGAAATTACGGAAGTTTTTAGTTTAGGGCCTCTCATTGATTATCATGTGCCCATTGATTTGAAAGGGTTAGAGAAGGAATATATGTCCAAGAATGATGTAGAAAGGCAAGGTGCACTGAAGGCACATATAGGCAAAGGGTGACTGCAAGAAGTTGGGTCGCAATTCTATGAAAGTTAGATCTATAGAATTGTACTTCTCAAATATGGGTACCGAAATTTTTAAAAATTGGGTACCCATTTCTAAAATTAAGCTTCGAGCACCCGAGCCAAATTTCAAAAATCAGGTACCTGATATTTGAAAGCAGATTGGGTGCCCGAGGCGCTCAAATATCAAACACCAGATTACTTTTAAAAATTGGGTACCCAATTTCTTACAAATCAGGTACCCGATTTGGAAGACTTTATTTAACCCCCTTTTTTGGAATTTTTGAAGTCATTTTCATGACCTAAAAAATGGGAGCCCGATTAGAGACGGATATGGGAGCCCAATTTTCAGCCCTACCGACCACCCCCTTGCTACTAGTTTTTGATATACCAAGTATTTTAATATATTTTGTACTATTTTACTTTTTTTTTTTTCAATTTTCAATTTAATATGTATGTTAATTTATTATTATTTTTTCATTTTTAATATACGTAAAATTGTAAATTTACATTGTTAATGAGTAGATGTTTAAAATTTTGTATTTGCTAATTAAAATATAGTTTCATAAATGATTATTTTTTTAAAAAAAAATTTAGATGTTTTGAATTGTATTTATTACAATGTTGAATGATTAGATTAGATGTAAATCCATTGTTTAAACATGTAATTTTACAAATAAATATAACCTCGACCTAGAACCATATAACCTCGACCTTGTATTAACTATAACCTCGACCTAAATTCATTGTTTAAACTATAATCTCGACCTAACCATATAGTTATGTACAATAAAACCCTAAACATATATAACTAAGTACTTAATCACATAATAGCCCACCAAGGGATCCAAACAAAAAGCTTAGTATTTAAAATGATTTTACTTAAATTGTATTGTACTTTGTTTCATGGATCAAAAATGGATGATGTAAACTATTTTATAAATGTATATTCTTTCAGCCTTTCATACCCTATGACATGTATAGTGGATGATTGTGCATTCCAAATTAATTTTCCAAGTGGCATTCAAAACAAATGTATATATTATTTAAATGGATCGAACTGAAGTAGTTAATATTCTTTTATGTGGATGTGTTATTTATTTTACTTTTAGTACTTATAATTATTTTAAAATGAAATGTAAATGTGCTCATTAAGGAATGCAATCTCTTATGTCTTTTATAAATGTAAATTATTGTATGTATGTTATTGCTTGCTTAGTAAAACTTTTGATTAGTTCTTTGGATCCCTTGGCTGGGTGTCATTTAGGATTAACTATAATGTCAATTTGTATTGAATTTAACTCTAATCATAACCCTTACTATCATCTTAACCTTAATCTTAATTTGCTAAAACTTACACCAGGTAGTATATAAATAATTAAATAACTTTCCTATCTTACCTTGAGTACTAATTTTATAAATGTCAAACCCTAAAATTGTAACCTTATTTATGATTTAAACTAAATTATCATAGAGGAGCATCATATCTACATCTACATGTCATGTACATGTGAATCTAAAAACATTTGTACATATCTAATTACATCATTTATTGCGTAGGAAGGATTTAAAATTTTCATTATATATATTATCCTGCATATCATATCAAAAGAATCATATAGAGATATGTCATTTATGAGATGTCTGTCATAGATAATCAAGAAGAGTACTTATGTAAATTTATATATATAACACTATATATTATAAGAAAAGAAAAACACCATATATAGGAGCATCTCATGTACATAAACTAAAAATAATTACCATGACACATGTAATGAGATCAAATAATATTTGTAAGATTCATCGCATATAAGTTATCAACATGTATAGGGGTAATTTAAGCAAAATATCAAAAAATGAGTGATATGAAAGCATTATATCTTAATATTTAACACTAAAATAAACTAACCCTTGGGTAACCCTAAACCAAATTGAATATATCAAACTAGATTGAAAGGTAACCCTAGCCCTTAACTAATTAATATTATACTTATAAACCAAATTGAATTAAACCATTATCATAAACCTAATTATATATCCTAGAACTTAACAATAGAAACCTTGAATCCTTTCCCCAACCATTAACCAAATTGAACCGTTACCCTAACATTGAACCAAGTTAAATGTTGACCTTAAGACTAAACAAAATCACCCTAAACTAGAACTCAATAATATATTCCACACTTTAAAACAAAAATCAAACCTTACTTTTTTGAATTAATGTTGGTTTTTAATCTAAAAGCTCTAACTATAATTCTATATCTAAAACCAAATTTAGCACTTTAAAACTTAATTCAATTTATTAACTCTCGTCCTAATTGAAACCTAAGCATGTAAACCTAATCAAATAGTATAGACCAAATTAAACCCTAATTCTAAAACTAATTAAACATTGATATCAAGGTCTCAAAATGATACATCATAAAAAAATTAGAAGAGACTTGAACAAATCAGGCATCTAATTAAGTAACCCTCTGTCACCATCAAGAGGTGGAAATATCCACATCAATGCGAGTAGGAGCTCAGACTACACCCTTGGTTGCCTAAGAATATATCTAAGGAAGTGAATAACTTGTATTTGTACTAGATGCCTAAACCTTTATATCCTAAGTGAGTATTCATCATGTAATATCTAATTAGGAGGGTATTGAAGCACTCTAACACCCCAATCCCTAACTAGATAATTATTTTAGGGTGGACTAATTTCTATTTATCTTGGGTTGGAAGTGCCTAAGAGTTTTTTTTGGAGACTAAAGATTCTCCTATTTGTTTCCTATTTTCCTGTATGGGTAGCCTAAATGTTTATTGCGTTTGTAGAATGGAAGGCCACATAACAAAATATTGCCTTATTCTATAAAAAGAAATAGCCACCCCCTAGTGATATATAGTAAGATCTTTTTCCTAATTTTACTATCATTTTTTTTGGTTAGAAGAGAATGATAGTTCAAAATGATTTAGAAGATAGGGACAAAATGAGAAACATCATTCCTAGAATGAAGCTGCATTATTCATTGATAAACCCATTTCTATCATAAATCAGCTCCTCTATCCAAATAATTAGTAATGAGAAATCCCTACATCAAGTAATCAATGAGGGGCTCATAAAATTGATCAAGTGATATAGTGTAGGCATGCTCAAGAAATTGATTATGAAAATGTCTACAAAATGGTGGAATGGAGTTTCACTATGATGATGTTGCAAGCCTAGGATTCCATCCAATATTATGTCAAATGGTGTCCTCTCTTATGATTGGTGTTAGGGTTTTAGTAAAGAAATTAATGGGCTTAGATCATAATTTTTAGGACTCTCTAGATCAATTATGAAAGGGTGTCCTCTTGCATCCTCTTTATTTTTTATTGTTGTTGACTCATTACATTATCTCCTTAGAGATAACTAGTTGTCTCTAAAAGTTAGAGGATCTACTCTCCAAATAATTATTAAGTATCTAACGTATAGTTTGTTGATAATATTTGTATTCTTTCTAAGCTAGAAGAGTGGAACACGAGTCATTTAATGATCAAATTGGACCTCTTTTCTTCATATCGGGTAGTAAGATTTATGTCTCTACATCTATCTTATTGGGGCTAATATTGAGTACCCTACCTTGTGTAGTAAATATGGTATTGGATGGAGATTGCATAATTAAGTGGTTAGGTACCAAGGGATTCCATTTGTAGTAAAACCTAACATATAAATGAAATGTGTCTTTATATCAACAAGAAAATCTTTGGAAAACTCAACAACTGGAACTCTAATTATCTCAATTTGGTTGGTAGAATTCAAGTATGTTAAAATATTCTCTCCTCATATTGGGTGTATGTTTCTCTTCTTCTAGCTAATTTTATTGAAATCAGTTTGGTCTTCTATATAAATCTATTAGGAACATTTTGTGGTCACATGGAAAAGGAAATATGAAGAACTGTGATACCAAGAGTACTTCACATAAATAAAGGAGATTAGTAAGTTGGATTGAAAACTTTAAGAAAGTTACTCTAGCAATAAATTGGATAGCCAAAGCTTCATAAGGTAATGAATTATAGATTATGATTAGAATTAGGATTATTATATGGTTAGGTATAGGGTTCACATGTATTAGTTCATTACCTGATGTGATCTACGCTTATAGTTTGCATTAAAAAGCAGATAATATTTAGGATTCAAACTACAATCATAAATATTTTTTAATCAAATCATAATTCTATCTCTAAGCTTTCATTCTAATTGCAACCTTAACTTTCATCCTAATGCCATCTATTATATATCCTATAAACAATAGGACCATAATAAATATCCAAAACCTAAATATAATTCTAAGTAAAACCATAATCCTAGGTAAGTTCCCTAACATTAAAGGACCATAATAATTATAATAATCTTAAGCTTAGCCATCATGAAAATTGTTAACATAACAAAATTGGAAACCATAATCTTTTCATAATCTTAACTTTGTTTCATCTTGAGATGAACATATTATCGATAATGAGTTCATACAATCCCCTAGTGTCACAAAATAAGTGTACATGAAAGAAAACTTAGCTTAGTGGCTCCTATTCTAAGAAAAGAAACCTTGAACTAACCAAGATATATTTTTTTGGACTATTATTTTATGATTTGACTTAAAAATTTGGTATTTAATGTTTAATTTGACTTAAGTGTTTAACTTTATTTATTTAATTAATATGATTTTAATAAAGATATACGGATTTATATAGATCTAGTTGATAAATTTTAGATTTAAATTTTATTAAATAGTAATTTTTTCATGTTTTATGTTGTGATGTATTTTTGTCATGTTTTATGTTTTATGTTGTTTAAATATATATGCAGATTATATTTGATGGACCCACCACCACCCCCTCCCCCTCCCATACCCTTGCCTTTGCCCCCTCCATCTCCACCTCCACCTCCACCTCCCACCACAGATGAGCTCCACAAGACCATGAGGCATAACCTCAATGACCTCATGTGTGATATAGAGGCTATTCGACATGAGAGGCACCCTCCCCTCACCTACTATGTCTTATAGATAGCATGCAAGGCATAATTGACTCCATCCATCATTTTGATTCAAACATTAATTCATTTAGATCGTGGAGGGAAAGCATGCGTGCCTTCTACTCTAATGAATTATCATACAAAGAGCTTTATAACCTACATATAGGTAAAGGGAATTTTAAATATTATTTTGTAAACCCTAATATGGGTGAAATAATTAATGATAAGAAGCCTAGTATTTCTATTAGGTGGTGTACACATCCACGTATAGCAGCACATTTTTGGGAGTAGTGGTGGATGGTATTTGACCATACACCACACGCTAACCATGAGGTACCCATGTACTTCCTTAGGAATTTATGGGCTGAGTTTGAGTTGGGTTTGAAACCCAACTATTTTGATATGAAAGCATTTTAGGGGATTCGTAGAGGGATGCATCAAGATAGGCCTGGGCAAAAGTTGAGTGAAAGAATGAGAAACCACAAGCAAGCTGAGCCCCTTGTACCTCTTCGTATGCCTATTATGTCTGCTCCTTACCATCATCAAGCAGTTTCATCTACTTTTACCCATTTGAGTACCCTTTCAAGCAATTTAGTACAGTAGTTGATGTAGGTGGTACATGCTCCTCCACTTGGACATGTTTGTACTAGTTGTGGAGGCATATGCATAGGCCCCTAGAGTGATCTTGATGTAGCACATGATTGCCATTATGCTCAGGGTACAAATTTTGATGATGATGTATATGCTACCCATGGTGATGGTAGTGACGAGATAGATGTGTCATCATTTGTTGACCTCATGCAGCAGGGAGAGCCTAGAGAGAGTCAAGAGTAGCATGTAAAATTTTAATTTTAATTTTAATATAAAGTACACATAATTATTTACTTTCTACATACATGCGTGATTGTATTAACTATATTAATTTGTACTTTTGAAATAACAGAGGATGGATGATATTATTCCTCCTCAGAGGTAGTATAGTCTTTTTTTGAGACCTATAGACATTGGCATCCCTTATACAGTATGCACTTTGAATTACACTATAAAAATGTACATTCAAACTTGAATTTAATAACATGTTCTCATATGTTTTTTTAAAATAATTTTGTATGGATTGTCTGTATCTACACAGATTGATGTTAGTACAAGTCCTACTCTAGTTACCACTGAGGCATAGCCTCAAATACATGCGGTATGAACTTTTGACTGAATACAAATAATTTGTACTATTTTTATGTATGTACATTATTATTAACTTATAATCTAAACAATTTTGGCTCACATGTATATATATTTTACATGTTTTTAATTTATGAACAAGAGCCATATCATACTCATTCATACAGGCCTCGGTATAGTCTATTTTTGACTCCATCTTATGATCATCATGCTAGCATACATGTAGACACATCTGTGACATTGGCTACCACTCAGGTATGATATATATATATATATGTTAAATTTATAGTATATAAAAAATGTAGTGTACAAATTATGTACTTTGTAATTATTGATGTATATTTAATTTTAGGACTACATCGCCATGAGTGTTGCTGAGAGCATAGGACTTAGCCATATGGAGGTACCTACATCATCATTTGAGGTTAGTATTGTGATTTGTGTACATAATTTATAGTTCATTATGCTCTAAAATCAAATTTTACAATTGTATGTATTGTAAATTTTAGGACCTCACCACTGCTACATTTGGTAGTTTTGATAGTGTACCTCCTCCCATTACTGAGGGACACCCATCTCATGTGATATTTATTTTATTATGTAGTGAATATTTAATTTATTTGCAAGCTAGATTTTGAGACCCATTTCAATTAAGCATGTACATGATGAGACGTGCCTCATGTTACACAGGGTGATCCATCTACCTCACAGGGTGTTCGACATGACGAGATGGCTCATATTACACATGATGATCCATCTGAGTCCTCTTTGCATGGAGTAAAGAGGACATTCGATCAGATAGATTAGGTCTTGTTGGCACCTGTAGATTGTGTTTTTATGATGTATATTATTTATGATGTATACACTTTGTGTTAGGATGGTTAAAATTGTATGTTAGACAATGTATTTTTTCACTTCATAGATCATGTTATGATGTATGTTAGACCATGTACTATTTTTTTATGACTTCTTATCATGCTTGTGTATGTAATATATATTATTATGTTTCACCATGTTTTACGTATATTCAAACCATTTTCTTTATTTTGACATATTTTATTCATGAACATATGACACATTTTGTAAGTATATATGCAAGATGAACAATAATTTTAACTATCTATAGAGCATTATTGGATAAATATCAGATCAAATTTATGTATTGTTTGGTAATGTAAGACTCATTATCACCTAATAAGACCTATTATGTGGTATTAAACATATGAATACCTATCATAACCTATAACAGACATTATGACCTATTAGGACTCCCATGTCCCCCTAAGACACACATGTATGGATAACGTACCTAACAATGTACCATAAGTGATATTGTTGTGTGGTAATGTAAGAGTCATTATTACCTAATAAAACCTATTATGTGGTGGTAAGCATATGAATACCTATCATAACCTATAACAAACATAATGACCTATTAGGACTCCTATCTCCCCTTAAGACACACATGTATGGATAACATATGTAGCAATGTATCATAACTAATCTTAATGTGTTTTTTGGTAATGTAAGACTCATTATCACCTAATAATACATATTATGTGCTAGTAAACATATTAAGAATTATTAAAATATATAAAAATTATTATGACCTATTAGGACTCCCATGTCTCCTTAAGACAGACATGTATGGATAACGTACCTAACAATGTATCATAAGTGATCTTAATTTTTTGTTTGGTAATGTAAGATATAATCAATACAATGAATACTATGAGTAAAAATCTAACATATAATCAATACAATGAGTAATGATCTTTAAATTATCATGTACAAGTGACTTTTTTTTAATATTACAATCAATAGTAATTTGAAACTTCAAACAAACATTAATTTAAACATGCTTGAATGTAAAAGTAATGGAGCAAAATAGGAGGTCATTACTTAAATTGACAATTAGTTTATAATTTATCAAGTGCATACCTTTAACTTTCAAATAGAAGTAAAATCTCATTTTTGAATTAGTTTGTACAACATATTTCACAATATATATAAGACAATATCAATGATATATTTATAGTTTAGTGAACTCAAAACATAAAATTGGTTCAACACATCTCCCCAAATGAGGTCCTCTAAAATAAAAATGTAAACAAAAACATATGTTAATAAACACATAAATTAATATTCAAGGTATCTGAACTATGTAAATATATATGTAATTTGTATGTACTTACTATGTGAAATTGCACAAGATGTTGATGTTTGATCCACTTTAACATTTAAATTTCCATTAATCGTAATTCAGACTTGAATAAGAGGTATATAAGTTCTCTAAATTGGTATTGACAACACAGACATAGATGTAATTAAATTATATAAGTACATATATACATATATATACATATATATACATATATATACATATATATACATATATATATACATATATATGTATGTATATATATACATATATATATACATATATATGTATGTATATATATACATATATATATATACATATATATGTATATATATATATATATGTATATGTATATATATATGTATATATATATACATACATATATATATACATATATATGTATATATATATATGTATATATATATGTATATGTATATATATATATATATATACATATATATATATATATACATATATATATACATATATATATATATATATGTATATATATGTATGTATATATATATACATATATATATACATATACATATATATATATACATATATATGTATATATACATATATATGTATATATATATATATATATACATACATATATATATATATATATATATATACAATAATGAAAAAACTTACATGTGTTTGATTTAAATGTAGTCATCCCAGTGTACCATCTACATCCTCTCTCTTTTGCAATGCATCTATGATTTTTTCATGCTCGTCCATTGAAATTGTCCATAATACCCTATTGGTGGGTCTCCCTTTGTATCTTTCTAATTTGATATTTGTTGCCACAACCAAATGAAAATAGTTTAAAATCTTCTTTTCGGTTTGGTAGTCTTCAAATGCTGGCAAACCATTTCTTCTTGTTAGGTATCTATGTAGCCAGGTGCCAGCTACAATAATAGACCTGATTGGATACTCAAAACCATCATTGTCTACTTGATGACATGTCAATTTTTTCTTAGGTTCCACACATCTAGCTAGCTAATACTCAGTCTATTCATCATTATCACTAGGTGCAATAACAACATAAACATGTCGTACAAGATAAGATAAAGTATAGAAACACTTTAATCACATGAGTGTGCATATGAAAATTATATAAATTGAAGCATGAGATCACAAAAAATCTAATTAAATTGTGCATACCAAGTTCTATGAGGTCTAAAATATGATCATAGTCTTCTGATGCAAAAGTAACATTTTAGCCTTCATTTACCATATCATTTTCAAAATGTGTGTCAGTAGGTGCTAATGATCTTTGTTTCCAATCTTCAACCCATTATGTATTCTCACATTCTTCCCATTCACTTGCAAGACAAAATTGACAAAAACAAGCAAGCTCCCTAGTCCATATAGTCCAAGTGTTAGAATCTGAACTCCTAAATGAATGCCATTTAGCTGACCCACTAATTGTATCATACTCATATCTTGAAGGAATTTTTTTTTTTTCAACTAGGTAGAAGAAATGTTTGATTGTAGAGTTCTGACTTGATCCTATGTATAAATATTTGTTACACCATTTGACAATCTCATGTGCATTTTTGAATTTAACTTTTTCCTCAAATTTTAATTGCTCTCTATTAAGGGCTCTCTTCATGCATGCACTAGCACCATCATGTTCTCCTTTACCATATCCAGCCTCAAAAAAACTCCACACATGTTGGATGTTAGTTTTCCTATGTGTCCTACTCAACCGATAGAACATTCTAGCATTCTTGAATTGTCTCATACAATTATTTGACTATATCCAATGTTGTGTCATTTGAATTTGTCTCTCTTTTAAATTATCATAAAAGACCTTGAAACAATATTGGACAAACTCAGATGAATGGAGTTTATTATCACTTAAATAAAAATGGTACTCTCTCAATATTTTTTGATCCTACTCTGTACTATTAGGTGCATGTCTATAAACTATATGAACATAAATTGTTACTTGCACTAAATTGTAATATTGTGGTTGTACCTCTTCTTGCATTGTAAGCATGTAGTTCTCTGCAAAGTCAACAACTAAAAGTATAGTACCAATTGGAAATGTATTCTTACATATGCAAAATTGTCCATCAAGCCATCTAGAATATTGAGAGTGTTTAACATATTTTGGTATGATCACACTCTTAAACTCATCCATAAATGCATGACAACTAACTTTATCTATAACCAGATAACACATTCTTCCAATCTTCCCATCCTTGAATGTATATTAAATAGTTTTGAATCTTTTTACCTCAACTAATTGTTGTCCAAAAGTATTTAGAGAATTTTCATGCAAACATTCACCTAACAAAGATAGATTGTTGCACATATCACATGTACTAGAAAGACATGCATTGAAAAGAAAGTATTGATCATTAGGTGGCTTACAAAAAAAACTTGATATGAAATCTTTTATAGTTTGAGGTGGTATTTTTATACCACATTCTTGCAACATTTCTTTACTATGCATGGTACCACATATAGATCGAAATACATCATAATGGTAACGAAATTGAATATGAGTTTTACAACAACATGTGATTCTTTCCTTGTTAATCCTTACATACCATGGTTTACACTTTTCAAAAGATCTTTGACTAATGGTAATATTTAATACCTTACCATCTACAATTTTTTTAAACAATTGAGTTTGAGTCATGTCCAAAAGGTGTCTAGGATGTGGAGCACGTTATTTTGACCCAATTCTCAATTTAAGAACATCTCTTGAATTAGGTGATACTCTTGTATTATCATGCCAAAAATTTCAATCAAACTTTTGACTTCACTAGTAAGTTTCATATCACATCTTGGGAGTCTACCACTAGAAGTCCATAAAATATTTGTTGGATCACATTCAAAGTTAACCCTTCTCTTTATAGCTCTTTCTAAAGTCTTACGATTTACATTAAGATATCCACTTATGTTGCTAATCAATCTTTTGTCAGATGTTGATTTGTTAACTAAAGCTATTGTTATTGCTCATTGTGTTGCACTCTTATCTTTAGACCTACTTCTCTTTTTGATAACATCAAAGGCACTAGCAACAGTGGATACAACTTGTTTTAAAGACTCATTTTACTCTTGGGTTTTGCATACATTCCCAACCTTCTCATTACTCTTTGCATTTTAGATATTTTAATTAGTTGCAACATTAGCTGACATTGAAACCCAAATTTCTTATTATAAAAAAAAATGCATATACAATCTATTAGTATGTGTACTAATTTGTCTCCATGAAAGCAATCCCTCGAGATTATCTAACACATCACTAGGAATATGAAAATTATGTTCAGACACTTTACTATCATCCTGACATGTTTGTTCAATAGTTGGTTTTTCTATGTCTACATTCATGCAATTTTTATTTTCAGACACTTTACTATTTTCACTGTTATTTGGGATTTGAATATCATTTTCAAATTTTCTTGGTATTTCTTTCGAGGTAGGAATTTCAATTGGAGTGTTTCGTGAATGATCATTGGAAAAATGCTTCTCATGAAGAAAATATAAATCATTTAAATTGTAACCTGCTTCTAAAAAATCACCAATTTCATGATGAGAGAAAATTTGAGGGTTTGGAGACACACTTGTATTGAATGCATGATTAGAATCTGCACCTAAATTTTCTTGTATTGGGTTCTCTTCTTTGACCTCTTCATCCATTGTGGTATCCTCAATGTCTTTCTCCTTTGAAACATTGTTCAAGTCTCTAATTCTCTATCTTCTCTCTCGTTGACATCATGGTTCATTCTCTTTATTTGTTGCAATCTCCTCATCTATCAAAACTTTTTCTTTCTTGTTTCTTCATTGTTTTGATCCCATGTTTGCACCAATTTTAAATTTGAATCAGTAGCATGCAAATTGTATAAGAGGACAAGAAAATAGAATAAGCATGACAAAATTCATTATTGCAGAACAAAACTATTATTCAATCATTTCAATCATTGAAACTCAATCTGTGGGGCATCTTTTGGGGCCCAATGGGTACCAAATTGCTTAAAAATTAGGCACCCCATTCTTTAAAAATTAGGTACTCATTTATAAATCGGGTACCCGATTTTAAAAAGAATAAGGTACCCAATTTTTAAATAGTTAGGTACAACGGTTGAAAGCAATTGGGCACCCAATTTTTGAATTACAAATCGAGTGCTCGATTCTTGAGACATGAGCGGGAATTTGGTATGGCTCCTAACTTTTGCATGGGGTTTTGCCTTGGGGAAAGGCATGGCATAGGCTTGGTCCCACAAAGCCATGCCTTTATGATCCTTTTTTTTCTAAGGCATTTAATCGACAATTTCTGGTATTGTCATAATTTTTTTATAGTCGTTCCCATTGAATTTTTTGATGAGACAAAAACCCATTATAGGTCTTACTGTTCTGATTCCAAAAATGTAAATTTTATAGTGTTATTAGTTTACTTTCTTTCTTTTTTATTAATTAAAACTATCTCCTAAATGTTGAAAAATGACATTTACTAAAATAATAATAACTTTTTTATTTTATAATTTTTGTTAAATTAATTTATATGTCATCAATCTACATACAATTCTTTTAATGTTGATTTTTTTTTTCTAAAACAAGAGAGATTTTGATCAAATTATGTGGTCCGTACATGAGAGGTTTTAAAATTTAACTTTATAGCCAATTAATAATTAATAATAAAAAAATCATTCAATAAAAAATTAAGAAAAAATATTCTCATCAATCTTAGGTGTATTAGGTAACTCCCTTTAAAAGGATTTGCAAAAATTCATTTATTTGTGCCAAATTATGGTGTTTGTACACGAGCATGGTATGGTCCTCAAACATACATTTTGAAAAAGTGGTTTTTAAAGATCCATACCAAAAGAATAATCTATCATATGGGTACACAAATAAATTACATATTCAAAAACTAGATTCCGAACACTAAAAATTTTATTCCTAGAGTTTTTAAATATTCAATCTCTAAATATCTCAAATTTTAAAACCAATTGAGAAAAAATTTCAAAAATAGGAAAAACATTTCCACTTTTTCGCCAAAAGTGAGACCCAACTTCTTGCACTGACCCCAAAATTGGAACTCTACTAGCAATAACAACATCCTCCAAGGAACCTTTTAAAAGAGCATACCTCAATACTAGGGTTGTGGAGATATATAAGACCCTGTGCAGAGTTTTTGGAGAAGATGAAGAGGAGTTTATGCCTGTGAGTTTTATGTGCATGGTTACTTAGATTTGCACTTTTGGTGTGGATGTAATTTTTGATTTTGCTTCTTACTTAGTTGAGGAAATTCACAGTGGATTGATTGGGATTGCTAGGGGCAAGCTAGAAAAGACTGTTGGCCACAATTCTTTGATAATGCACATGTCTTTGCTTAAAGTAGCAACATATTTTGGGAAAGAAATGGATTTGAATAGGGAATAGGATGAGGAAGCACTGCCTGTCAAATTATGGAGTGCATAGATGACTTCGGAGGCCAAAAATTCTAGTTTTGTTAGATTTGACAGGTGTTTTGCTTCCAAACTAAGATGCCTCTAATTAAATGATAATCCCAAAATCCCCAAGGAATTGGCAATTCTTATTAGGCCCCTAGACAATCCTAGTGGTTTTAAGGTTTCACACAATTGGCAAGACATCATCCCATATTTAGTCTCAACTATTATAAGGATTTATGGTTTCAAAGGAACACCCCATGTACTACCTTACCAAGTGCCCTTAAACGTAGGAGTAGTTGAATTTTTGTGGTAGTTGGGAGGATTGGAGGAAACATTTTTGTTAAAGACAGGGAGGGAGTCAATTTTTCCTACTTGTACAGTGGCCCAATCAATTTATAAGCACAAAAGGGGGTTGGCTTTCTCTGCACAATATTTTGGATCCTTATAAGATGGTTATTTCTCACCCTTTCTTTTGTGACTATGAGGGATTTTATTATTTGGCTCTAAGACATAGAATTAAGCTTGGTAAAATTAAGCATGGATTCAATTTTCATGAAGTCATTATAAGAAATGAATACTCCTTGCAAGAGCAGGAGACTAAAAAGGAAAAGTGGAGAGTCTTCCCTAAAGTTTTGGATTTCATTCAATGTTTTGATGTACATTATAGTCCTTTAGACAATGTTGTTACAACTGCAGATAAGATAAATAAACTTATGAATGTCTTTCCTAAAATAATGAAGGCAATGAATGAAAAGAAGAAATTCTTTATTAATTTTTTCCTAGATAAGGCTATGGAAGTAATGAGAAGACTAGGTTTTACTCCCAATATAGGGGCAGGTCAATTAACTATCTAGAGAATGCCAAGTTATACTATCATTCAAAATAAAAGGACCACTGTGGACAAAGGAAAACAAATAATTCAGCCCACTAGTGTTGTCTAGGAAGAGAGGCCTCTTGAGCCCTCCCCTAAGAGGTAGAAAATAATAAGGGAAGAGGATCCTCATGTTGAGGAATACTCACCTTCACAAACCCTTATGAGAATTGAGGAAGAACAACTCACTAAAGAGAAAATTGAACAATTGGGATCCCAATGGGGAGTTTTTGTTAAACAATCGAAAATAGATGAAGGAAACCCCTAGGAGCCTCTTGTGCCAAGTTTTGAGTTGACAATTGCAGATTATAGAGGAAGGAAATTAGACCTTGTATTAGAACAAGCAAGTCAGCAATTTCTATCAGATGACAACTTTGTCAAATCTAGGGCTTTTTGCCAATTTGCATGGAGAATGAACATGAGAAAATTTGAAGAAGGATGCAACAAGTTGAGAATAGAGCATTCTGAGCTAGAGGAGGCAACCCTACAAAATCAAATAAATGAATAGATGATGCAAGAGTTCCAAAACATAACCCCTGAAGAGGGGAGGCAAATGGTGAAGACCTTAAATAATTTATTGTTGCCCAATTGGGATATAGATGATGCATTAATTTTTAATTGTATTTCAAATAAGTTCAAAATACATGACCCTAGTAAAAAGGAGTTCATAGGGACTGCATTTAGTGAAGACCAAGCTTGCTCTAGTTATATGGTCATTAAGAAGGGGATCTAGGTCTATTTCATCATGGCCAGGTGACTCAAGATTGATAGGAAATATCATTGTGACGAGAGTAGCTGAGACATCCCATGTATAGGTGGGTCATATGGGTGTGGGGACCTCTCAATTTGTTTTGGCCACTACAGCAAAGGAAGAAAGAACAATGTTTTAGCTTCAAAGTAAATATGAGAGTGTTCTAGAAGCTTATAACAAAGAAGTTAGAAAGAGAATTAAGATTAAATATAAATTGGGGAGGTCCACAAGGACAAGAATAACATATCCCTATCCCCAATGGAACCTTTTAAATCAACTCCTCTCATAGAATTGCCAGATAGCCCACAGAGGCCACAGTATTACATTGTTGAAGACTTTGAAGAAGAAAAGAGCAAATTGTGGGCCTTACATTTAGAGTTCAATGTACAATATGAATATAAATTAAGAGAGGCTCTCACATATTTGGGGGAAAAAATTGAATGACCAATAGTTTATGATAAAATGGCTAGAGTGATAGACATATAGGAAAAATTGAAAGCAAGTGATCAAGCTCTAAGGCCTATTGTGAATAAATGAATAAGAAGAAGGAAGGAAATGACATTTTTATGTTATTCTATCATAAAAGTCTTACATGATAAAATTGAAAAGACTTTTGATATTGTTTCTGATCTTCCTAATTTTGAGAATAAGAGATTTCATCTGCAGAGAATAATAGTTGGCTATTTAAATAAATATAAGAGCCAAAAGTTTGGTTTATTTCCTCATTCCCTAGATAGAAGGAATAATTTGAAAAAAAAAGATAAATGGGCTAATGAACTTGATGATTTATTTTGTTTAAGGATGAATAAAACTCTAAATGAAATAGGACATGCACGGTGGGCCACCACAATAGAAGAGATGGTAAAAGGCTAGTTATTCTTTGATTATTTGAAACAAGAATTTGTTGATATTGATAGTAAAGCTAAGTTTTTTATCAAGAAACAATAGGATATTCTACATTTTGACTGGCCAGATGATGTACTTTATGACAAGTGGATGGTGGATATTGCTTTTGGTGAGTAGCTACAAGAAGTTGAAAGCGATGATGATGAAGTACATGAAGATGAATTATAATTTATCAATCCACTTCCATAAACATCTGGAAAAGAAGACAAAGAAGGGCATTCATCTCATGCTAAGGATGCAATGGATTAGTTAGATGATGTAGCAAAGACAAAATCAAGAATAACTGTCACCTTGGTAACACATAATGATATGAGTGAAAATGCTAGAGTGGAGGTGAAGTTGCATGAATCAGAGCCTAACACATCATTGGAAATTCTAGTAGCTACATATGCCAAGGACTTAGAATGAATAAAGACTAATGATGAAATTTCTAGCATGTGAGGATGTAACAAAAAAAGGGGCCTACCAAGAGAATAATATGATGTTACATTCCTATGACTTGAAAGTTTGCCTTTTTCTCTTAAGCAAGATGTAATATCTTTTGTAAAAGGACACTTGTTAGTTCTCTATGCCTGAAGCTTGTTGCATCTCACATTATTTAAGTGAGATTCGAGGGCTAGAGAAGGGTCTAATTTTCAAATGCATTTTTTAGTTTTACACTTAGAATGTTTTCAGTCTAGTTACAAATAAAATGTTATGATGTATCTTCTCTGCTCATTTTTTGACAATACATTAATGTTGAGTGATTCTTGTGTCTTTTTCTAGGATCATTATTAGTTTACTACAATTGTATCCAATTTCAAGGAAAATTAATACAAATTTGAGTTGTCCCCATATCAATTTTTGTTGAATTTTGTCTCCTTTACTGTTACCTAGTTATTTTGAGATCGTGTTAGTAAAGCTTGTTCAATTGAATACAATTCATTTAGGTTGTATGTAAATTCGTTACTACTATTAATTCAATGAATTAAATAAAGACTTTGATGAATTTGATGAGATTTTTGTGGTAGTAGAAAGGGTGTATGTAAGGATGAATTCTAGTAAGGATTATTGATAATATTTATTGTAAGGCAACAAATCAGATCCATAAATTGTAGTTGACTCTAAGTCCCAATGGAATAAGCATTGATCAAGTTAATTCAATCTGTAGATTGATAGATCATAAATAAGCATCAAGTCCAAAATCACAATCAATTTTATTTTCTTGAAGATTTTAAAAGGTGGTCAGCACTTGTTTACATTGAATTTTTTACCCTTAGTTATCCACTATTTCTAGGAATACTTACAAATCTATAGAAAAATTGTGACCAAATCTGCTATATCGGATGTTGTTTATCTAAAATGTCAAATTCATGCATGTATATGAAGATAGAAAATGAGAATCAAAATCAAACTAATATAATTCTCATACAGTAATAGTCATTTTGAATCATCCCCTAGGTATACCCACCCTGGTTTTGCAGAGCCTAAAGAGTAGAAAACCATCCTTGGTTTTGTTGAAGTTGGGTCCAAATGGTTTGCACGTGTAATTGTTAATAGGAATTGGCTAGTCCTAAGGTTGGGTGAGTACTACCTTTGTGGTGTTGGACATTTTGTTGTTCAGTAGTTTTAAAACACCAACATGATGAATACTTTGTTTATTTTGTGTTGCAAGAGAGATCAACATCCTACTAGTCTCTTGTCTTGCTACCAGTCTAAAATTTTCTTCATAATCAATACCATACCTTTGAGTGAAACCTTTAGCACCCAATCATTCCTTGTATCTTTTCACATTCCTCTTACTGCTATACTTGATCTTGTAGACCCATTTCATGTCAATCTTATTCTTCTCATGTAGAATCTCTACAAGATCCCATGTCTTATTCCTATAAGACATGAATATTCAAACCTCATTAGTACATGAATATTCAAAATACAATGCCTCAAAATCAGCTCTAGGAAGTAATGAAAAATTTATTATCTCACATATTGGATCTTCTTCATGTGCTTTATCTTGACACCTCTGATAAATATCCCTTAATATTCTTATCTTTCTTGTACAACTTTGGATTGAGGATGGACTTACACCTGGAATTCATGAGGGGTTGCTTGGTGGACATGGAGATCTTGAAAAGGAATCATTATTTAGCTATTCATGATCATTATTGTCAACAATGTCATCATTTTAAATATATTTTTTCTTTTGAACACAACCTTTTAGATGATGATAAACTCTCCATTCATAAATATTCACATCTCTTGAAACAAAAATCTTATTGGCAATAATGTATAATCTGTAAGCTTTGTCAACCTCACTATAACCCAAAAAATTACATGTTTCACTTTTAACATCTAACTTTTGTCTATTCTAATAAGGTATCCAAACATAAGCTAAAAAGAAAAAAACTTAAAGGATTTACATAAGGCCTTTTATCATACCATGTTTCATATGGATTCATCTTTTCTAGGGAACTTGTACGAATCCTATTGAGAATATAGACTATTGTAGCAATTTCATCTTCCCAATGAGAATTGTTCAAACCCTTGGCTTGTAAAATAATCCTTACCATTTCTACCATAGTACATTCCTTCCTTTTAGAAACTCCATTCTATTGAGATGTGTGAGTTTCCTCTTGATCCCATTCATCTCATTAAAACTCTTAATAATATCTTGAGCAATACTCTCATCCACAATATGTTCTCAAACATGTGATTGTGTTCCCTTTTTCATTCTCTAAATGAGATTTAAACCTCTTAAATGTATCAAGGGCTTCATCCTTAGTCTTCAACAAATACACCCAACAAATACATGAGTAATAATTAATAAAAGCTATTAAATATGATGACCTACCGAAATATTATGGTTTCATATTACCACATATCTGAATGAATAAGATGAAGCAGGTGATGGAACCTTCATGAATTACATTTTGAAAATGATTCTCTTACACGCTTCCCATTTTCACATTCTTTACAAGTCCTCTTATTCTCTTCAACCTTAGGAAATCCAAGAACCAAAGCATTTGAGGTGAGAAGCTTCAAACTATCAAAATTCAAATGGTCATACTTGAGATGCCACAACCATCTCTTATCCTCATAAGCCATATTGACAAGTTGATTGTTATTTTTACACAACTTCAAAGGAAACACTATATTCCTTGTTATAGAAAAAATTACAATAAATTTATTTCCCCAATTCTTGTCATGGATAGTAAATTTTATATTCCGAAATACCACTATATAATTCTTCTCACATAGGTGTCCAACCCTTGATAAATTATTCTTCAACTTTTGTAGTATAATAAATATCTTGAACACTTTTCATACCTTCCTTTGTTTGGACATCCATGGATCCTTTGGCTACAAGAACCAATAAATTTTTATTGGCAAGAGTAATATTGGATCTAAAACCATCATCAAGCTTTAAAACTATTTCCTTATTACTAGACATGTGATTAGAGCACCCAAAATCTAAATACCAAATATCATTCAAATAATTTTCAGCTTTTTCAAAATGCAAAAAAAAATTACTTGAGGAAGAATCCTAATTTTTCTAAGTATAATTGGCATTATTATTTCTTAATTTCAATCTACACTCTTTCTTAACATGTCGATACCTATTGTAATTATAGCATTGGATGTTCCTTTTTATCAAAATTTTCCCTACCTCTTCTACCTTGACCACCTCCTCTTCCTTTATTTCCTCTTGAAAAAATTTAATTTTGATAGCTTTCTTGGCCTCTATTGTTGTTAGTTGTAATGTTAGCATTATCATTCTTTGAAATTTTAAATTGGCAATAAAAAACTATATAATTAATGCTTGGAGAAGTATCCTTCAATCTATCCTCATGTGATATGTGAGTTCCAACCAACTGACCATACTCCATGGTGGACAAATCTTTTCTTTCTTCTATACTTATTTCTACATTATTCCATCTTGGTGTTAGAGATCTTAATACCTTCTCAATTACATGCACTTGGATCACAGGTTCACCTAAAGTGGCCATTTTATTAACCACATCATTGAATCTTACACACAAATCTTTTACATTGTCAGTTTCCTTCATCTTCAAATTCTTATATACTTTTTTCAAGGTTTGTACATTTACAACCTTAATTTAATCATTACCATGGTGAGCATTGTTTAGAGTCTTCTAGGCCTCCTTTGAAACAAGCTCTTGTGAAGAGCCATCTAAATATGAAATAAACCAGGGCATAATTTTAAGGTTATTTCTTAATTTTCCTATCATTTCCTTGAAGATCATCCTAGTTCACATGATCTTCATTATTGTTGGCCATTTGTGCCCCCCCTTCACCCCTTCACTAATAGTTGATCAGAGGAATCTTCAATGGGTTGGATTCTTTGTTATGGGTTAAGATGCTAAAGTTGGCGATTGACATTTCATGTTAGCTCAAATCCTTCTTTAACCATGTTAGCTTGGGTTCTTCATTGATTGATTTAGCTTGGTTTACTCTTCACCTAAAAGACTCATTTGTTGGCTTGTTTTTTTCTTTAGCTAAGTGAACTCAATTTCCTCTTTTGCCAAGTTGCAGTTAACACGTGCATCTTCAGGGGCTAACATTTCACGTTAACCATTTTTGCTATATCAGTGAGGCTTTTTCATGACCTTTCTGAAATAGAGAATTTTTCTATTTTGGGAGGCTTACATTTTTTCCTTTCTAAAATACCAAATCAAAAAGTGGATTTTCTTTGTTCTATGAAATCGAAAAATTGATTTTGTGAAGAATGGTTTGTGCCATGCACCGGTTGGAAAACTTGTGTGTCATTCCATTTTCACTATTTTGGAAAGATTCACTTTTGGGTTTCACAAAATTATGAAACTGTTGTTGTCTCTTCCACTGTGTGTTGAGAAATGTGATTTCCATAATATTTGTGCCACATGGTGGATTCTTTTTGTACTAGGTTAGTTTGACCTAACAGCTCTTGCATTTTTGCATTGCCTTCTTTTGCTTTTGTAAAGATGCGATGACCATTAGATCTAGATATATCTGTGGAGATTTATGAATGCATCCCAACTGTCCATTTTTTATGTAGAAGATCTTGATCTATGGTTGTGTCTTAATCATCTATTGGGGGGATTTTTGCACCATCTAGGTCATCTATTTTAAAAAGTAGATCTCATCAATGACTCATCTTTTTGGGGAAAAAATATTTATTCCACATCGCTGAACTCTATATTGTTGCGACTAGTTAACATCTTGTATTATCCCATCCCATATTTTTTGATAGCAGCATGAATTCATTTGTTGTGGTCATGACATGTGACAAGGATGGTTTCTTTATTGTGGAGTTCTAAATTTTGGGTCTTGTTCCATGATGCTAATGCATCTCCATGCCTCTTTAATACATGTAATGATCATATCTTTGGGGATTAGATCTCTTAGGGTTGGGTGCATTGATTTGGGTTTCTTGTTGTCACTTCATGGGAAGATTGCACTTCATGATCAAATCTTATTTTGATTCTTCCTTTATGTCTTCTCCACAACTTGACTCCGCCTTATTTTTTTAGGATTAAGCTTAGATAGACATAATAGTTACATGAAAATATAACCAATATTAGAAAATAATATATCACATAGAAGAGAACACAACACACTAAGATTTAACGTAGTTCACACAATCCCTAGGCTATGTCCACCAACAAAAAGTCCAATATTATTATTATCCAATGATTACAATCTGCAATGCCTTATAGCTCAATACCATCACAAGAAGCTACACTATCACCATTACATTATGAAATCCCTATCCTTAATCCTTTTTATACAAGCTATTGCCAGTTACAAAATTAGGGCTAGAATAAGTCATCCAAAGGAAAAATAGTATCCAACACCCTTTAAAATAGAAGTTTATTTTTGGCTTTGAGGGCACTACCTATGAAAGCCCATGTAAGGGCATTGCCCCTTGACCCCACCCTATACTATGATAGGGAGTGCACTAGGGTGCTATCCCAGGACCCCATTGGGGTTCTACTCATTGACCCCATCTTGGGGCCGCTACTCCCAAACACCTATAGAAATAATATGGGGAGAAAACTGCATTGAATAAACCTCTAAGTCTAATTAGGCTCCACATCACAAAAATATCCCACTTGGAGATTAATCATAGAAATGCTAAACTTGTAGCTCCCACTAGAATATCAAACCACCCTAGATTATATTGTTCTTTTATCCAGCTTAGTGTAAAAGACCAACTGAAGATGGAGATGAATTTAGCTTCTACCTTGATACTACCTTTGTAAACATATATGTTGTATTCCCACCTTTAGGTATCTTATTTAGCTTTAACTGTCCATCATCCAAAATTGACTAAATGAAATGGTACTACAATGGTATGTATTTTTTCTTTGAATCCAAAGTAGAATTCTTTGCAAGATGAATGGAACTCTAGCTATCTATAAACAAATAATTATCCCTCTATGGATGTCCCAACTCTTCCATGAAGAATTGAAGACATATCATCTCCTTGGTTGCCTCTATATGAGCAACATAGTCTCCCTCTATAGTGATTAAATAATTAACCTTTTTCAGCCTAGAAACCTAGCTCACTACTGCTCCACCAATAGTAAATACATAACCTATAGTACTCTGCCTAGTATCAATATCTCCTGTGAAATCTACATCAACATAGCCCTGTAAATCAGTAGTAGAACCCCCAAAGTATATACACTTACTGGATGTACCTCTCAAATATCTGAGAATCCATTTAATTTCATTCCAATGCTCAATTCCTGAATGAGGCATATATTTGCTAACAACTCCCACTACATGTGCAATATCTAGCCTTATACATACCATACCATACATCAATCTTTCTATAGCTGAAGCATAAGGTACCTTGGACATATTTTCCTCCTCTTCTTGTGTCTTTGGACACATCTCCTTAGTCAACTTCAAATGACCAAGTAAAGGTGTGTTGATAGCTTTAGCATTCTCCATAAAGAAACGTTGCAATACCTTTGCAATATAATCAGCCTAATATAATATCAATTTCTTCTTCTTCCTATCTCTACAAATCATCATACCAAGGATTTTTTTTTCTACCTACAAATCCTTCATAGAAAATGAATATTCTAACTATTCCCTTAACCACTTAATGTGATCCATGTTAGACCCAGCCACAAGCATATCATCAATATATAAACACAAAATAATGTAGCTGCTATCATGTAACTTCTTAAAACAAACACAATGATCTAAGTGACAGCTGCTATATCCATGTTCATGCATAAACCTATCAAATTTTAGATACCATTGCTAAGGTGCTTGTTTCAAGCCATACAAACTTTTCTTCAATCTGCACACTAAGTTCTCCTTGCTTTTGACATCAAATCCCTATGGTTGTGCCATATATATCTCTTCATCCAAATGACTGTGAAGATCATAGAAATAATAGTCCACCAAGATAACTAAGAGGGGGGTGGGGGTGAATTAGTTATCCAAAAATTTAAACATTTATCTTCCTTAAATAAACTTAATGATTTAACCAAAGTAAACATAAACCATAATAAGATGCACATAGATAATTACACCAGATATATTAACTAGGGAAACCCTTGATTAGAAAGAAAACCCTAGTGGGAATCATGCCAACAAGATGATGTACTAACATAAATATTCCTTTGTTAGATGATGGACCCTATTAGGATTTTATTAAAACATTTAGTACATATGAGTCACTATTAGAAGATTCCAACCCTATTAGGAGTTGTAGTATATTGTTATCTTGTTCTTTCCTTTGTTCACTCAACTGAACCAATCACTGTCAAACTTTGTAGACCAAGTCACGAAACTTGGATCCAAATATAAAACATCAGATCACACAATAAAACCTTAGTAATGAAGTTTCCTTCACTTCCACTCTGTTGTTCTCAACTTCACATTCCACTCTCTCTCCTTCTTACAATCACTTCTTATCAATATAATTCTAGGCCATATGATAAAGGAAAATGTCCTTTCAAACTAGCTCCATAGAACAATTCCCTAAGTTAGTCATTTAACCTTCTCAATTAACCATTATAGGACCACATTAAGAACATGTTACACTTAGCAATAACATTAATCTTCTGCCTTGAAACTTTAGTATCTTTCTATAAATGCAATATTATGATGAGTGAACTTAGCCATGTCATCACTGAGATGCCGTCTTTACATTGTCAACCTCAATTCTCAAAATAACAATTCTGCTAAGAGATCTAACATGTTTACTAGAACATGCCTCTATAAACTCTATCTCAGAACAAACATCACCAAAACTTACATAACTTCTTCTAGAGTTAACATTTCTTCATCCAACATTAACTACATATACGAGATACTTAAACATATCTTCCATAACCTCAAATAGTGAGAATACTCAACTAGCATCCCTACCAACTTGATCTTTCTATTTTTCTTTCGTCAGATACCATAGAAGATTGTTATGTTGACATTAATGACAAACTCAGACATGAATGTAACATATCATCATAGTAACATATCTACAATACTCCCCCATAGGAATATCATCAGAATTAATGCTTCCAACAATCTCCCCCTTTGGCATTGATGGCAACATAGATGAAATTCATGTAGTTCCAAGAATACCAATAAAAGACTATTAATATTTCTTTTTAAATTCTCTTTATTAATCATTCTCCCCCATTGATATACCTCAATGTGCTTTCCATTAAACTATCATTCTATTTTGTGCTTCTTCTAAACATGTTTTACTTCCTCTTATTTTTGCTTCTCCCCCATGATGTTTTCATGTTGTACTTCTCCTGCATTGACATCAATGTCAAAGGTTTTAGCAACCATCAAACTCTGCACCAACTAATTCTTACTAGCTCAAGTGTCCAAAGACACTATTAAAAATAACATCGAACAAGAGTCTTAGATGACTCTGTCTGATGAAGGGCCACACCACCCTACCAACTCATAACCAAGAATGTAACAATATGGATACAAAGAGAGATAAAATACTTCCCAAGAAATTTCATTATAGTTGAAAATCCATACAATATTCTCCAAATGAGAGAGCTTCCAAACCAAGATCTTCCAACTAGCTTGTACACCAAGAGCTTCTACAAGAAATCACACTTGAAGACTTCTACTTCCCGAACTTGATTAAAAATGATAATAAGCCTTACTTAAATAGGAACTTCCAATTCAAGACATTAAAAACACATCCAATGTGGGATGAAAGGTAAAAACAACTACCTTTCAACAAATATTCAATTCGCACTCAAATACAACTAAGCACCACCATGTGGCCCAACAACTATTAAATGCATGATTTAATAAAATGTCCAAAAACTTCTAGAATTCCACCTACACACCTCAATAAATGGAATGAAAACCATTTTTATTTAATTTTCTATTTATGCCACCTATGTACCTTGAAAATAGAAATTCCTTTTTTTTTTCTAAATAATAATTTTGGTCACACTCCATTTTTCCATGATGCAAGATGCTCCTACATCAGACACCCTAGGTTTGAAAAGATGTTCTAGTAACTAGAACAACATCTTCTCATATTCAACACATAAATCACAAATGGTTTCTTCACATACATGCCCTCCAAGTCTTCAAATTGCACACTCTTTTACAAATTTGTCTTCTTCTCCTTCACATCTACCACAGGGGTTCCATAGGTCTTCTTAGAATCTACTAAATCAACTCAGCTACCAATATTCAAGTTCCTCCTACCAAGTTCTTTATTCTAAAAAGGAATTAGGGATAGCTTCTTACCACCTTTCTCAATAGTAAACATGTTCTTAACACAATCATACATAGCCCTGCAATCATACTGCCAAGGTCTACCAAGTAACACATGAAAACTGTTCATATCCACAATATCTTCACATACATGCCCTCCAAGTCTTCAAATTGCACACTCTTTTGCAAATTTTTCTTCTTCTCCTTCACATCTACCATAGGGGTTCCATAGGTCTTCTTAGAATCTACCAACTCAACTCAGCTACCAATATTCAAGTTCCTCCTACCAAGTTCTTTATTCTAAAAAGGAATTAGGGATAGCTTCTTACCACCTTTCTCAATAGTAAACATGTTCTTAACACAATCATGCATAGCCCTGCAATCATACTGCCAAGGTCTACCAAGTAACACATGAAAACTGTTCATATCCACAATATCACACAACACTTGATCGTTATACTATCAAATCTAGAAATCAACAAGGCATTCCTCCTACACTTCCAAATCATGCTCACCTTGCAACCAACCAATCCTATAAGGATAAGGATGTCTCACTCTCTTCAAACCAAGTTTCTAAACCATCTCCTTAGCAACAAGGTTATCAGTACTACCACCATCTACAATAACCTTTTAGATTTTTCCACTAGACTTACAACAAGTCCTAAAAAAACTAGTCCTCCGACATGAATCCAATGTCCTCTCACCCATTAGTACTCACCAAACAAACAAAATTTCTCCTTGCTCAAGCTAACTTTCCTAGACTTCAACCTCATTTACAAAAGTAGTTATCCTACCAATTGGGCATTCAAAAGATCTATGCCCTTCTTGACCACACTTGAAACAATTACCTCTGAACACATGTCCACCTAACCTTCTTTATTGTTCAATGAGTTTTGGTTCACCTTCTACATTTTGTGTAGATTGGGCCAAACTATCCTACTTCTCCTTCCCTTGGGAACTACCTTGATTCTTCCTCTTTATATTCTCCTCTACTCTCAAAGCATACTAATAAGAATCCTCAAATGAATAAATATTCAACATAAGAAACTCATCCTAAATATTGAATATCAAACCATTAATGTACAATGCTACCTTCTCCTTTGACAATTCTCTATGCCCAGAATGAATAGTCAACTTGTAGAACTCTTCGGTGTAATCTTTTATAGTCATATCCTTCTACTTCAGATTCTACTAGTTCTTAAACAACTCAAGTTCATAATCAATAGGAATGAACGTAGCCTTCAACTTAGTCATAATCAATTTCAATCTAGTGATCTTCATTTCACCTTCCTCTTCTCTGTCTCTTTGCAGTTCCTTCCACCAAAGAGCAACATGTCCCTTCAACTTAGTTTGTGCCAACCTAACTCTAAGTGGATCCTCAATATCCTCAAGCTCAAATTAGTCTTCTAATTCATGGATCCAATCAATTAGGTCTTCAGGATTCAAAGTACCTAAAAAATTAGAAACCTCCATCCTATGGTTTAGCTTCAACTGAGATCCAGGTCGAGCAAACTGGCCAGCCCTAATTCCAATAGGTCTCTCCTCACGATCAGTTCTATCCTCACCAGCAACTTCAAAGTCTTTGAAAACTTCCTCATAACTACCTTTAGTAACCAAATGCCTATGTACACCACCTAAAACACTTACAATTTTAGCAATCATGTCACTCTTCATCAACACAATCTTAGATCTAAACTTTGCTCTTATCTTCTCTGAGATCCTTTCTTCCATACCATCACTAAGATCATCAAGTTTCTTAGGGTCCAATCTTCTTGGAGGCATTTTTAAAAGTTTTAGCAAACCCTAAGCAACAAATCCACCAATCTAAAAGATCAATCAACTATAAGACCTTTAAAAATCTTGGTGTAAACTACCTCATGTTTGTCAATCTGTCCACATGCTCAAGAACTCCTACTCTAATACCACTTGATGAATGGCCACACCACCCTACCAATTCATAACCAATAATGCAACAATATGGATACAAAGAGAGATAAAATGCTTCCCAAGAAATTTTATTATACTTGAAAATCCATAAAATATTCTCCAAATGAGAGAACTCCAAATTCTTACAATATGAGAGAGCTTCCAAACCAAGAGCTTGCAACTAGCTTGTACACCAAGATCTTCTACAACAAATTACACTTGAAGACTTCTACTCCCCAAACTTGATTTTAAATGATAATAATCCTTTCTTAAATAGGCACTTCCAACTCAAGACATTACAAACAAAACCAATGCGGGATAAAAGGCAAATACAACTACCTTTGAACAAATATTTAATTCCCACCCAAATACAACTAAGCACCACCATGTGACCCAATAAATATTAAATGCATGATTTAATAAAGTGTCCACAAACTTCTAAAATTCCACCCACACACATTGATAAATAGAATGACAACCACTTTTATTTCATTTTCTATTTATGAAACCTATGCACCTCAAAAATAGAAATTTCTTTTTTTTTTGAAATAATGATTTTGACCACACTCCTTTTTTCCATGATGCAAGATGCTCCTACATCATTGTCCATCATAGATACTCCCTATACAGGAACCATCAACATTCAATCTAGACAAATAATGGTACTCTATTACATTGGATTGATATAATCTTGCATCTTCTACTCTAATGTAGGAAGGGGCATAACCCCTAGCATACCTTGCAAATACTCAAAAGTCCCTTTGGGGAGAGGCTTAGTGAATATATCTATAATCTTTTCTTTAGTTCTCACATACTACAATCTAATTTCCTTCTCTAAAACTCTCTCTCTCTCTCAACATGTGATAATTAATAGAAATTTACTTAGTCTTAGAATACAACTTTGGATTCTTAGACATATTTACTTTGCTTGTGTTTTCACAATGTATGACAATAGGTGCACTTATTTCTATCCTTATATCTTTCACAATCTGCTTCATCCAAACAACTTGATTGTAATTTTTTGCTGCTACAATATATTTTGCCTCCACTATACTCTGTGAGGTACAATCCTACTTCTTTCTTAGTCAAGAAACCAATCTTCCTCTAAGAAAGCAGGCTCCACCACTAGTGTTCTTTCTTTCATGAATAGTGTCTACCCAATCAACATTAGTATAAGCACTTAGAGTCTACCCAAACAATCTGAACTCTGGTGTTCCTTTTAGATATCTAAATATCCTTTTGACTACTACATAATGTGCTTCTTTGGGATCTTCTTGGAATCTTGCAATAATTCCAACTGCATTTGCTATATCTAATCTTGTGTGAGTCAGATATTGCAAACCTCCAATAATAGCTATGTACTTCTTCTGCTCAACAATAGGTGTCTCATCCTTTGTAGATAACTTGTGTCCAATTATCATAGGAGTTCTAATGGGTTTACATGTTTCCAACTCAAAAAAATTTAGTAAATCCTTCAAGTACTTAGTATGAGAAGTAAAGATTCCTTCTTTATTCTTTTCAATCTATAATCCTAGAAAATATTTGATTTCTCCTATCATACTCATTTCAAATTCCTTTTTCATCTCTTCTACAAACTTGTCACTTTCATTATCGTTTCCTCCAAATATGATATCATCAACAAATATTATGAAAATCATCAAACCCTTATCAATTTATTTCCAATATAGATTAGTATCTATCATACCTTTTCTATATCCAAGCTTTGTCAAATTCTTGTTAAACCTTGCATACCAGATTATGGGTGCTTTCTTCAAGCCATACAATGCTTTCTTCAGTCTACATACTATGTCCTTGTCATCTATCAAAGGAAAACCTTCAGGCTACTCTATGTACACCTCTTCTTCAAGTTCTCCATTCAGATATGATGACTTGACATTGATCTGATACACTTTGAATTTCTTTTGTGTTTCATAGTCTAAGAATAATCTTACTTCTTCTATTCTAGCCTCAAGAGAATAGGTCTCATCACAATCTATTCCTTCTTGCTATGAGTAACCTGTACATTCCAATATTGCATTGTTCCTTACAACTTGTCCTTTCTTATTCACCTTATTTTTTAATACCCATTTAGTTCCTATCACAATCTTGTCTATTTGTTTGGGGACTAATTCCCGTGTCTCATTCTTTACTATCTGGTCCAATTCTTCTTTCATAGCTTGCTTCTAATGATCATCTTGACATGCTTCATCTACATTCTTAGGTTCAACTTAGGATATCAAACATAGTTCTTCATTGACTCTACTTCTTGTCATCACACCTTTTTCTCTTTATATGATGATCTACTCATATGGGTGATTCATTATCATATTCTCTCCTGAAGTAGGAGTTTTTAACTCAACTCTTGTCTCTACTAAAGGTTCTAAGCTTTCTTCCTACCCTGGCTCTCCTTCATTCTACAAATCATTGTTAGCCTTAAGAAATACTTCATCATTGTAAGTATCCTACATTTCTCATCAATTCTCACATTTGCACTTTCCATAATAGTATTAGTTCTCAAATTATGACATCTATAGACCTTCCTTTTCAATAAATAACCAAGAAACATACATTCATCACTTCTAGCATCAAACATACCAATATCATCTTTCTTGATATAACACTTACTACCGAAAATTCTAAAATACATAATTGTAGGTGAGTGACCAAACCATAGTTCATAAGGGGTCTTGATTGTGTCTTTCTTGACTTGCACTTTATTCATAGTGTAGATTTCTATATTCATAGCTTTCTCTCAAAAAAACCTTGGATACATCATTCTTACTAACATAGCTCTTGTTGCTTCTGTAACTAACATGTTCCTTCTCTCTACAATTTCATTCTATACAAGGGTTCTCAAAGCTAATAACTATTTTTTGATTCCATTTTTTTCACAAAATATGTTATACTCATTTGAAGTAAATTTTTCACTTCTATCTGATCTTAAATATTTAATCTTCATGCCAGATTCATTCTCAACTCTATTCTTGAATATCTCAAACTTATCAAATGTGTTAGATTTCACTTTAATAAATGCAACCCACATCACTCTAGAAAAATCATCAACTAGAATCATAAAATACCTTTCACCATAGAATCCTTTAGTCTTTGTAGGACCACTGAGATCTGTGTGTACAATCTCCATTTTTTCTATAGCAGTAAACTTCTGGTGCATGGGCACATAATCTAGACTCATCAAAGAAGGCACCTAAGGATCCTAAATAGTCTACTTAGGTAAGATTAACACATTGATCTAGTTGTAAGGCCTAGTTCCAAGATTTGGCATAATTATGAGCCCCTAGGTAACTAAAGCCAAATATGATCAATAAGCCTAACTAAGAATAGGATTCTAGGTTTTTAATTTTTTTAAATATCTAGATCCATGTTTGATCACTTACCTTAGGTTTGGACCAAGTTTTGTCTTTAAATTTGCATTTTTGCAAATTTTGCAAAAATTGCTCAAAAGTTGTTAACAACTTGTGAGCAACTTTGCAAACACTTGTCAAATACATTCAAAAATATTCCTCTAATGGCTAGGAAGTTTAAACTAACCATTTAACCATTGGATAAGTCCTACAAAGCCTCATAGGCTGATGGTAGGAACAAAAATTTTAATTTGGCATTCAATCAATACAAAATTAGCATTTTTCCTTGCAAAACATATGTTCTAGGCCTATGAATAGAATTATATAGACAAGAGGGCATGTGCTAGTGGTTCTAGAAGTTGGAGAATTAATCTAATTTTTTTAAAAATCAAGTATCATGTTCTAATTCAGCATAGTTAATGAGTCATTGAAATTTCTTTAATGTTGATTAGGATTCAGCCTAGAAATCAACACTTTGCAAGGGCTAGGTCATTTTGACACATTCCACCTTGGAAAACTAAAACCCTTTGATGAAATTCAAGGTCTAACCATGTACTTTAACATTCTACAATTTTTTTTCTAGAAAATGCAAGGAGTTGGGTTCACCACCATACCCTAAGTGTGCATCTTCATGAGTACACTGATCAACATTTACAATAGTCCTTCCTAGTTGGTGTTTGGGGATTCTCTAGGAGTTGAAACCTTGGATTCTTGTTTCAATTACATGCCCCAAAATGTTCTCATAGTTGGATTATGTTTCTCCATTGCAGAAGGTACACTTGCAATGTAAATGTAGCCATAATAAGTGCTGCAGTGGCAGAGCAGAAAAATGCTACCAGAGGCAACATTGTTGAAATGCAATAGGAAACTAATGTTATGTTTTATGTTTGTTTTATTTTTTAATTTTTTCAATAATATCCTACATGTGGTGTCATAACTGGAGTAGCAATTCGATGAGCTCTCCAGATATAGCCACCTAGGACCCAGAGTGAGGGAGTTTTCCAAATAGAGTAGTTGTTTTAGTTCGTAGTTTGAGTGTTCAATAATTAAAATCCATCAGGAAGTTGGTGAAAGTTGTTGGTCCTGCATATTTTTCTATGATTCCTTTTCTAAAGTAGGATAAGGCTGCACAAATTTCTTATCCGAGGGAAGAAAAGCCTTCCGACCTCCATCAGTCTCAGCCATTGATCTTGCATATTGTCTTGCTTTCATTTTAGACCAATATTCATGTAAATGAGGAGAAACCTTAAAGCTAACGACATATTCTTGCAAGATATGTGTGTTCATGTGGGTGCTCTAGATGATGTAACGCCTTGGATTAGCAAGATCGTCTATGCCAGTATCGAATTCTTCGTTACTGGGGTGACAATTTTTTTAGAGTGTCCAAAAGACGTCGATGACAGTTTTTTTTAGAGTGTCCAGAAGATTTTTTTTTACTCTTCTTGGACAAAAGACATTTTTTTAAAATTCTTTCTGAATAGAAAGAAACCGTTTCATTTTTTCCCTCCAGTTGAAAAAAAAGAAAAGTCATTTTTTTTTAAAGGAGGCCTGTCTTGCAGAAAGAACAGTAGTAAAGATTGGAGAAAAAATAAAGAAAGTTTCCATGTTTTCTTGATTCCCATTTTTTTTTCTGGAGTATGGATTCATTATTTGTTCTTTCTATCTTCTACATATTTTTGGCTTTTTCTTTCCAAGGATCGATCCATATAACAAGAAAAATGAATCTCAGTTTTGGGATGAGCAAAGATACAGTTTTATTTCTTTTCATCAGACTGGCTGAATATTGATACAGTTTTATATTGATATGGTATTCTTTATTGTAAGGATTGGATGTATGAACTGGTTGAATATTGATTTTTCTTACCTGTTTTCTATCTTCAGTAGCAGCATAGGTTTGAAAGTTAGAATGGAGTATTTGGTGATTTGTTCATCGGAATTGGATAGTTAGGTTTTGATTCATGTTTTTCATAGTAGGAAAAAAAGGAATCGGGTTGAGTTACATGGAATGATTAAAGAATTTCAGGGTGGTGTCAAGATGTCCCTATTCTTCATGTTATAAATTGTCATGTAGGTACATTGTATGAAAAAATGGATATAACTACGGTGTCAGGAGGTTCATGAAGTTTATGTCATAGATTTCCACAAAAAGTACATATACATAAAGAGATGCAATTTTTAAATCATTGAGTTTGGTTTCTAGTTTGATCTTGGTGGGTGCCCGTGTCCCTTGAAGCAACTCAGTTGAGTGAGTGATTCCTCCTGAGTTTTTTGAGGTGAGACTCTGCATCATTTTTGGTATCAGAGCTTGAGAGTTGCAGGTTGTGAGATTATATGTTGAGTGCCCCTGATCAAGATTCTTCAATAGGCTCAAACAAGATGGTGACCAATGTAGAGTAAGCAAAGAAGGTTGCCGAGCAAGAAGAACTTTACTAGAAAGAGAATATTGAACTGAAGGGGATATTGGCAGAATTAGCCAGTAAGTTGGAACACATGAAGACTGTGGTTGAGAAGAAAGAAATGAAAGAAGAAGTAGAAGAGGAGAAAGAAGTACCCAAGGATAAGGAAGATGAAATATCTGAGAATGAGAAGCCATTTTTTAAAGCTTTAAAGGCTTTGGGAGGAAAACCCGTCGAGTTACCTATGTTTAAAGGAAAGATGGACACTGAATTAGTGTTGGAATGGATTGAAGCCTTAGAGAATCATTTTGAATGTGAGAAAGTTTTAGAATCGCAACAAGTTAAATTGGCTAAGTCCAGAATGAAGGGAGTAGCCCTTACATGGTGGAATTTTGTACAGGAAGAAAGGGTAAAGGAGGATAAAAGGAAAATTTGTTCATGGAAGAAGATGGTCTCTATGATAAGAGAGACGTATCTCCCTGAAGACTATGAAGTACACTTACATCAGAAAAGGTAGAATCTCAGACAAAGGGATATGGATGTCTGCACTTATACAGAAGAATTTTAGAAGTTAAGTTTGAGATCAAAATTTGTAGAACCTAAGAGTACCAAGGTATCAAGATACCTAAATGGTTTAAGGATGAACATACAAGAGGAGTTGCAGTTATTGAGTCCTAATACCATAACTAAGTGTTATTAGCTAACTTTGAAGGTGGAAGAGAAAATCAAAAGAAGACAAGGAAATAACAACAGAGGTAGAGGAAGGCAACCATTCAGAGGAAGAGGTACATTTAGAGGAAGAAGTTCAAATTTTCAGCCACAAATAGAGGTGCATAATGAAGTTAACAAATTTGATAGTTTCAGAGAAAGTTTCAGGGGTAGGAGGCCAAATTTTAGAGGAATATCACCAAGGAGAATGAATGGACCAATAAGATGCTACAATTGTAATCAAGAAGGTCATATGGCACACAAATGCCTAGCAAAAGCAAGCTCTAGTACTCATGGTAAAAAGAGAATACACTTGAAACAAGAAACTTTCGAAAGTTATGGTTATCTAGAAAAGGGGGAAGCACTTATGATGAGAAGAACACTATTGAAGATGATTGTCAAAGAAGAACCACCACAAAGGAAGTCCATTTTCAGAACTACCTGTAAATCTGGAGGAAAAGTTTGCAAGGTATTGGTAGACTCTAGTTCTATAGAAAATTTTGTAGCTTTTGAAATGGTGGAAAAGTTAAAGTTACCAAGAATACCACACCCGTATCCTTACAAAGTATCTTGGCTAAATAAAGGGAAGCATACTATAGTGGAAGAGCAAGCTTGGGTGGAATTTCAAATTGGAGCCTATAAAGATAGATTATTGTTTGATGTTGTTAATATGGATGCATGCCATTTACTTTTTGGTAGACCATGGCAATATGATCTCAAGGCACAACATGATGGAGTGAAGAATACGTACACCATCACAAAGAATGGAAAATTCATTGAATTGATACCTTTAGTTGAACCAATGCAAGAAGAATCAGAAGCTACAGAAGCTAAGATTATGGTAATGGGTAAGAAAGAATTTTTGAAAGAAGTGAAAGGAAAGAAGTTTCCACTCTTTGCACTGGTTCCTATACCCAAAGATAATTACATAATGATGCTAGAAATCAGATTGAGGAATAAAAATCAGAGATGGAATCTTCAAACTTGAAGGTGGAAGTAATAGAAAAGAAGAAACAAAAGGTACCAGAAGAAGTGGAACCAATTTTGGACAAGTACAAAGAAATTATAGCTGATGGAATACCAAGAAGTCTCCCACTAGTGCAAGAAATCAGTCATTGTTTTGATCTCATACCAGGCTCAACATTACCCAACACAGCCGCATACAAGCTAACACCACAACAAAATGAAGAAATGGCCAAAAAAATTGAAGAGTTACTCAAGACTAGTTTGATTGGTAAAAGTTTAAGCCCATGCATAGTACCAGTAGTCCTAGCACCAAAGAAAGAAGGAACATGGAGATTATGCACTAATTCGAGAGCATTGAACAAGATCACTATAAGGTACAGATTTCTAATGCCTAGAATAGAAGATTTACTTGATTGTTTAGGGAAAGCAAGATATTTTTCAAAGATTGATCTAAAAAGCGGGTATCACCAGATAAGAATTAGGCCAGGAGATGAATGGAAAATAGCATTTAAGACAAATGAGGGATTATACAAATGGAAGGTAATGCCATTTGGATTGTCCAATGCTCCTAGTACGTTTATGAGACTTATGAATGAAGTTTTGAAGGATTTTACAGGAAAGTTTGTGATAGTGTATCTAGATGACATTTTGGTTTTCAACGAAATAAAAGAGGAGCATCTGAAACACTTAGATTTGGTGTTGAGAAGATTACAAGAAGAAAAGTTAAGGATCAATCTAGAGAAATGCAATTTTATGCAAGATCAACTAACATACCTTGGCTTTGTGATCTCAAAAGGAATGCTTAAGATGGATCAAGATAAGGTAAGTGCAATTCTTTCATGGTCTACTCCTAAAACTATTGCAGCAGTTAGAATTTTTCATGGATTAGCCACTTTCTACAGAAAGTTCGTTAAAAATTTCAGTTTAATTTGTGCACCTATTATGAATACTATAAATGAAGGACAAAAGTGTAAATTTTTTTGGACAGAAGAAGAAAATAAAGCCTTTGAACTTCTTAAGAAAAAATTAGCCCAACAATCAGACCTTGCATTTCCTGATTTCAATAAAGTCTTTCAGATAGAATGTGATGCAAGCAACATAGCCATAGGAGGTGTTCTTTGTCAAGAAGACAGACCTATAGCCTTTTTCAGCAAGAAACTCAATGAAGCCAAATAGAGATATTCATCATATGATTTTGAAATGTAAACCCTTGTTCAATCCCTGAAGAAATGGCGACACTATCTGCTACCCAAAGAATTCATTGTCTACACAGATAACTAGGCACTTAGTTTCATAAATAGTCAAGAGAAGTTGAATCATAGGCATATGAAATGGGTAGAGACATTGCAAGCATTTACATTTTCTATTAAGCACAAGAAGGGAGTCACAAACAAGGTTTTTGATGCGTTAAGCAAGAGAACTCTAACTACATCCCAAATTCAGTTGGAAACTACAGGCATTCCAAATCTGAAAGGTATGTATGTTGATGATGCTGATTTTAAAGACATTTATCAGTCATGTATTAATTTGGACGAAAGGTACAATAGTGAGTATGCTGATTTTCTGATTCAAGAAGGATTATTATTTAAGGGAGGACAACTTTGCATTCCAAAGTGTTCAATAAGAGACAATATCATACAGGAGAAACATAGTGGGGAATTATCCGATCATTTTGGACTAGATAAGACTTTAGAGTTGGTTCGTAGAAACTATTTTTTGCCAAAATTACAAAAGGATGTGAGGAAATTTGTGGAAGAATGCACAATTAGTCAAAAAAGTAAAGGTAAATGTACCAATGAAGGATTATATCAGCCCCTGCCTATTCCTTCAAGACCATGGGAAAGTACTAGTATGGATTTTGTTATGAGATTACCAAGAACTCAGAAGGGGTATGATAGCATTTTTGTTGTTGTGGATAGATTCATTAAAATGGCACATTTCTTACCATGTAAATCCACCAAAGATGCATCATAAATTGCAAATTTATTCTTCAAGGAGATAGTGCGAATTCATGGACTACCACTGAATATTGTTTCATAAAGAGATGGCAGATTTGTAGGTCATTTTTGGAGGACCCTTAGGAAGAAATTTGGTACAAATTTATCGTTTTCATTTGCATATCACCCAAAGACCGATGGTCAAACAAAATTTGTTAACAGATCTTTGGGAAATTGATTAAGATGCCTTACAAAACAACATGGAGAAAAATGGGATTTCGTACTTGCTCAAGCTGAATTCTCATACAATGATATAGTGAATAGAAGTACAGGGAAATCTCCATTTCAAATCATGTATGGTACACATCCAAGAGGAATTCTTGAACTGAGGGAACTTCCCAACACCTTTTCGAGTAGTTCACATGGTGAAGCATTTGCCGAGGCTATTAAGGAGGTCCAAGATCAACTCAAGTTGTAGCTACAAAATTCAAATCAAAAGTATAAGGAAGTTGCTGATCAGAAAAGAAGAGAAGTATAGTTCAAAGTTGGCGATTTAGTATGAGCATATCTCAAGAAAGAGAGGTTACCTCAAATGAAGAATACAAAGTTACTACCTAATAAGGTTGGTCCTTGTCAAATTCTAGAAAAATATGGACATAATGCATACAAAATTTAGTTACCTACAGACATTGGTATCTCACCTGATACAAAGGTTTTGAAACACAGGCAGTACATGAAGATTCAGTAACAGAAGATCTACAACAATTACCTAAACCAACACCACTTCAATTGGAGAAAATCCTAGATACAAAAAAAAAGAAGACTCATAGAAGACAATACACTTAGTACTTATTCAAATGGAAGAATAGACCAGTGATAGAAGCTATCTCGATGGATGAGAAAAAAATCAACAAGTACGGTTCATCAGTTCAAGATCTCATCTCAAGTGGACTAGAGATTCTTTCTATAGGGGAGTATGCTGCAATGGCAGAGCAGAAAAATGCTACCAGAGGAAACATCATTGAAATGCAATAGGAAACTAATGTTATGTTTTATGTATGTTTTAATTTTTAATGTTTTCAATAATTTCCTACATGTGGTGTCATAACTTGAGTAGCAATTCAATGAGCTCTAGAGATATAGCCACCTAAGACCCAGAGTGAGGGAGTTTTTCAAATAGAGTAGTTGTTTTAATTTGTAGTTTGAGTGTTCAATAATTAAAATCCATCAGGAAGTCGATGAAATTTTTTGGTCCTATATATTTTGCTGTGAGTCCTTTTCTAAAGCAGGATAAGGCTGCAAAAATTTCTTATTCGAGGGAAGAAAAGCCTGCCGACCTCCATCAGTCTCAAGCATTGATCTTGCATATTGTCTTGCTTTCATTTTAGACCAATATTCATGTAAATGAGAAGAAACCTTAAAGCTAATGACATATTCTAGCAAGATATGTGTGTTCATGTGGGTGCTCTAGATGATGTAACACCTTGGATTAGCAAGATCATCTATGCCAGTATCGAATTCTTCGTTACTGGGGTGACAATTTTTTTAGAGTGTCCAAAAGATGTCAGTGACAATTTTTTTTAGAGTGTCCAGAAGACATTTTTTTACTCTTCTTGGACAAAAGACATTTTTTTAAAATTCTTTCTGGATAGAAAGAAACCATTTCATTTTTTCCCTCCAGTTGAAAGAAAAGGAAAGTCAGTTTTTTTTAAAGGAGGCCTGTCTTGCGGAAAGAACATCATTAAAGATTGGAGAAAAAATAAAGAAAGTTTCCATGTTTGCTTGATTCTCATTTTTTTTCTGGAGTATGGATTCATTATTTGTTCTTTCTATCTTCTAGATTTTTTCTACTTTTTCTTTCCAAGGATCAATCCATTTAACAAGAAAAATGAATCTCATTTTTGGGACGAGCAGAGATATAGTTTTATTTCTTTTCATCAGACTAGCTGAATATTGATACAGTTCTATATTGATATGGTATTCTTTATTGTAAGGATTGGATGTATGATCTGGTTGAATATTGATTTTTCTTACCCATTTTCTATCTTCAATAGCCGCACGGGTTTGAATGTTAGAATGGAGTATTTGGTGATTTGTTCACCGAAATTGGATAGTTAGGTTTTGATCCATGTTTTTCATAGTAGGAAAAAAAGGAATCGGGTCGAGTTACATGGAATGATTAAAGAATTTTAGGGTGGTGTTGAGACGTCCCTATTCTTAATGTTATAAATTGTCATGTAAGTACATTGTATGAAAAAAGGATATAACTATGGTGTCAGGAGGTTCATGAAGTTTATGTCACAGATTTCCACAAAAAGTACATATACATAAAGAGATGCAGTTTTTAAATCATTGAGTTTGGTTTCTAGTCTGATCCTGGTGGGTGCATGCATCCCTTGAAGCAACTCAGTTGAGTGAGTGATTCCTCCAAAGTTTTCCAAGGTGAGACTTTGCATGAATAAGGCCTTCAAATCTAGTCTAATGTTGCAATAGAAGTGTTACAATTCTTTTAGCACCCGCATTATAAAATTTCAAGTCAGCTCCATAGAGGAACTTTTGGTTGGTTTTAACTACTAATGATTATTTCTAAATTGTGACTTGTGAGGAAGATAGTGTTGTGGGGGTATGTTGAACTTGAACCATCAAGTTCATAACTTCAAGTTCGATTTAAACTTCAAGTTCAAGTTGAAGGTTTTACTGATGGAATATTTTGGTCAAATAACTAACTCTCTACAATTAAGTTCTTCTAAAGATCATTATACCTAAGCTTTTGAGAAAAGTTGAAAGGGATTCCCAAAAGTGAAAGACAACATCCCAAGTTCAAGTTGAACTCGAAATTGAACCAAAGATTTCAAAGTTCAATTTTGACTTCAAGTTTGAATCCAACTTCAAGACAAAGTTTCAATTTTTAGAAGTCTCAATTCAAACTCAATATGCAAGATCACAAGTGAAAATTCAAGGATTTCCTCTGTAGATTTCATACCTATTGAAAAAGGTACAAAGGTTCAATAATTTCAAATGGTTCGAGTACCCTAGTTTGAAGTTTAACTTTAGGTTTAGAGTTATGTTTAGAGAAATGATTATAGGTGTAGTTTAGTGGTTCAAAGGATCAGTGGCTCAAGTTCATCACTACTCAAATTCAGTTTCAGGTTTTGAACATGCAAAGTTCATGGTTCAAGGTCCAAGTTTGAAAATTTTAGAATTTGAGGTTCAATTCTAAATGGAAAGTTGTTAGTTTCAAGTTATAATACTCTATTGTAGAAACACTCTAGTGTACAGTCAAAAGATCCAATAGGTCCCTTGAGGAGATCTCCATTTCAATTAAGAACTTGATACTTTCAATAACTCCAAGTTGGAAATTCATGATGACAAGTTTGGAATCAATATTCAAAGTTCTCAAATTGATGTCTTAACCTGATGATATTATCAGTCTCCTACTAGTCTAAGGAAAAAGGAAGCTGGCATAGTCTAGTCACAGATTCATAGCTTTTATGAGGCATTAATTGCAAGACACTAATTATAATGTTAAGGACAACTCATGGGATTGGTTGGAAGACAATTTAGTGTTAGGGAGCTACTATGCTTCTTCTTAAAGGCCCTTATAATGGATTCAAACATTATAATCCAAATGTAATGACACCTTCTAATTATTTGACTAAATGCCCCTAACAACAGAAGAGCTAGACTATGCCCCTAATAACAAAATAGGGATGCTTTGATCCCCAACCAGTCTATTTCCTTAACCAACTTCTTGCCAAAATCTACCATCCACTGACACAAAAAGGGGGAACACAAACAAAAAATGAAGAAGACTATACCCAAAGGTATAAAATCTTCCTCACCCTCTTCCAAAACTATGCACAGTGTCCCAAATATTTATGCTACCCTGGCATCAAACTAAGATACTTTGAAAATTTGTTTAAAAGATGATGTTTCTACTGAAAAGGTTGTTAGATCACAAAGTCTATTCCTTTTTCTTCTTACCACCTTGGTGTCTTGACTACGACACCTGATTACTGGCTTTCCTCTATCAAAAAACCATACACAAGCATATGAAGCTAACCATTTTCCTTTTCTGAACCATCCTCTAAAAATAAATAAATCATTTGTCAAAGTATCAGTGTCCCAAAACCTACTGCTCCCAAAAAACAATCCTTCCACTATCCATACCCTCAGACTTAGTGAAATCTTTAGAAACATCTTTTGAAAAAGAAATAGTAGGACTGAGAAATGCAGAGACTATGGTATACAATTTTACCCGAAGCCTTTCCTTTTATCTCTATAACTTCTGCATTTTATCCTTGAGCCAACTACTTGACACTCGTGCCAAATCTACCTCAATCTCAGCAGTAACTTTTTCGTTCAGAGATGACTCGCGAATTTCTACTCGCACAAGTTGATATTGGGCAAATCTCACTTGTTACACCCTGTTCTTTACTTTCACACGTGAAGGTTTTCATGTCTCATTAATATGCATGATAATACCACCTTCAATAGTAAAATATGCACCGTCGATCTTGAAAATCGTATTAATTGATACAGTGAGCATGACGGCTTCAAAATCCACTATGCAAATTGGTCCAGAAAAACCCAATCAAAATTAGCCATGTGTGCAATTTATCTTTTAGTGGGCGCTTCGCGTGAGAACTACAGATCTGAATTGAATCAACGAACTAAGTCCACCCCACATGTCACTTATGCACTTGCCCACATTTTGTAAGCTCCTCGCGTTTTGAAAATGCAGGCCAATGCCCTCCATTGATCTAAAGAAAATCAACAGTTGATGAAGAAAATCCTGAACAACCATTGCACTGTGTCTTTATCACAAAACACATGACATTTCAAAAATGGCATGATTTGGTTAAATGCGATATGGTCCACAATCCTTTCACCTACATTATAAAATCATATGGAAATAAAACAATGCAGGCAAACGCTAGCCATTGATGCTGGCTTAGATCGACGGTGATTCAAAATTTCAATAATAGGCAGCCCATCACAATGATCCTGACCAATGAGAAAATACCTTTTATTCCACATGTTTTGACAAAACTGACCGCGACACTCAAAACTTTGGTGCCCATGAGATTATTACTTCTTCGCACTTTGGTCCCATTGTGCCACGCGTCACAAAGTGGCATGCTCACAATATTTATATGCCTCTCATCTTGAAAATGCGGGTATGCCTCATTCATTGATCTCACATAGATCGATGATGTTCATAACTTATCATCTTTGCTCGTACAAAATCTCCTTGCATCTTCATAAGGGACAGACGTCGCTTATGCGCTTGCCCACATTTTGTAAGTTCCTTGCATTTTTAAAATGTGAGAATGCATGGTCTGTCGATATGAACAAGATCTATGATCATCAAGACTTGCATGGTAAGTTTGAACAACAACGTTTTGGATTTAAAAAAGTTGTAAACCTTGATTATCTTAAACTTAAAGCAAATTTAATCTAAACATTATTTCAAATTTGCCTAAGGTTTAAAAGGCATGCCCTGAGTAAGAAAATGAGAAAGGGCTAAAGGATTTCAAAGGATGTGGTGGATTTGTATACTGTAATAGGTTCTTGACTGAGTTCTACATATTAAATGGGATAGAAAGAAGATTTAGGATCTTAAGGATCTTAAAAGGATAGCTGAGTGCACATTCAATTATGGGCATTCATAGGGCTTAACTTTCTCAAAATTTCAAATGGATGCTCAAAATGGGAATGCAATTTTGAGTGCCAACAAAACCTTTAGTGTAGTTTGAGTTTTTGAAGCTTAGAACTTTGGTAGAACTAGTGATTAGGTTACCTTGTCTTGTGGGGTTGTGATAACCTTCCTTTAGTCCCATCTCCATACTCATGATAGGTATTTGGAACTAGGACCCTTCACCTTGGGTGTTGAGGGAATTGTGAAAGTCTATCATTTCTTATTGTTTGAAGACTTCTACTACCTATTGCTGGATCAAGTAGTATCAAAGCCAAATCTGAACCTAAGAGTGAGGAGATCCCTACAAGGGTTATAAATAGTGAGTTAGCAAAGATGGTGAGAGAACAAAAGGTTGAAAATAAGGCCTTAACTCATAGGCTTTAGGAACTTGAGAAGAATCTTGAGAACAAAGACAAACAAAATGTGTCTAAAGATGAAGAAGGGAGTAATGAAGAAGAGGATGACTCTGAAAAATGCATCCCTGTAGACCAGAGGCCTCTCATTGATTCCTTGAAATCCATGGGAAGAAGAACCATGGAAGAGAAGATAGATTTACCATTTTTCAATGGCAAGATGAATGCATAAATAGCCTTGGATTAGATAGAGCCTTTGGCCACATTCTTTGAATGTGATGACATCCCTGAAAAGAAAAGGGTAAAGATGGCAAGATCCAAATTGAAGGGGGCAGCCCTAACTTGGTGGAACTCCATCTAGAAAGAGAGGATGAAGAATGGAAAGAGTATGATTAATTCATGGAATAGAATGATAGCTTTGATTGAAGAAACCTATGTAGTTGAGGATTATGGAGTACAACTCCATAGGAGAAAGAAAAGTCTAAAATAGAATGACATGGATGTAGTCACATACACAGAGGAGTTCATAAAACTATGTATGAAGACCAATATGGAAAAAGATAAGGAAGATAAGTTGCCAAGATACACGAATGGCTTAAAGGTTCCCATTCAAGAGGAACATAGCCTACATTGCCCTACCATAGTTAATAAGTGCTATCAAATAGCACTAAAGCTAGAGGAAAAATGGAAGAGAAAGAAAGATTTTTTAAAAGGGAAGAAAAATTATAGTGGGAAGAATTTTAGAGGCAAGTGCCACTCTTGGAACAAGGGACACAGTAGTGGGAACAACAACAAGATCTCTAACCAAGGAGACAAAGAAAATAGTCACTCTAATGCAAGAGGAAACTGTAGAGGAAGAAGACCTTTCAATAGAGGAAGAAAAAATGCAAAAAGAGGTAATGGACCTTTTATGGACTCAATTATAATCAAATGGGACACCATGGAGGAAGATGCCCTGAGAAGAGGAACAATAATAATCAAGGTGAGAGGAGAGCATCATTTGTCCAAGAAGATAAGAAAGAAGACAATGATGATGCTAGATAATTGGAACTAGAGGAAGGAGCATGTTTGATGATGAGATAGGTCTTCCTTCAAGTATCAAAAACCCAAGAACCTCCACAAAGGAAGAATGTCTTTAGGACACAGATCAAATGCCAAGCAAAGGTGTGCAATGTTCTTATGTATTTTGGTTCAAACGAAAATATTATGTCTTGTGAAATGGTGCAAAAGTTAAATCTTCCTAAGAAGCCACACCCTTACCCCTATCATGTCTCATGGTTAACTAAAGGCCAACAAACTCTAGTCATAGAACAAGATTGCGTAGAGTTTTCTATATCTAATTTTAAGGACAAAGATCTTTGTGATGTAGTTGAGATGGATGCCCCACACATCCTTTTAGGAAAGCACTAGCAATTTGATGTTGATGTTGTACACCATTGTAGGAAGAACAACTACTCCATCAACAAAGATGGGAAGACCTTTGCTATGAAGCCCCTGCCTGATAACAACTCTAAAAAAGAGCTCATTTTGATTATCATAGGAGAAAAAGAGATGTTAAAAAGATTGAAGGAATCTAATATGGAGCCATTTAATATAATTTCAAAACCCAAGGATAATGTTGGGTCTTCTCAAAGGGAGCCCATACCAAATGAGATTGTTAAATTGTTGCAAAAGTACAAGGATGTCACTACTAGTGATCTATCCACTAGCCTCCCTCTAATTAGAGACATTAGCCTTCAAATAGACTTTATACTAGGTTCATCCTTGCCTAATAAGGCACCATATAAAATGACACCATTGCAGCATGCAAAGATTGCAAAACAAGTTATTGAATTATTGGAAAGATGAATCATTCAAAAGAGTCTCAGTCCTTGTGTCGTACCTTCATTTTTGACCCCAAAAAGGATGGAAAATGGAGATTATCTATGGATAATAGGGCTCTAAGAAAAATCACAATAAGGTACAGGTTCCCCATGCCAAGGATTGAGAACCTATTGGATCAACTAGGAGGTGCTTGCTACTTCACCAAGATAGACTTGAAGTCTAGTTACCATCAAATTAGAATCAAGCCAAGAGATGAATGGAAAACAAAATTCAAGATAGGTAAAGGTTCGTTTGAATGGTTAGTAATGCCCTTTGGTTTAAGCAATGCCCCTAGTACTTTTATGAGGCTTATGAATGAGATATTCATAGATTTTATTAGAAAGTTTGTTGTAATATACCTTGATGATGTATGAATATTTAGCCATAGCATGGAAGACCATCTTAATCATGTGGAATAGGTAATAAGGAGTCTCCATCAACACAAGTTGGTAATCAACTTAGAAAATTGTATGTTTATGAAGAAGGAACTTGTGTTCCTAGGTTTTGTAATTTCATAAGGTGTTCTTAATATGGATCTTGAGAAGTTAGATACAGTCCTCAATTGGCCTCCACCATAGAATCAAGGTGATGTGAGAAGCTTTCATGGGCTTTCAACTTTCTAAAGGAAGTTTATTAAAAAATTTAGTCATGTGTGTGCACAAATGTTGGAAACAATAAAAGGAGTGAAGAAAACCAAGTTTTCATTGAAAAAGGAAGAAAATGATGCATTCCAATACAAGAATAAAAAAGTCTCTCAATATCCTATCTTGGTTCTCCCTGATTTCAACAAATTCTTCATTATGGAGATAGATGCAAGCAATTTGGCTATAGGTGTATTCCTAAGCCAAGAAGGAAAACTAGTTATTTTTTTCTCAGAGACATTGAATGAGGCTAAAAGAAAATACTTTACATATGACCTAGAGATTTATGCCATCATCCAAGCCCTTGAGAAGTGGAGGAACTATCTAATTCCAAAGGAATTTATTGTCTACATGGAAAATCATGCATTAATTTTTCTAAATTCACAAGAAAAACTTCCAGTCATGCATCTTAAATGGGTAGAACAATTACAGGTCTTTACCTTCAATATTAAGCATAAAAAGGGTGTAGCAAAAAATGTTGTTGATTCTCTAAGTAGGAGGACTGGTATTGTTGAAGAAGTGCAACTTCAAAGTGTTGGAATTGAATCTCTTAAATACATGTACCCAAATGACCCTAATTTTCTAGAGATATATTAGATTTCAACAAAGATGGAGGGAAGATATCACATTGATTATTCTGAATATCTGATTTAGAATGGGCTTCTATTCAAGGGAGCACAACTATGCATACCAAAGTGCTCAATGAGAGCAAATATAATAAGATAAAAACATTGTGGTGACCTAGGAGGTCACTTTGGCATTGACAAAACATTAGACATGGTGAAAATAAGTTGTTTTTGGCCCAAGATGAATAATGAAGTTAAGAAATTCATTGAATGTTGTACCATTTTCCAACAAGCTAAAGGGATGACAACAAATCAAGGGCACTACCAACCCTTACCAATCCCTTCAAGGCCTTGGGAATCCATATCAATGGATTTTATCATGGGACTACCCAAAACCAAGCAAGGTTGTGATAGTGTATTTGTCATAGTGGACAAATTCAGCAAGATATCCCATTTTGTGCCATGTAAGAGCACAAATGGTGCATCTCATATAGCCAACCTCTTCTTCCAAGAAGTAGTTAGAATTCATGGCTTGCCTCAAACAATTGTATGAGATGAGATGTGAAATTTCAAGGGCACTTTTGGAGGACACTCTTCAAGAAGTTGTGTACAAATCTCACCTATAGTTTTTCTTATCACCCACAGACAGATGGGTAGACTAAGGTAGTGAACATGTCCTTAGGCAATCTCCTAAGAAGTCTAACCAAGAAATACTCTCGGAGTTGGGATACAATTCTACAACAAGAAGAATTTTCCTTCAATGACTCTTTAAATGGATCAATAGAAAAAACACCATTTCAAGTAGTATATGGTCTACACCCCAAGGGACCATTGCATCTGATGGAACTTCCCTTTGATTTAAAAATCAATGCTCAAGGCCAAGAATTTGAAGAACTAATAATAAAGGTACAACAATAAGGGAAACATTGCAAAAGTCTAGTTTGAAATACAAAGAGAATGCTAACAAGAGAAGGAGAGAAGTCCACTTCAAAGTAGGAAACAAAGTTTGGGATTTTCTAAGGAAGGAGAGACTACCCAAAGGAAGGTACTCCAAACTGTAGATGAAGAAGGTACACCCCTATTGCATGCTCAACAAGATAGGTGATAATTCCTATGAGATCTCCCTTCCACCAAATTTTTATATTCCCCTCATATTTAATGTTGCATACCTCACACCTTATAAGGCCACTGTAGGATCATCAGATCGAGAAGATGAAGAAACCAATGAGGAAGACTATGCCACCAATCTTCCACCAAGAAAACTAGTGGAGTTAGAGGAGATATTGAAAATAAAGCTACTAAAGAAAACTATAAATAAGAAGTAAATGCAATACTTATTTAAATGGAAGGGCTTCCCCAAAATAGATGCTACCTGGCTAATAGAAGACCAAATCAGGCAACATGGCAATTCAGTGAATTTGCTGCCCTCAAGTGGGAACTTTAGTTTTAAAACTTAAGGGGTGTATGGTGTAAGAGCACCTACTATAGACTCATAAAATAAGGCACCTAAGGATCCTAAATAGTAGACCTAGGTAATATTGGAACATTGATATCGTTGTAAGGCCTAGTTCCAAGATTAGGCATAATTATGAGCCCTTGGGTAACTAAGGCCAAATATGATAAATAAGCCTAAAAATGCATAGGATTATAGGTTTTTAATTTATTTTAATATCTAGACCCATGTTGGATCACTTACTTTAGGCCTGGACCAAGTTTGGTCTTTAAATTTGCATTTTTGCAAATTTTGCAAAAATTGCTCAAAAGTTGTCAACAACTTTTGAGCAACTTAGCAAAAAGTTGTCAAATACATTCAAAACTATTCCTCCAACAGCTAGGAAGTTTAAAATGACCATGTAACCATTGGAGAAGTTCTTCAAAGCCTCATAGGCCAATGGTAGGAACAAAAATTGTAATTTGGCATTTAGTCAATACAAAATCAACATTTTTCCCTGTAAAACACGTGTTCTAGGCCAATGTATAGAATTGTATGAACAAGAGGGAAGGTTCAAATGGTTCTAGAAGTTGGATAGTTTAATATTTTATTTTTCATCAAGTACCATGTTATAATTCATCATAGTTTGTGAGTGATTGAATTTTCTTTAACACTCGCTAGGATTCAACATAGAAATCAGGGTATGTGCAGGATCATGGTGTGCCAAAAAGTGGCGATGTGAAAAAAAAAGAGTTTGAAGATGCCTAAAAGTGCTTCAAAATCTGCTCTGACTTTTTTTTACCTATCTAGGAACCAAACCTGGAAGGTTAAGCCAAGCTCGGATATTCGATTTTAAATCCAATATTCGACTAATAATTAAAATCATATAATAGTATGATATATTATTTAATATTATTATTATTGATATAAAATAATAATAATAATATTAAATAATATATCATACTATTATATTATAATAATATTATTATTATTTAAAATTATTATTATACTATAATATAATAATAATAATTATTATACTATAATATAATAATAATATTATTATTATATTATAATCGTATAATATTATACTATAATAATAATATTATAATAACATATTATATTATAATAATATAATATAATATTTCATATATTATAATATATAGTAATGTAATATAATATATATATAATATAATATAATAATAAAAGGTAATATCTTATAATATAATATATAATAAAAAAGTATAATATATTATAAATTATAATAATATAGTATAATAATAATATTTTATATTATAATATATAGTAAATTAATATAATAAATATAAAATATAATATAAAAATATATAAAATGTAATATATATGTTATATTATATATATTATAATATCAGATATCTGATATAATATTGGATATCCGATACCTGTGCATGGATTAAATACAAAATCACAGACCAGCGGCCCTTATTTTCATGCGAATTTGGGCCAGTTAGATAGGATATCAGATAATAAATCGGATATCAGATAGCAAATCGGATATCAGATATCAGGTATGTTCCCCCCCCCCCCCCCCCCCCCCCTTGACTCATTTTTAACCTAAATTTAATAGATTTTAACAAGATTTTGTTTGTTTTAGTTGAATCTAGGGTTTTTTTGACAAAAATGGTTAAAATTTAGATTTTTTTTTAATATATATTATGTTTTGCAATTCAATAGGAATGGCTGATCAAAATGATGACACTGAGGTAGGGAATAATATTCCTCGCAACCCACCACCAAACGATCCGGTATCCCCACAAAACCGTCCACCAAATGATCCTCTACCTCCTCAAAACCCTCCTCAAATCGAGGATTTGATAAATGAAAATCTCATTGAGTTGAGAGGTTTGCATAGAACATACAATAATGTACCTGCACTGGCTCCTATGTTATCCACGTTAAACACCATAGTGGATAACATTGAAACTCTTACAAACCAACAAAATGCCGCTCTTCGTTGGCGTGATGAAATGCACCAGATGTTTGACGATGGTTTGGATTATGATGAGGTCGCGGCCCTCAACATAACCAAAGACGATTTGGCAAGCCTTTTTGCATTTTGATCATCCACCAGCACCCTAGGATAGTATAGTTTTCGTAGGATGCATCATGAGACATTTTGAGATGGCATATGCCACATTGTATATAGAAACATTGATATTATACACATTTTGATGGCAGGATCAACCACATTTTGTATATGGATCTATGTATTTTGATATAAATATATTTGAGTACTTTGTCTATGGATACATGATCTTTGATATATATTTATGTAAAATTTTGTCTATGGATACATGTATTTTGATATATATTTTTATCATTTACGTGCACAATGATATACATATTAATTTAGTATCTAGTATTGTTCAATTTATCATGAATCATGTGTCATGCCCTAAATTTTACTAGTAAAAACACAACAATTTTTTTTGTTTTTTTAGCTTATGAAGTCGCATAAGAAATTACATATTGTAAAACAAGGTTATCATTGAATAGGAGTTCAAGACTCATGTGAATAGTGTGAAGGTGTTAACATTTTAGTCACAGGTGGTTTTCAAATAGATTGGATGACAATCTAGTTCAAGTTAGCATCACGAGTCAAACGATCAAGTTCAAGATACAACACTCATAAATTAGTGAGGTAATTCATATCCTAACAAGCCTCTGATACTAATATTCTATTAGGGTATGTCAGTTGTATCATATGGACTAGGTCGTGATTCTAGCATGTAAGGGAAGGGGATCAGAATTACTTATTATCCTCATTACCAATGTACACACATTCATTAATCATTACAATATATATTAATGTGACAATTAGTATATTACTATATCCTCATTATCTATCAACATTGCTTCCTCACCAAATTATTGAGTGCACAACAAGATTGTAAGCAATCTACTAAGTTTTAAATTTATACAATCAATGGTATCACATAACATCTATGGATTGTTATTATCAACTAGTCATTTACAATACCACAAGGAGAAAAATTTCTTTCACATTTTCAAATGATAACAATGATGTCAAAGCAAATCTATGACTCGTACCAATGCTTTCATAACAATATAAACTCCAAATGAAACATGCATATACAACCTTATCAATATTTTCTTCTACACGTACATTAGGTAACAATGATACAATCTCCTTCCATCACAATGGGGCAACATAAGGGACTTTTCAAAATCATAAGGAACATGGACTATAAAAATATGGACAATGAGTAGCATGAACATTGTCCAACATGATCGTTGAGAACATGAACAAGCTGGTGAATCCTCCTTCAGAAATGAGGGCACAATGTCAAGTTTTCTCATCCAACATCAATCTTCAAGATGATCATTCCAAGCCATTTCCATTGCTCCCTTGGACACAAATCTGCATATGCAACACAACAAAATAACAAGGACCATGGGTGCTTTCCACCCAACCATAGGCCTCAAAGAGACCACCCCCGCGCTAGAGAACAAGGCTCAAACTGGGATACACATACAATCTTTCAATGCATAAACATTACATTTCAAACTTGAACAATTTCCCCCCAAGACTATTTCACAATGGCTTCACAGATGGAACCATAAACATAGGGTGAAGGTTTGTTCTAAAATGGAGACTTGCCATACCAAACCATATTTGCAATAAACAATCTTCATGCCCTCTCGGGGCTATCATAATTCACCAAATTTCATGCCCTCTCGAGGCTATCATAAATGAACCATTTAATGCCCTCTCAGGGCCTCCACATTTCCTCCTCCAAACCCACTACCATCAGCTGTAACTCCTCAAACTTCCTTTCTACACCATACTTTCCTTATCACCCCCAGCAAGATATGAAATGTTATGGCATACAATGGAGCCCATACTCCAAGGTTCTCAATACATTTTTTGAACCCAACTTAAGCCCTTCACCCTGGACTTCTCTTCCCTTCCCACAAGGGTGAGTGTAAGTCCCAATCCCATAACAATACTCAAGCACAAAACAAGAAAACCAAACCAAGTAGAATTAAAACAAGAAATTTTGGCAAACACCCCACTAGTTTGGCCAAGATCCTCTAATAAAGCCTTCCCACTAACTTATTTTAGAGAAAACACTAAGCCACTCCATCCTTACAAACTTGTCTCCTCTAACGGTTCATCGATAGCCCTCACGAGCTCTGAGTTATGACCCTCGAAGGATCGACCTCAAAATGCACTTAGAGCACCATGAAGACTCCTCGGTACGGGGTGGCCGCAAATGATGGATGGTCTTTGTGGCCAGAACAAGGGTGTGACTAGGGTTCAACCGCCCATCCAGAGCTAATGGCACTGACGATTCGATGCCAAGATCAGCGGTTTCAAAGTTACGCTGTGGTGCACCTATGAACTGAGGCACACTACGAGTTTTGGCATCGAGCGAGATCCCTGTGCTGAATCCAAACGGAATGTGATCTCTCAAAAATGAGATAGGTTATTTTAGGCCTCGGGATCACCGTCCTGTAGCATTTGACAGTTCATCAATAGCCCTCACGAGCTCTGAGTTATGACCCTCGAAAGATCGACCTCAAAATGCACTTAGAGCACCTTGGAGACTCCTCGGTATGGGATGGCCGCAAATGATGGATGGTCTTCGTGGCCAAAACAAGGGTGTGACTAGGGTTCACCCGCCCATTCAGAGCTAATGGCACTGATGATTCGATGCCAAGATCAGCGGTTTCAAAGTTATGCTGTGGTGCACCTATGAACTGAGGCACACTGTGAGTTTTGGCATCGAGCGAGATCGCTGTGCTGAATCCAAACGGAATGTGATCTCTTGAAAATGAGATAGGTTATTTTAGGCCTCAGTATCACCGTCTTGTAGAAATTGATAGTTCATCGATAGCCATCACGAGCTTTTAGTTATGACCCTCGAAAGATCGACCTCAAAATGCACTTAGAGCACCTTGGAGACTCCTCAGTACGGGGTGGCCGCAAATGATGGATGATTGTTTGAAGACTACTCCATGTGTCACTATCTTTCTTGGAAAAAAAATTGCTTTTGAACATCAAGCTTGCAATATTATCAATTATTGTCAAACTTTTTCAACCAAGTCAAAATGTCAAATGCAAATATTTGTTTGCATTTTTTGCTAAGGGGAGTTTCATAAATTGACTTTGATTTTCTATGTCTCTAGTGCTTGAACATACTTAAAATGGCTCTTTGGTCTTAGAGCTATTGGTATTTTCTAACTTCATGGTCTATGAGATGCATACTAAGAATTTCTTTCACTAAATGGTTTCCTTGATCTATTGACTACACTTAAATTTGTTCACTTGTCATCTCTCTTTCTATATGTTCAATACAAAGAGCTAGAAGAGACAAATAATCTTTCTTACCTTCATCTCTCTAAGCACATGATAGAAATCAATTCTAAACTTGAGAAAAGGTAAGAGGAGAATATTGCATTCTTAAATTAATCTCCCTTAAGACCTTTACATACACACGGGGCATTCTTAAATTAATCTCCATGGAAGAAAATTTCATAAAACTAAAATTTCAGAAAAATCAACAACTGATATAATAGTGCCAATGGGAAAAGTCTCCTTACACGTTCTAAATTGTTGATCCAACCACTGAGACCTGTGACTATGTCTTACATACTTGTAAAAATGATTTTCCTTGAAATCTAAAATAAAATTAGCCACATTGATATCTTTTCCAACCAATTCACATCTAGAGCTCTCACTCCCACTCTTCAATGTGTATTTCACCATTTCATAGACCCTTTTTTTCACTAATGTCTTTCCAAGATCTTGTTCACACCCCTCATGGAAACATGTGTCAAACTTGGATAAGCCATCACATTCTAAACACTTCTCATTTAAGCAAGCATTTTTATAAAAGGAACAACCATCAACTCTACGACATAAGAGTTGATCTAACAAGTCTCTTGATGATTTTGGAAGCCCACTAGCCCCACAATCCTCCAACATTTCTTTACTATGCAAAGTAGAACGGATGGAGCATAATAGTTCATGGTGCATAGAAAACTCAACATGATATTTGCAACATGTATTTTGAATTTTGAGTGGCACACAATAAAATGGCTTCAAATATTCAAAAGCCCTTTGTGATATATGAACACTTGGATGACTCTCTAAATTGTTTGAACAACATAGTTTGACTTACCTCCAAATAGTGTTTAGGATGTGGCATGCGGTCTCTGATGCCAATTCTCAACTTTAAGACATCTTTAGCATTGGGTGATGCTCGTGAGTTAGAGTACCAAAATTGTATAATTTCTTGCTTCACATCGTCGGATAGCTTCTTATCAAAACATGGAAGTCTCCCACCAAATGCCCATGTTTCATTTTGAAGAGGATCATAAATTTTCTCTCGTCGACTAAGTGCTCTTCTCAAAGTAGTACGATTTAGATTCAAATCAATACAAGTTTGTCTCATATATCTACCCTTTCTCAAATGATGACTTACCAAAGAGGTTGTAATAACCCTTCGAGCAACTCTATTATCCTTCTCTCTGCTATTTTTCCCAACGCTATTGAGAGCACTGAAAAGATTCTTCACAATAATGGAATTTCTTTCCCACTTTTTATTGACACGAATTTTCAATTTGGAAAGCATAGGTCTCATCTTTTGCATCTTTAATAAGTGCATGAAAAGCTGACATTGCTCTACCACTGTCTTGTTGCCGAAAAACATCTGATATAGTCTTGAAGCCCATAACCGAATGGTTCTTTCTGATTTTTTTCCTTCCAAACTAGTCATAATCATTTCATCAATTTCAATTATCCATTTTGGTGTTTTAGAACCTTCATTTCGATTATAATTAGGAGATATGTAAGGTTCTTGTGCATTAAGTTCCTGTGCATTGTCATCTTCGACATGGTCAATTATGCAATTTGGATTATGACTTGGTGGCATTTCTTCTTCAAAATTTTCAATCTCTACATTTTCAATAGGTACATTTTCATTCCCCAACTATACATTTTCATTATTTGACTCTATGATTTCACCTTCTATTAATTCATCGTCAACTTGATTGATATTTAGCATACCTTGTCTTTTTTTTCGGTGTTTCATTTTTTCCTTGTCCCTATATGTTGCAATGTCTTCATTGGATATCTTCCTTTTACGTTTATTCTTTCGACGACTACTGCTCCCCATTCAGATGACAAATTCGAACACCTAAGGTTATATTTTTGAATTCTTTTCGATTGGTTGGTCCCCAAAACACGACTTTTTACAAATCCCGTGAAAAAAGAGGTAAAAAAGTAATGTTGTCAGGTTTGTAGGGACAGTCAAATATTTCAAATTGATGCCAGTATAATCGGATATCCAATCCGATATAGGAAGTGGACTTTTGGGGCGAAAACTTGCTAAGGTTTCCCTCCTTTGCAACAATAATATTGATATTATGAAAATATTTGGAGGCAAACGACTTTAATTTATAACTAAGTTAATAGTATATTAGTATTAGTATAAAATATCAATAATATTAATATAAAATAGTATTAATATAACTATAGTATCAATATTATTATTATACCTATAATAGTATTAATATTATTAATATAGATATAATAGTGTAAATATATAGTGTTTATTTATATTAAGCTACACTATATAGTATTAATATATATTATTATTATAGCTATAATAGTATTAATATTATTACTATACATATAATAATATTAATATTTAGTGTTTATTTATATTATAATTATTATCCTAAAATGGTATAAATAGTATATCCTAAAATATTATGTTATTTATACTAAAATATTACGTTATTATATAGATATGTTAATAACATATATATTAATATAATAATATTTATAATATATAATATATTCAATAAAAATATTACGTTGTTATATATATATATATATATATATATATTATATTATTATACATATTAATATAATAATATATAATACAAAGAGGGTCATCATTTAATGGGTCAAAGGGGGTCATAGGTCACCCTATGACCCCCTTTGACCCATATGAACGACTCGACTATGTCCCTAGGGGTCCCAGGACCCCTAGGGACATACGTCGTCATTTAATGTATCAAAGGGGGTCATACGTCACCCTATGACCCCCTTTGACTCATATGAACGATTCAAATATGTCCCTAGGGGTCCTAGGACCCCTAGGGACATATGTTATCGTTTAATGGGTCAAAGGGGGTCATAGGTCACCCTATGACCCCCTTTGACCCATATTACCCATTCGAATATGTCCCTAGGGGTCCGAGGACCCCTAGAGGCATATATCGTCGTTTAATGGGTCAAGAGGGTCATAGGTCACCCTATGACCCCCTTTGAACTATATGAACGATTCGAATATGTCCCTAGGGGTCCTAGGACCCCTAGAGACATATGTTGTCATTTAATGGGTCAAAGAGGGTCATAGGTTACCCTATGACCCCATGTGACCCGTATTACCCATTCGAATGTGTCCCTAGGGCTCCTAGGACACCTAGGGACATATGTTGTCATTTAATGGGTCAAAGGGGGTCATAGGTCACCGTACGACCCCATTTGACTCATATGAACAATTTGAATATGTCCCTAGGGGTCCTAGGACCCCTAGGGACATATGTCATCGTTTAATGAGTCAAAGGGGGTCATAGGTCAACCTACGACCTCCTTTGACCCATATGAAGGATTTAAATCGTCGTTTAATGAGTCAAAGTGGGTCATAGGTTACCCTATGATCCCCTTTGACCCATATGAACGATTTGAATATGTCCCTAGGGGTCCTAGGACCCCTAGAGACATATATCATCATTTAATGGATCAAAGATGGTCATAGGTTACCCTATGACCCTATTTCACCCATATTACCCATTCGAATATGTCCCTACGGGTCCTAGGACCCCTAAGAACATATATCATCGTTTAATGGGTCAAACGGGGTCCTAGGTCACCCTATGACCCCATTTGACTCATATGAACGATTCGAATATGTCCCTAGGGCTACTAGGACCCCTAGCGACATATGTCGTCGTTTAATGAGTCAAAGGGGGTCATAGGTCACACTACGACCCCCTTTGACCGATATGAACGATTCAAATATGTCCCTAGGGGTCCTAGGACCCTTAGGGACATATGTCGTCATTTAATAAGTCAAAGGGGGTCATAGGTTACCCTATGACCCCCTTTGAACCATATGAACGATTCGAATATGTCCCTAGGGGTCCTAGGACCCCTAGAGACATATGTCATCGTTTAATGGGTCAAAGAGGGTCATAGGTTACCCTATGACCCCATTTGACCCATATTACCCATTCGAATATGTCCCTAAGGGTCCTAGGACCCCTAGGTACATATGTCGTCGTTTAATGGGTCAAAGGGGGTCACCTGTGACACCCTTTGACTCATATGAACGATTCGAATATGTCCCTAGGTGTCCTAGGACCCCTAGGGACATATGTCATCGTTTAATGGGTCAAAAGGAGTCATAGGTCACCCTATGACCCCCTTTGACCCATACGAACCATTTGAATATGTCCCTAGGGTCCTAGGACCCCTAGGGACATATGTCTTCGTTTAATGGATCAAAGAGGCTCATAGATCACCCTATGACCCCCTTTCACCCATATTACCCATTCGAATATGTCCCTAGGGGTCCTAGGACCCCTAGAGACATATGTCATCGTTTAATGGGTCAAAGAGGGTCATAGGTCACCCTATGACCCCCTTTGACCCATATTACCCATTCGAATATGTCCCTAGGGGTCCTAGGACCCCTAGAGACATATATCGTTGTTTAATGGGTCAAGAAAGTCATAGGTCACCCTATGACCCCCTTTGACCCACATGAATGATTCGAATATGTTCCTAGGGGTCCTAGGACCCCTAGAGACATATGTCATCATTTAATGGGTCAAAGAGGGTCATAGGTTACCCTATGACCCCATTTGACCCATATTACCCATTCAAATATGTCCCTAGGTGTCCTAGGACCCCTAGGGACATATGTCATCATTTAGTGGGTCAAAGGGGGTCATAGGTCACCCTACGACCCCCTTTGACTCATATGAACGATTCAAATATGTCCGTAAGGGTCCTAGGACCCCTAGGGACATATGTCGTCATTTAATGAGTCAAAGGGGGTCATAGGTCACCCTATGACCCCCTTTGACCCATATGAATGATTTGAATATGTCCCTAGGGTCCTAGGACCCCTAGGGACATATGTCACCATTTAATGGGTAAAAGAGGGTCATAGGTCACCCTACGACCCCCTCTGACCCATATTACCGATTCGAATATGTCGCTTGGGGTCCAAGGACCCCTAGGGACATATGTCATCGTTTAATGGGTTAAAGAGGGTCATAGGTCACCCTATGACCCCCTTTGACCCATATTACCCATTCAAATATGTCCCTTGGGGTCCTAGGACCCCTAGAGACATATATCGTCGTTTAATGGGTCAAGAGTGTCATAGGTCACCCTATGACCCCTTTGACCCATATGAACAATTTGAACATGTCCATAGGGGTCCTAGGACCCCTAGAGGCATATGTCATCATTTAATGGGTCAAAGAGGGTCATAGGTTACCCTATGACCCCATTTAACCCATATTACCCATTCGAATATGTCCCTAGGGGTTCTAGGACCCTTACGAACATATGTCGTCGTTTAATGGGTCAAAGGGGGTCATAGGTCACCATACGACCCCATTTGACTCATATGAACGATTTGAATATGTCCCTAGGGGTCCTAGGACCCCTAGGGACATATGTCATCGTTTAATGAGTCAAAGGGGGTCATAGGTCACCCTACGACCCCCTTCGACTCATATGAACGAGTCAAATATGTCCCTAGGGGTCCTAGAACCCCTAGGGACATATGTCATCGTTTAATGAGTCAAAGGGGGTCATAGGTTACCCTATGACCCCCTTTGACCCATATAAACGATTTGAATATGTCCCTAGGGATCTTAGGACCCCTAGAGACATATGTCATCATTTAATGGGTCAAAGAGTGTTATAGGTTACCCTATGACCGCATTTGACCCATATTACACATTCGAATATGTCCCTAGGGGTCCTAGGACCCCTAGGGACATATGTCATCGTTTAATGGGTCAAAGGGGGTCATAGGTCACCCTACGACCCCATTTGACTCATATGAACGATTCGAATATGTCCTTATGGGTCCTAGGACCCCTAGGGACATATGTAGTCGTTTAATGAGTCAAAGGGGGTCATAGGTCACCCTACGACCCCCTTTGACGCATATGAATGATTCAAATATGTCCATAGGAGTCCTAGGACCCCTAGGGACATATGTCATCATATAATGATTCAAAGGGGGTCATAGGTTATCCTATGACCCACTTTGACCCATATGAACGATTCGAATATGTGCCTAGGGGTCCTAGGACCCCTAGAGACATATGTCGTCGTTTAATGGGTCAAAGAGGGTCATAGGTTACCCTATGACCCCATTTGACCCATATAACCCATTTGAATATGTCCTTAGCGATCCTAGGACCCCTAGGGACATATGTCGTTGTTTAATGGGTCAAAGGCGATCACATATGACCCCCTTTGACTCCTATGAACGATTTGAATATGTCCTTAGGGACATATGTCGTCATTTAATGGTTCAAAGGGGGTCATAGGTCACCCTATGACCCCCTTTGACCCATATGAACCATTCGAATATGTCCCTAGGGTCCTAGGACCCCTAGGGACATATGTCTTCGTTTAATGGGTCAAAGAGGGTCATAGGTCAGCCTATGACCCCCGTTGACCCATATTACCCATTCGAATATGTCCCTAGGGGTCCTAGGACCCCTAGGGACATATGTCGTCATTTAATGGGTGAAAGAGGGTCATAGGTCACCCTATGACCCCCTTTGACCCATATTACCCATTCGAATATGTCCCTAGGGGTTCTAGGACCCCTAGAGACATATACCATCATTTAATGGGTCAAGAGGGTCATAGGTCACCCTATGACCCCCTTTGACCCATATGAACGATTTGAATATGTCCCTAGGGGTCCTACGACCCCTAGAGACATATGTCGTCATTTAATGGGTCAAAGAGGGTCATAGGTTACCTTATGACCCCATTTGACCCATATTACCCATTCGAATATGTCCCTAGGGGTCCTAGGACCCCTAGGGACATATGTCGTCTTTTAATGGGTCAAAGGGGGTCATAGGTCACCCTACGACCCTCTTTGACTCATATGAACGATTCAAATATGTCCCTAGGTGTCCTAGGACCCCTAGGGACATATGTCATTGTTTAATGAGTGAAAGGGGTTCATAGGTCACCCTATGACCCCCTTTGACCCATATTACCCATTCGAATATGTCCCAAGGGGTCCTCGGACCCCTAGAGACATATATCATTGTTTAATGGGTCAAGAGGGTCATAGGTCACCCTATGACCCCCTTTGACCCATATGAACGATTCGAATATGTCCCTAGGGGTCCTAGGATTCTTAGAGACATATGTCGTCATTTAATGGCTCAAAGGGGGTCATAGGTTACCCTATGACCCCATTTGACCCATATTACCCATTCGAATATGTCCCTAGGGGTCCTAGGACCCCTAGGGACATATGGCGTCATTTAATGGGTCAAAGGGGGTCATCGGTCACCCTATGACCCCCTTTGACCCATATGAACAATTCGAATATTTTCCTAGGGTCCTAGGACACCTAGGGACATATGTCATCGTTTAATGGGTCAAAGAGGGTCATAGGTCACCCTATGACCCCCTTTGACCCATATTACCCATTCGAATATGTCTCTTGGTGTCCAAGGACCCCTAGGGACATATGTCATTGTTCAATAGGTCAAAGAGGGTCATAGGTCACCCTATCACCCCCTTTGACACATATTACCCATTCAAATATGTCCCTAGGGGTCCTAGGACCCCTAGGGACATATGTAGTCTTTTAATGTGTCAAAAAGGGTCATAGGTCACCCTATCACCCCCTTTGACCCATATGAACGATTCAAATGTGTCCCTAGGGGTCCGAGGACCCCTAAGAACATATGTCGTCGTTTAATGGGTCAAAGAGGGTCATAGGTCACCCTATGACCCTCTTTGACCCATATGAATGATTCGAATATGTCCCTAGGGGTTTGAGGACCCCTAGGGACATATGTCATCGTTTAATGGTTCAAAGAGGGTCATAGGTCACCCTATGACCCTCTTTGACCCATATGAACGATTCGAATATGTCCCTAGGGGTCTGAGGACCCCTAGGGACATATGTCGTCGTTTAATGGGTTAAAGAGGGTCATAGGTTAACCTATGACCCCATTTGACCCATATTACCCATTCGAATATGTCCCTAGGGGTCCTAGGACCCCTAGGGACATATGTCATCGTTTAATGGGTCAAAGGTGGTCATAGGTCACCCTATGACCCCCTTTGACCCATATGAATGATTTGACTATGTCCCTGGGGGTCCTAGGACCCCTACAGACATATGTCATCATTTAATGGGTCAAAGGGGGTCATAGGTCACCCTATGACCCCCTTTGACCCATATGAACAATTCGACTATGTCCCTAGGGGTCCTGACCTATGACCCCCTTTGACCCATTAAATGACGACATATGTCCGTAGGGGTCCTAGGACCCCTAGGGACATATGTTATCGTTTAATGGGTCAAAGAGGGTCATAGGTCACCCTATGACCCCCTTTGACCCATAATACCCATTCGAATATGTCCTTAGGGGTCCTATGACGCCTAGAGACATATGTCGTCGTTTAATGGGTCAAAGGGGGTCATAAGTCACTCTTTGACCCCCTTTGACCGATATGAACGATTCGGCTATGTCGCTGGGGGTCCTAAGAACATATGTCGTCATTTAATTGGTCAAAAGCACCCTATGACCCCCTTTGACCCATTAAAGGACGACATATGTCCCTAGGGGTCCTAAGAACCCTAGAGACATATATCGTCGTTTAATGGTTCAAAGAGGGTTATAGGTCACCCTATGACCCCCTTTAACTCTTATATATTAATAATATACATATCAATATATATATATATATATATATATATATATATATATATATATATATATATATATATATATATATATATATATATATATATATATATATATATATATATATATATATATATATATATATATATATATATATATATATATATATATATATATATATATATATATACATATACATATTACATTATTATATTTAATGAAAATATTACGTTATTATAGAAATATATTAGTAACATACATATTAATATAATAATATTTATAATATATATTATATTTAATAAAAATATTATGTTGTTATATAAATATTATATTATTATACAAATTAATATAATAATATATAATACATATTACATTTAATGAAAATATTATTTTATTGTATATATTAATAACATACATATTAATATAATAATATATAATACGTATTTTATATATATATAAATTATGTTATTATATTTAATAAAAATAATAATAATATATATTATATTTATAGATTGTAATAAGATTAACATAAGATATTATTATATATTACTAGATTATATCTTGTATGTTTACATTATGTTATTATATATATATAATATATTAAAATATGCCTTTACATATTAATATAAGTGAAATAATTTAAAAATTAAAAACTAGAACGTTTAAATCGAATTTCCCTCCAAAATTTGAAGATTTTTTGAATTTGACTACCGAGCCATATCGGATATCCAATTTGAAATCGGATATCCAATTTTGAATCGGATATCCGATCAGGCTCGGTATTTACCAAGCCTGCCCGGTCAACCCCAAAGACATGTTTATAGAGAGTTTTAGTGATACTCAGACTTCGGGTAGTTGTCTGACAATGTTATTTTGATTGAAATTGAATGAAACGAAATAGGTTTTTTAATATCGCTCTCTAGATTCCATTAATATAATTTCTGTCAAATTCTAAGTTCGATAAGTATTTATTAGTTAATTATCAATGAAGATTATTGTAAAGTGTTGATTGACATACTGAAGGAAAAATAGCTATAACTTTCAAACGGTATAACATTTTTTAAATCTAAAAGTTGTGTCACATTCTATACTTCGCCTAGTATAAGAAAAAAACAAAAAAAGAAGAATTTGATCAAATTTTCTATTAGTTAGGGTGGTCAGACACGGGACTTTTTTTAATCCAAAAAAGTTTTGGTAGAAAATTCATATTTAATTATTTATTTGGAATAAAAATATCAAAAAATATGTGTCACATCCGGGCATGAGTCTAGTTTTCATATCTATAATTATATCAAAAAAATATTATGATTTGATTTTGATTAAGGTGGTCAGACATACACCTACTTTTTATTTTTGCCCTGAAATTTTCTTAGTACTGCATTAAAATTCAAACTTTTGACCAATCAATTATTTTTTCTATTGATAAGGCCTAGTAATTTAGAAACTATATTCAATTTTCTACAAATTATTTTCTTGCAACTTTTTGATATAAAGTCCATAACCACTTCAAAATTATGTGTCAAGTTGACATAACCCTGATTTGCTGATTTTTCACTGCCACTTAAGGCCATAGTTTGGTACACCATGATCTTGCACATACCCATCAACACTTTGCAACCTAGGGTTGGATCATTTTGAGACATTCCACCATGGGAAATTGATGTCCTTTGCTTCAATGCAAGGTCTAAACATGTAATTTAACATTCTACAATTCTTTTTCCAAAATATGCAAGGAGTTGGGTTTGCCACCATACCCTAGGTGTGCATCTTCATTAGTACACCAATCAACATTTACAAGAGTACTTCGAAGTTGGTGTTTGGGAATTTTCTAGGAGTTGAAACCTTGGATTATTTTTTCCCTTACATGCCCCCACATGTTCCCATAGTTTGATTGTGTTTCTCCATTGTGGAAGGTACACTTGTAGTGTAAATGGTGCCCTAATTAGGCCTTCAAATTTGGTCTAATGTTACAATAGTAGAAACTTCTATTCCTTTCCATCCTTGGATGCTTTGGCAGGTCTTATAAAATCCAAAAGGGTATCCAAATATCTAGTCAAGTCACTCTTTTGTTTGAGAACATTTCAGGATATGTTCCTTTTTCATCATAGGAAGGGCTACAAGCCAAATCATTGGTTTTGAAAGCAACTTGATGCCATAAGTTGTCTTTAATGCAAAGAATCATTGACTCATTGTGAAGAATACCTAAATAGGCAATATCAGTGATTGTAGGCTACCCTTGGTGTTTGTATCCAATTTTTGGGTTTTGATCCCTCATTTGCAAAGGGAAACCTTTACTGCATTTTGAGTTTTTGGTGCTTAGAATTTTTGTAGAACTAGTGATTAGATTACCTTGTCTTGTGGGTTTTTGATAACCTTCCTATAAGCCCATCTCCATAGCCATGATAGGTATTTGGCACTAGGACCTATCACCTTGGGTGTTGAGGGAATTGTGAACTTCTATCATTTCTTGTTGTTTGAAGACTTCTACTGCCTACTGTTGCATTGAATTCTTGCTGGAAAAAGAAGTTTTGTTATGCTTTACCAAAACACACTCATTGAAATTTATGTTAGAAGGTTTTAAAATCTTAGTCAAATCTCTAACTGCAAACATACTACTAGTTTTCATGATACTGCCAAAGTTCATATGAAAAAATCTCTTATGCCATAACCAACTGTCATCTACCTTTGCAACCAAACATGTCATTTATGTAGGAATCAATTGAAATACATTACTTCTAAATCTGGTTCCTATCCAATTAACTTTGCATCTTAGTCTCTGATCATGCATGTCTTTTATGTGAACTGCAACTAATAACCTTTGTCCACTAGTTGTCCAACACTCAAAAGATTGTTCTTCAAACCATCAACAAAATATAAATCCTCAATCTTAGTTTTACCATCAAAAGTTATAGATTAAATACCTTTAACTTGGCATGTTGCATTTTTTCCAACTCTAACAATGCCTTCATTTTGACTTTTGAAGTTAATAAACTTGTTCATATCATGAGTCATATGATGTGAAAAATCACTATCAATTATCCAATCAAATTTATTTTCAGCCTTTGACACCAAAGCTACATTGTTTGGGCTTTCATCTTTGATTTCCACAAATCCAATTTCACTATCACTAGCACTTAATTAGAATCAATTTCTTCATTTTCATATATACACTCTCTATCTCTTCTAGGTTTTTAATTTCCTTTATACATTTTCTCTCTTTTAGGACACTTAGATGCATAATGACCAAATTCATTACAAGTCCAACATTTAAAGATTTTCTTAGCATATTTCTCTCTTCTTACTAGAAGGGCTACTCCTTCTTCAATCTTTTTGTCCTCATCAGATTTGTCAGTGCTAGCGAAATCTCCTCTAGAACTTGTGCTGCTTGATAAACTAGGTCGAATATTGAAGGCACTGAAAGTTGTCTCTATTTTGGTCAATTCTCTAGATTGTCAAAGCTCACTCTCAATTGCTTCATGTCTTCCAAGCGATGTATCCTTTTTGAAATCTTTGGTAGAATATATCAACAACTATATTATTTGAACTATTGACTTAAATGGTAGTGTTAAAGTCTTCAATATCTTCCATATAACATCATCATCTTCTTTGGTTCCTCCTTGAGATTTAATACCAATAGTAATTTTTGATATCCTCCCTACATATGTTCTTATAGATTCATCTTCCATCATTTTAGCATCTTGAAATGCACAAATTCAGCCTTGTAGTCTCAACTTCTTCGAATGTGCACCACCTTCAAAACTAGTTTCCAAAAGCTTTCCAAATCAAATGTGAAGTAACAAGTGATTTTACCTAATTGTATCCAAGTTCAAGAAGTGTAGTCAATAGTGTATTCAATTTCAGGAAGTAACTAGGGAAACCCATGTTCAGAGGGAAAACCCCAGTGGGAATGATGCCCACAAGATGATGTACTAATATAAATATTCCTTGTTAGAGGATGGATCCTATTAGGAGTCTATTACAACATTTAATACATATAGGTCCCTATTAGGAGACTTTTAATCCCTATTAGGAGTTGTGTCAACCCTATTAAGAGTTGTAGTGTAATGTATGTGAGAAGAGCCGACTGCCCAAACATGCAATTTCAACCACAAGAAGAGCTCACTGTTCAAACATGCAATTTACTATTATGTTCTTCTTTCATTTTTTTTGTCAACCAAACCAATTAATTTCAAACCTTGTAGACTGGGTCATGAACCTCAAATCCAAATATCAAACCTCAAATCACACAATAAAACCTTGGCAATGAAGTTTTTGTCACTTTCGCTCTACTCTGCTCAACTTTGCATACTATTCTTTTTGCTGCTTACAATCACTTCTCATCAATATAATTCCATGCCACATGATAAAGTAGAATTTCCTTCCCTTATATTGATTCTATAAAAAAATTCCCTGAGTCAGCTATTAGACTTTCTCAATTAATCATTATAGGACCACATTAAGAACATGTTACACTTAGTGATAACATTAATCTCTTTCCTTTCCTGTACAATCAATATTATGATGAGAAAATTTAGCCACATCATCACCAACATGTCTTTTTTAGATCCTCAACCTCAATTCTTAGAATAATAATTATGCTAGGAGATATAACAATTTTACTAGAACATGACTTTGTAAGTTTTATTTCAGAATAGACATCAAGAAAACTTAAATAACTTCATCCAGACTTAACATTTATTCATTTGATGCTGACTAGATATACTAGATACTCAAAGGAATCTACCATAACCGTGGATAGTGAGAATACTCAACTAGCCATATGTACCAACTTTATCATTCCACTATTCTTCTGGTGGATACCATAGAAGACTATTATGTTGACATCAATGACAAACTCAATCATGAGTGTAACATATCTAAAATACTCCACCATAGGAATATCATCAAAATTCATGCTTCTAATAGAAGAGAAGTTTTTTTAACATCAAGCTACTCCAAACACAAATTTTTAGTAGCCACAATACTTGAAACAATGAGAATAGAAGTCATTTTAACAATAGGAGAAAATATCTCATCAAAATCAATGCCCTTTTCTTGTACAAATCCTTTTAAAACTAACCTGCCTTTAAATCTTTTCTTACCTCCATTCTATTCTTTTAACCTATCAACCCATTTATTCTATAAAGCCCTTTTACTTGTAGGAAACTTGCATAAATCCCATTTCTTATTTTTCAGCAAAGATTCCATTTCATCTTTCATTACAAACTCCCACTAAATCTTTGTATCCACTTGAACAACTTCATCATAACATTCAGGTTCACCAACATCTGTTAGTAAAATAGAGTACAAAGAAGGAGATAATATTTCTAGAGGTCTACTTTGTCTTGTTGACCATCTAACATTCATTGTTGTGTAGAGTATTTGTTGCTATGATTATTTCACATCATGCAGAATTGATAGAACAACATATTTTGGAGTATCATCCAACACTATATAATCATCTTCTTTCTTCTCATGTTGCAGTAATAGATCTTTGTGCAACACTTTCTCATTGAATATGATATCCCTACTTCTTAAAATTTTATGATTTTCAAAATCCCAAAATGTATAGCCAAATTTATTAATTTCATATCCAACAAATACACATTTCTTTGACTTAGCTTCCATCTTGGTTCTATTTTCAAAATTTGTATGAGAAAATGCTTCACAACCAAAGGTTTTGAGAAAAGAATAACTCACCTTCTTAGCAGTCCATTCTTCCTCTAGAATGCCACTGCCAAAAGGAGTAGAAGTACTTCTATTAATTAAATATACAACATTATTAATAGCCTTTTTCCATATGTTTAAGGGTAACACTACATGCAACCTCACCCTCCTTGAACACTCCATTATAGTCCTATTCATGTGCTCAGCCACTCCATTTTCATGTGGAGTCCTTAGAACAATTTTTTGTCTACGAATACCACTAGTGGAGTAATAATTTTCAAATTCATGATTGCAATAATCACTAGCATTATTAGATCTAAGACATTTTAATTTATTACTAGTCTCATTTTCAACCAAGCATTTCAATTTCTTAAAAGTTTGAAATACATTAGATTTTTGTCTAAGAAAATTAACCCATACTTTTCTGATTGCATCATCAATAAATGTAACATAATAATGAGATTCACCAAGGGAAGATACCTAAGCTGGTCCCTATATATCTATATGAACAAGCTCTAACCTATCACTTTTCTTTTCATTTCCACTCTTCACAAAACTCACACACAACTTTCACACAAATCCATATTAACACATTTCAAACCTGGTAAAAATTTCTTTGAATAAAGTACTTTCATACCTTTCTCACTCATGTGCCCAAGTTTTTTGTGCCACAACATTGTATCAAAATCTACAACACCTATTTGTCCTCCCTACTCAACTGCAACAATTGTTCCTGAACATTCATTTTTCTCTACAACAATTAAAGTAGAAGAAACAAAATGACCTATACAAAGATATAAGGTGCCTACTTTCACACCTTTTTTTACTATAAGGGAACCTTTTTAAACCTTCCAAATTTTATCATTAAAAGTAACTACACAACCCTCATCAATGAGTTTCCCTATTGAAATTACATTCCTACTCAACCTTGGAAAATGTCTTACCTTGTGTATTAGCTTGTTGGTGTTTGAAAATGCTGGAGGGTTTTCAATTATCCCACTAAGAAAGTGACATATCTAGGGGCAGCTAACTCCCATTTTCAACATGCCATTTCAGACAACGAGCCAACTATAAGGCATGACCCTTCTTCTACTTTAGGCTCTGCTAAACCTAGGTGGGTGGACCTCAGATTCAATTGATACCGTACCAGTGCATAACATATCCCTAAATCTATTTAATGCAGATAAAAACCCCTTATATCTCCTAGTAACTCATGAAATGACACAAATCTATGGTAGCTAAATGCAAATCTAGAATATTCACAAGTTGAGTGAGGGCATTCTATTTAGGTCCTTCAACATAAAATGTAAAGAATAATTGATTAAAGATGTTGAATTCAACAAAACCCTCAGATATGCAACAGTAAGACCTAGTGATCCTATAATTGATCAGTGCCTTAACCATTGGGCAGTCCCATGAATCACAAACATACATATGAATATCTGAGACATAGTGTATCTTCAAATATCTGATCTATCCATTTAACTTTTAAATGGACATCTATGCTCAATCTGAAACTCATTCTTACATGATATCCCCATCAGCAAACCTGCAACCCTGTTGATTCTCTAAAGCATTTACACAACCTCTTGGATTATAAGCAACAATGGACTAACATACAGCCTTAACGAGCTGCAATTACAACCTAAGCTCTTTGTTCAGACATTGAAGATCACTGATAAAGGAGACGAAAATTAGAATAAAACTAATGAAATTCTTGTTCCTTTATATTAATTTCCTTAAAATTATATAGTCATATGCATGAAATGAAAGACATGAAACAACCTAACATATTTGAATTATCTATATTATCTACACTACTGTTGTTCATACAAGAAGAATTTGTTGAAAGAAAATGGTGTCTCAGTATTGGAAATGCATCAAGAACTAGATCCAAAATCTAGTATCACAATCATGAGCCAATTTCTTCCAAGGAACTAGAACCCTTACAATGAGGAAAAGAAAAGTAGATATATGAAAGAGTTAATTCCTGAATTTGAATTTGCAACTAACATCTATCAACCTGGAAAACCCTTCTGAACAAGTGAAAAACAACTTTCAAATCTTTTCCTTCAAATGCTGAATCAAATCCCTTTCAGTTATGGCTCTAAAAGCATCAAATATCTGAAACTATGATTGAACAACTTTCTGATTTGATTCTTGATCTTTACCTATGGTAAAAGTGAAGATCAATTTTTTTTAAATGACTTCAAAAAGCCAAGGAAATCTTCTACAACTGATTTTTCACATAACGACTCTAAATAGTATTCAAAACTACTCTGAGAATGCCCTAGAATTTATAAAATTGCTTACAGACTAAACCAGTGTAGACCTATGTAAAGTCTAACCCCAAATTCAAAAAATTCAACTTCTCCTAGTTCTAGTGGTATATTGCACTGCCCATTTCTGATAAAAATCTCCCCTGATATGACCTTTTGAAAAATTTGGTCTCAATTGTGTCTGAACATTAAAAATGAAAAATTTAAAAATATATATAGTCTAGACTATATAAAAATTTAAATTCATTTAAATTTTCCATTTTATACGTTGATCTATCTCAATTTCTATTTGATATTCACTTTGTTTTTTCCCTCAATCCACTATCACCATGTGTCAAACGTTGATTTGCTGTGACCTTTGAAAATTTAATTAATTAATATTTTAATATTAATCAATTAATTTAATTTTTTTAATCAAATTCCCTTATCCCGTAGCCCCGAGACCCTTTCTCATCTCCATCTCCCTTTACATTCTTATGCTCAACTTTGCCTACGCTCATACAGGAAACTCCATTTTCAGACCACCGAAGGCTTTGAAATTTTATCTTACATTCATATGCTTTCATCATTTCCCATAGCCCCAAAACCTTCATGTTTTATCTTCACGCTCATACGGGCTTTAGGTGCCTTTATGTTCTTACAGGGTCTTCACTTTGCGTATGATCGAAATGTCTTTCACTTTTCCTTTATGCACATCCACTCAGCCTCTTTCTTTACACTCATATAGGTACAAACGTATCCCCGAATGTGTTAAAATATTTAATTTTCACCCTTACATTGAACCTCATGTCATATGGGCATCAAACTTCTTTCATCTACATCCCGATCACACAGTGGGTGTAAGACCATAGAATTTTCATTTTCACGTCCTGATCTTACATTTCATAAGCCTCCCCGTAGCATCATGGAGTCTCCCAAATTCTTCTACATTTATACTTTTACCTTTTAGCAACTTCACAAGGTGCAAAATATATGTGACCAATTGGCCCGTAGGCCCCTTACATGGTCGTGACCTTTTTAAAGGCTGTGTCTTTTAAGAAAAATAGTCATATGACCGCCAGAATATAAAAGGACATCAAAGATATCCACATAAAGCATGTGGGATATTGCATTGCTAGTATTTTCCCATGCTCTGTGCCTTTCCTTCAATGGCACGACTCTCTTGTTCTCTGCGTGAGAATTTTTTACTCATAGCTTCAGATCTTTATATTGGTATTGACTTTTGTCCTGCCCTCCCTTCATTTCCTTATGCCATTGGCTTAACTTTGCAAATGGTTCCCTCCTTTTCCATGTGAGCTTCTTTTTCTTCTTTCATTGTGCAAGTGAATAGTCTTGTTAATGATTTCATGTTCCTTGCTATTGAAACAAGCTTCCCTTTGAAACATAGATGCTCCTCTTTTCATACTGCCTACGGCTATATGCTTTTACCTAGCATCTTCTTCATTAACAAGTGTGTGTTAAGCCCCTTTTCATTTTTCTCTAGGGCTTGGCTCAATGTGGAGAGTCCCTTTTAAAATCAAAACATTGGCCTCTACACTTTCAAAGCTACAACCTCCTCCAAAATTGCACAGGGATTCCTTTTCATCTTTTGCATGGACGGGCTCACCTGCTGGGCATTTTGTATTATTTGTTTCTTATTTACTTTAGTTAGATATTTTGCACCACACCCAAGGTATGAGAACATAGCTTTAGTCACTATAATCACAATATATGAAGAAATGATAATATGGCTTCATGCCCATATACTGTAAGATCATTATAAACAATTGGTCATTTATGAATAACATCTCATATGATGACTAATTAATTCAAGCATGAACCAATGAATGATATCATGGGGACCCTTATAATGAGAAAAAATTGCAACTTGAGCTTCTTCAATCCATATATGATCCCATTCATTTGATGGAATCAGTCGGGCCCCAAAGTGAGTCCGACTAAAAAAAAAAATTCATTTCTAAACAACTAAGATTCTCAAACTAACCAACTAAACATCTTGAACTCATTAGAATTAAGTTCGACCGATGATTAATCAAATAAAGCTTGATTTATCACTTCCTGCCAACTTGTCAATTTGATATTGAGAGGTCCTTTGACTACCTTTGAAAATTGAACCAAACAACTGATCAAGATCTACAAACTAACAAACTAAATATTTGATCTACATACTTTCACCCTGTCAAAATTCATCTTATGATGAATTCCCAATCAAAAGATATTCGCTGTCAGAGTTGCCTTCTCAGAATTACCTACAAGTAAACAAGTCAAAAAACAACAAACTAGGTTTGGATTTGGCTCTGAAAATTGGGAAAATGATAATTTGAGGATCAAAAATCTAGGGCATAGGTACTTTTTCATAAGGATAATATAACTCTATGAATTGGGCTCATGAAAAATCATTGGGCACAAATGACGATTAGTCAAAGTAGGCTACCTAGATTTTGCAATTTGAAACAATGATAGGATAACAATTTTTGCAAAATGGAATTGACCTGGAAAAGTGTGTAAATGGATTCGTCATGACTTGAAACTTGAAAAATAACAAGTCTCTGACCTTTACAATGCAACACAAAAGGAATTTTAGCATTTTGATCAACTGGTCAAAAGTTACAACACGTCAAACAGGGCTTCCCAGAATTATGTGCAAAGTACAAAAGCATGAAAACAGTAACTGACCAACTTTGAGGGATTCAAAACCTAGTCAAATGGACTCAAAATGACTCAATATCTGAAACATAGGCTCTTAGGTATGGACATTAGACATTCTCAAAGTGGAAAGTCACAAAAAATTTCTAGTTGTGAGATATTCACTTGCAAACAAGGTCTCCTATTTCTGTTTGACATGGTAAAAATGCAAATTAGACATTGGCTCAAGAAAGGACTTCGCCAAATAGCTCAAAATATTAATTTATCATTACAAAATATGTAGATGGGCTAAATGAAGGGTGTTGGAAACATTGAACACCTCATGGGGCTTTCATAGGCTTGATTTGATTCAAAACATTAAATGGATGGTCAAAATGAGAAAGAAATTTTGAGCTCCAACATAGCCAATGATTCCCATTCTACAACTTAATCTTTATTTTGCCTTTTCCAATAATCTGACAGGGTTCATTATCCCTCAAATAAATAAGCCCAAAATCCCCTTGAACATAATCAATAAAATAACCTCTAAGTATAGCATTAAATGAAGCACCAGAATCTAAAACCCATGAATCATCAACAATTTCTAATGACAGAAGCAAAGCATCCTCTTCGGATTTGAAACATACCACATTTGCCTCCTCTTTGTTCCATTTTTATTTATCTCCTTCATTCTTCTTTTGAGTCCAACAATATTTCTTCTTATGCCCTAGTTTCCCACAATACTAGCAAGCTCTCGATCCTTTTGATTGAGACGTCTTCCCCTTTTACTTAACTCTTGATTTCCCATGATTTCTAGAATTATTTGCTCTCTCATATGTTCTGCCTCTTCTTTGTGTGTTTAAAGTAGTTCTTGATGTAGATCCACCTCAGATTTTCCTATTAGTTTCCTCACTCAAAATAACACCCATCACATCATCAAATTTTAGAGTATTCGATCCAAAAACATAATTACTCACAACCATTGCCAAGCCATTCTAGCTTTCAGGAAAAGAACACAAAATCAAGAGAGCCCTAATTTCTTCATCAAAATTAATATCCATAGAAGATAACTAACTAGTAATAGTATTAAACTCATTTAAATGATCTACAATAGATCCACCTTATGTCATCTTCATGTTAAATAAACACTTCCTGAGAAATACCTTGTTTGAAGTGGAGGGTTTTTCATCTAGTTCTGCTAGGGTTTGTATCAACTCTTTTTTCATCTTCACTTTTGTAATGTTAAATTTCACTGATGGTGCCAAGTGTAATCAAATGCTTCCAAGTTCTTTTTATCTAAAATCTCATAGTCCTCATTTGTCATATTTTCTTGTTTCTTGACTTTTCTTTCCAACGGCTTCCATAAATCCTTCAAATAAAGATAGTCTTCCATTTGCATCTTCCATAACTAAAATTTATGCCCATTAAAATTCTCAAAATTTATCTTACCCTCCTCTACCATAGCTCCCACTCAACCATGACACTCCCACTCAACCATGAGACCTTTCTATAGAGGATCACCAAATATTTAAAAAAAAACTAATAATGGTTTGGCTATAAAAAAAATGATGATTGTCTAGCTCTGATTCCACTTGTTTGGAGACATAATGGTTACATGCAAATAAAAATAATATTAGAAAATAATAGACCACATAGAAGATAACACAAGACACCAATATTTAACATGGTACACCCAGTCCCTAGGCTATGCCCCCCAACAACAACTCCAATATTATTATCATCTAGTGATTACAATTTGCAATCCCTTACAGATCAATACCATCGCAAAAACCTACAATAACACCATTAAATTATAAAATCCCTAACCCTAACCATTTTTATACAATCTTTTTCCACATAGAAAATTAGGGGTAGAATAAGTCGTCCAATGGAAAAATAGCAATCACTACCTTTTAGAAGCCCCAAGACCCCGCAGGGGTACTGCCTCTTGACCCTATCTTGGGGGTGTTGCCCCAAACCCCCATAGAAATAATATGGGGAGAAAATTTCACCTAATAAACCTCTAAGTCTGATTAGGCTCCACATCACAACATATTTGGGGTTTGAACTTCAAGTTAAACGTGAGTAATGTCTAAACTCTTTAAAAGGTAGTTGTAAATATTTCTTAAGGACTCTTCTCTATTTTCACTTGTAGTAGCTTTATGATCTGCAATTGTATTTCCTTTTCTTCCTTTCATGAATAAGCATTATCAGCTTTACCTTATCTTGCTAGTCTAATACATTGCATAATTTATTTCCATGTGTGAATTTTTTCTAGCTTGTTCTTTCGTGTTGGAATATCATGTGTAATTTTCTACTGAATGTTTTCTTGTGAACTTGTTTCCTTGCAACATTTAATTAGTTTTACCTTCATGTAGATTCTAAAAGAGTGTATTGGATTCAAGATTCATGTATTTGGGAGTCTTCTTCATGTGTACTACATTCATAGGTAGATTTGTAACCATAGTTTCAATTTGGTGCATCATTCTCCTTTCCCTTTCTTCTTTTAATTTCAATTCTCCTTCTCCCTTTTCCCTAAAAGTGGTAGTGTAGGTGCATCCTGATTGTAAGGAAGTTGGCCTTCTCTGGAGATTCAACCTCAAAAAATGAGTCCCACACTAGGAGGTCATTTCCATTTTACACAAGCATGCTTGAGGGTCATACCTCAAAAAGGGGTGCAAACATTTTTGTCAAATAGTTACCTAATTAAAAAAATCTATCAAAACTCTTTTCCAATTAGAAAAATTTTCATTGTCATGTACTAATATTGATAATCATATTTATCAAATTCTTGAATTTGTAAATTCTTTGTTATGATAATGCCCTCAAACACCTTATTCTCTAATAACAAATGAAGATTTGAAATAGAAATAACTATCTCATTCAAATAAACAAACACAATTAAAAAAATATTGAATTTTGATCTATACTAGAGGATACTCTATCTTTATAAAATCAAATCTCAATTTTTTATGGAACTCTATCTCATAATACAATATTTATTCTTATTCTTGTTAGAAATAGGGATTATTGATAGGGGGTTGAATTAGTAATCTACAAAATTTAGTCACCAACTAGGTATTATTTCTTACTTTAAATCATACATAACAAAGTAATAAAGTAATGCTAAATAGTAATAGTAACCATGCATAATGATAACTCATAATAGCATATTTTGTTAACTAGGACAACCTTGACCAAGGGAAAACCCTGGTGGGGATGATACCCACTAGATAATATATGGATATATAAGTTCCTTGTTAGAGGATGGACCCTATTAGGAATAAATGAGAAAATTTAGTGTAAGGAGTCCCTATTAAGAGACTTTGAATCCCTACTAGGAGATTCCAACCCTGTTAGGAGTTGTAGTACAATAGATTTAAGATGCACCCACTGTGCAAATATGCACTTGCAATTCCAAGAAGAGTTCACTGCCCAAAAAAGTAATCAAACTTATGGAATATAGGTACTGTAACTTCATCCTCAATTGATCTCTAATATTTAGTTCAATCACAGATCACAAAAAAATTCACAAAACATTGCATACAATTGCTCAACATAATAACACACTTCTTATCACAAAATGTCCGTTGCATAAATACCATACCTTTACACAAATTTTTGCTAGGTCGACTAAGACCATAATATACTTTTCCAACTGAGAGGAAACATCTAGAATGTTAGCCCTAATTGGACAAGTAATTATTTTGTAAATAAAATAATCATTTCCATCAATTTTGTTGTTCTATTTCATTTAAAACATGAATATCTCTATTTGTACAACCCATACTAACTTTTGAGGTTATACACATCATCACCAACATGTATACTATCTCCATCTAACTTCAGTAGTCATAACATGATGTTAACAACAAGTTATAAGAAAAGCAATACATTTTTGTATACCAAATCCCATACTTCAACAATTTTCTATTTACCAAAAGCTAAGTATCTTTATTTCCAAGGTTTCTTGTAAGCATGTACATCATGTGTTTCCATAAATGATAAAAATTACATATCTCCATTAGCCAATTGTCAAAAATCTCCCCCTTTGGCATTGATGGCAACAAAATAGGGAAAATTGGCTAAGTAACAAAAACTACATCTATTATTTATGATCAGTTTTTACGTATGCTCCCTGTTACAATATACTTTACAATATTTATCTTTTATTTACCTAGTTTACAATTTTTACATTATATCTCTCCCACTTTAACATTAATGAAAAAGATCAAAATGTCAAAATCTATCCAAAAATTGTCCATCTATTGTTCAAAATGTTGTTCTTTTGTCTTAAGCCGGTAGAATCTTCATGCAATCATCAAAATTTTCTTTTAGAATATCCATAACTTTATTCCATGTCTCCTTCATGAATTTAGTAGAGGTGAGAATTTCACATAAGGCATATGATGCAATCTCAACTGCATTAAGGTCTGAGTACAAAAAGTTAGAATAGCACCCTTGGCCTCAACACATTCCTCCAACTATTTCTCAACAAAATATATTTTTAGAGAAATATAGACTCTTTGAAATTTGATAGTCTCTTAAAAATATGTTCCTTCTAAAGTTTTAGTTTCCTAATATCAGTGTCAATACTAGCCACTTGTCCTTCAAAATCATGAACTTTACAAGATGGATGTTCTATCTGGCTAGATAGAGCCTCTAGCTCAGTCATCTTTCCTCCAATCTAACTATTGATTTCCTTAGTTAGTTTATATGATAGTGTACTCTTAATGTACAATATTTTACCATCTTGTTGACACTTCCAAAGTTTCTTGATATAAGTATCAAGGCTTATGAAATCATTCTCAATATTTTGGCAAATGATGCTAAATAAGTTAGCATCATGTGAAATATGTGCCTTTGCTTCTACAACACTTTAAAAATTAGTAAATTCTTCATCAAATTACTTTAGCATTTCTTATGCGCTCTATTTTGCATCTACTTCTATGTATTGCACTACTAGAGTACTATGTAGTCTTTCAATAACCTCCATCAAGGTTTTCTATAGGCTCTTCACTATTATATTCTTTTTAATAAGTTTTGATAAGGATGAGATCAAATCAGTTCAATCATCATTATCAATTGCTAAGCTAGCAAGTGAAAGAAAAGTAGATGAACTAGAAGGTCTAGTGTCATCCTCCCTTTGCTTCTTAGCTACCTCTTTTACTCTTCTCTCTTCTTCTTCTTTCTTTTATTTTTCCTTTCTTTCATTTTCTCTCTTCTCTTCCTATTTTTTCTTCTCATCCTTAAGAAATTTATGTTTGGCCTCTTCCACTTTCTTATTTTCTTCTTTAAGTTACCTCTTTTCCTCTTCAATTTGTCTCAGTTTTTCTTTAATATCCTTCTTATGAGCTTCATTTTGTTTAGAACTTCCAAATGGATTAGTGTCATCAATGTTAATGGTAATATTGATCTGATCTATTTGTATATCTTCATCACTCACTAACACTTTTGAGGTTATAGGTGCTAGTGGAGATGGTGCCTTAGATTTTATCAACATCTGACTTAATACTGCTATAGTCTCACTTCTTAATTATCTTTCTCACACACCATAAATAAAAATGGTCTTACTTTATTTAACAAATAAGGTGCAAGATTATTCAATAATCTCTTAATCTCTTCTTCATCATTTGTCTTGCAAATAGTTCTTAGCATAGCCTTTTGAAGTTCTAAATATTCTTCTCTTGTTGGAGCCTTCTACTCAATAAGTCTATCATAAACTTTCTAGTTTACTATGCCCTTAATATCCTTCAATTTCAGATTGTTTGCTATAATCTATCTCACAATAGAGATATCAATCTAATCTTTTTCAAAATTGTTATACAAGTCATAAAATTTGTTCATCTAAACAAAGTTAGCCTCAATAGAAATAGTTGAGTTAACCTTTTCTATCTTTGACTTCTAGGGTTACTAAGCTTTTCTTGCTGATTGCTTTGTTACTTTCTCTACTTGTTTTACTTCTTGTTCTTCTTCTTCTTTATCACTAGATTCAATAATTGTCAACAATGTCTTTTGCCTCTTGCCTAGTCTAGTGGCTTGCTGCTTGATCCTTTTTGTATTTTTGGTCACTGCTTCCACTAATCTCTCAAATTTTCTCTTAGGCTCACTAGATTTAACATCAGACACTACTACATACATAATGCTTTATTTTGAATATGTCTTTGCAATAGATACTAACAAAGGTTGTGTATTCAATATGCCTTGTTTCATGGTTTTCTTGACTACCTCACACTCACTCTCAGTCATACCAGCCTCTAATAAAGCTTTCTTCATAATAGACTCTATCTTCCTATAAGATGCCTTCTCCTAGGATGCTTGATGAGCTAACTAGGTAATCTCATCATAGGTTTCAAATCTATATTCTACTTTATCTTTCTTTGATTTCAACAATAAATCAATATAACCAACTATTATATCATCATTCAATTCATAACCCAACGGATCAAGAAATGTTTCCTAAAGTTATTTTACTTGAATATAAGTATAATATGTATCAACCATAATACAAGTGTCTTCTTTAAATCTATCAAAAATTGCAAATTCAATTCTAAATCTCTATCTCATTTCATTCAAAAATGTCTTAATTAACAAGTTTCCACTATCCAATATCTTATCTGTAGGATTTCTTTTGCATACTTCCATGATATTTTCCATTTTACATCTATTGCTGCTCATTATCTTTGTAACCAATAAATATGGAAATCTTTTAAGCACATGAAAGAATATGTGATTGATTAGTGACTAAAATCTAAACACGCTATTCTTAGTCCTCTTGATCTTTTCTATTTTCTTAAGTAATTGTATTGTCAGAATTTTACCGAGGTTTACTTGTTCCTTCTCTACACTAATCTTATATGTTGCATGGATAAATCTGGCTGATAATTCACCATTCTTTGAGCTTGCACATACAAAGTAGGCAATGATTCTACTCGAGAATCTTACATCATCTTGCTTAATGGTGTTGATCACCATGGCCTTTCCATTGTACACTGCTTTTTGTGTAGCTTTCAACTTTCTTCTTGACCATTTTGTCACCTATAGGTACATTGCCTTGTTTACTAAGACCAATTACCTCATGAATAAGGTCAGTAGAAATATCAATTACACTATCTTGCATCCATAGTTACTAATCATATATCCTACTTAATATGATCTATGTACACTCATCTTTGTCCAATTCATGGTAGAAATGACATTTGAGTAGGTCTAGTTCCCTCAAATGTTTGAATTCAAGCTTTATAGTCATGTTTTGATTGAAAGCTAATTCATATCTTTGTTCATGTATTCAATCCAATAGATCTACATTTACTATTAATATAGCTTCCTACATCTTCCAAATATACTACATTGTTCAAAGTAATGGATAATGTTGAGTTAGGGTTTCCTTCTATGGGTTGCATGGAAACAACCTTCAACTTAGGTCTGTCCTTATTATAAACATAGTGCACTACTGACCTATCCATGATTCTATCAAATATGAACATTTACCAAATAAATTTGTTCAAAAAATGATAAAATACCTCTTTCTAAAAATAGGTTTTTCTTTGAAATTGCCTTGATAAGTCACTTTTGAGTGCTCTTTACTTTGGATGTATTCACAATGAAGTGAAAATCAAGTCTATAGTCCATTTATTCCATCAACTTCAACTTGCATTAATTGCAGACCTCAGAAACATTAAAAAGTTCTCAATTACATTTTTTAATTAAATAATTGCTCAAGATTATCTATCCAATCTACAAATGCTACTCGAGGTTTACTATAGCCTTCTTTCATCATGAAAATGCTCCTCAAGACTTCACTTCACAAAATTCTCTACAAAAACATAGTTTTTGTCTTCTGCTACAGAATTAACCTTTTCTATAATATCAATAATTCTTAATTCCTTCATAACTTGTTTAGATAAGTTTCAAATTACAAGCAAGCTTAGTTACCATCTAAACATAACTTGATACACCTTTTCCCAACTTTACTTCCTCTAATTCAATCTCTAGATGAGATTCTCAAATTTGGGTGCTATAAACAAGGTTAATTCAACTTAATTGAATCAAACTTGATAACAAGCTTTGATCTTCTTGTCTCATAAAAATCTAGCTTCTCTTTTTAGATGTCCAATCCTTTTACAAATGCCTCATTGAGTTCTTCTCAAAGTTCACTTACTACATTTCTTTATTCCTCATTATCTATGTTAGTTCCAGAGTTCCTCTCATAGTTCCTTCTGTCATTTTTGATGTTCTTTCCATCATTTCTTCTGTTTCAAATATTTATTCCATTGCTCCTTCTATCTAGATTTTTTTTTTCATTCTACAATACTTTGTTGTATGTTTGGATTTTTTATACAACTAACATAGTGGTGCTCTTCCTCTAGAATTTTACTAATCATTAGGTGCATGACAATTCCAAGAAATGTGTCCTAAGTTGTTACACTTATAACACATGATCTATCTTCTATCTCCATAAGGTCTTCCTTCTCTTGATGTCCTTTCATTGGATCTTCTTCTATATGTAGGGTTAGTATTTCTCAACATTCTCATATTCGTTCTATCATTATCATACTTAGGTTTCCTACAATCAATTGCTTTATGACCCATACCATGACAATTATGACAATAAAATTCCTCAACATGATTAAATGAATTATTTTTACATTCTCTTCTCATATGACATATTTCATTACATAAAAAACACTTACCTCTAAATTCATATCTAGTTTCCTTAGGAGATTCCACTTGCTTTGGTTCATCCAAAATTTCAACTTCGTTGTCTTTTCCAACTTCTTTAATTTATCAAAAGATTGACTAGATTCAATCTTATCATTAGATTTAACTTTTTCTTTCAAATCTAATCCAATCTTAGGTTTCTTCATAGACATGTTAATTAGATAACCAAGACTAGTCTTATCATAAGTAGGTCTCTATATTGACATTGAATCAACAAGCTTTTCTCTACTAGAATAAAGCTTCTCAAGACACTACTTACATTGAGTTAATTCACCTTTCATAATAGTATTTTGCTTATGAAATTCTTCATGATCTTTCAATGTTTCAAATTTAGATGTTCTCTTCACTAGACTTGCTCTAAGATCTGCATTCTCAGTCTTCAAATCAAAAATTCAACTTTCCTAGGATCATTCTTCAAACTTAACTTTAGATTCATAATATTCAATTCATGCTTCAAGATCTTGTGCTATGTCTTTAGCTTTGAATAATCATCAACACTAGTTCTAGATTTAGTAGATTTAGGCTTGGATTTGAGATGTTCAATCTTTTCCTTCAATTGTCCAATATATACTTTGGAGTCTTCATATATATCCTTCAGCTTATCTCTTTCTTTAGTAAGGAGATCAATTTGTTCAAGAGCCTCTTCAAGGTTCTTCATCAACTATTCCATATCCATAGGGATCTTACTAAAGCTATTAAGCCTCTTCAAAGTAACTTTACTCTAATACCACTTGTTAGAAATAGGGATTACTATAGGGGAATCTACAAACTTTAGTTGGCAACTAGGTAATATATCTTACTTTAAACCATACATAACAAAGTAATAAATTAATTTTGATTAGTAACAATAACCATGCACACAGGTAATTCATAACACCATATTTTGTTAACTAGGGAAACTCTAGCCAAAGGAAATCCTTGGTGGGAATGATATCCTCTAGATAATATACTTATATATAAGTTCCTCATTAGAGGATTGACCCTAAATAGTAATATTAACCATGCACAAAGATAAATTAGAACACCATATTTTGTTAACTAGGGAAACCCTAGCCATGGGAAAACCTCGGTAGGGATGATACCCACTAGCTAATATACTAATATATAAGTTCCTTGTTAGAGGATGGACCCTATTAGGAGTGAATGAGAAAATTCAATATAAGGAGTCCTTGTTAGGAGACTTTGAATCCATTTTAGGAGTTTTAGTACAATAGATGCAAGATGAGCTCACTACCCAAACAAATAATTAGACCTCTATAATATATGTACAATAACTTCTTTCGCGATTGATCTCTGATCTTCAATTCAATCTTGGATCACAAAACTACTTTAACAAAACTTCACATACAATTGCTCAACATAATAGCACACTTCTTGTCGCAAAATCTCCTTTGTATAAATACCATAGCTTTACATAAATTGCTGCTAGGTCAGCTAAGACCATAATACACTTTTCCAACTTGGAGTAAACACATAGGAGTAAACATCTATGATATCTTTATTTTTGAGGTTTGCTATAAGCATGTACATCATGTGTTGCCATAAATGAGAATAATTACATATCTCCATTAGCCAGTTGTCAACAATTCCATGGTCACAAGAAAAAATAAAATGAATACAAATTATTTTTTATTTATTTCTCCCACAATTGTAGACTGAAGATTAAATCCCTAAATTAATTGAAAATAAACTAGCAAGTCTTATGCATTTTGTGCATGTCTTATTTGACATTCATATGCATGTAAAATCATGCATTTGTTCTTGACTCTTAACTAATTTTCCTCATGCAAAACTACCCATTAGAAGATATAAGATCCCCAAAAAATATGTATTATTAATTGAAGAAAATCTAACTCTAACTTCCACTAATTTGGTGACTGGAAGTTTTGATGATGGAGCTTAAATTAAAAAGATCATTACTCTTCATTTATGTTAAAAAGTTAGAGTGGCATGATGCTTTTTTCCATTTTATCAATTCTTGGAAGCAAAAATATGTTAAATTTGATTTTTAGGCCAAGGTATATGACTCCCATATTCATTTTTTTAAAGCATGTTTGAAAGATAAGTTGTATTCTAAGACTTATCACTAGTAGAGAAACAATCTCCCATGAGAATTACATGCAGCTATACTTTTCTCAGCATAATGTTATTCATAAATTGGCCCTTTATTTGACAATCCATGATATTGTAGTCCACTTGAACATTTTTTTAATGGACCAAAAGAAATATAATTTGCAAGAAAAATGGGAGTTTCTTAATCATACTACATGTGATGTTCAAATGTTGTCCATTCACACAAGTAATTTATTCAATATTTACTTCCAAATCCTTTGCTAACCTTTATCTGATTTTAATGTTAGCCATAATTTTTAATGTTTATAACATTACTCTCAAAAATATATTTTCCATATGTATTAAAATAATTCCTTTTTACATGAAATCTTAGTATTTATTGGTTCCTTATTCACCCCCTACTCTCAATAACCTATCCTACCTTATCTTTCCAACAACTACTATTGTCAATTGAAATTTATATTAAGCATTAATTTATAGTTTCATTTTTCCTAACTTTCAATTGATATAATTAAACCCAAACTAATGCATTAGAAGAAAACATACACAATGGTCTAATTTTATTGTTATTGTCATTTATTCATGCTTTGGAAGAAAATCAATGGTTCAAGATTAATTTACCTAAGATAGAGGCTTCATTGTTACTATTTACTTCAAGTGGATACTCTCTTCCTGCATTTCTAAAGTTCATGGAAAACCAAAAAAAATTGATGGTAATGAATTATGGTACAAAGATTAAAACTATAAAAGGTCTAGATGTTTTATCTTCACTAGCTTAACTCAAGAGTTTTTGTTTTGAGAGGTTGATTTCACCTATTGTTCAAGAACAAAGAAAGCAAATACAAAAACTTAGAAAAGATTTTTTTAAGTTTATGTGAAGGATTTGAATATGCATCTACACTCAACATTACCATGTTACAAAAACTTAACATCAATCACTCCAACAACTTGAAAGAGGTTCCTCATAGCTTCTATCATATCCATTCTATTATGATGTGGTCTCTTAGCAATGGCCACTTTTTAAGAATTTTTTATATGGTTTTACAAATATGAGATCTTTTAGAGTGCTAAGGTTTTCATCTTTACCAGGCCTAAAAGAAATGCTATCATCAATTGGAAAACTCTTGTTGTTTAAATGTCTTAACATCACATTCTACGAAGGGCTCATATAATTCTAGAGAAAATAGGAAAACTCAAGAATTTGAGTGAGCTTGATATGAGTGAGCGTTCTCATTTGAAGAGGATTCTAAGAGATAATTTTGAACCAAGATCCCTAAAGCTAGTTATATATGATGAAAAGATTGGGAATTAGTAGTTTTTGGCCTAAAATATGTCAATTCTAGAGCTTATAGTTGAAATTATAGAAAAACATTTTAATATGGATTGGCTTGATAATTGATTCTTTTGTTACCTCTAATATGTATGACAAGTAAAATTAAATAAAAGCTCCTTTATATTGGAGCATTTTGTTATAATAAATTCTTATCATCTTTTAAGGATAGTAAGAACTATTTACTATTTTTTGCATTCAAAAGCATTTTCTTGTTTTGTATGAAGTCAACAATAGACTCTTTGTATAAAATAAAAACACAATATATTAATATAAATATACATTTTAATAGGATGGCATTGTGAATTATGATGAGTTTGGTATTGTATCCAACTCCATAAAGTAATTAAGTAGATTGATATATATATATATATATATATATATATATATATATATATATATATATATATCTGTGTGTGTGTGTGTGTGTGTGTGTAATGTATTGTACCATATCCAAAGGAATTAAGATACATATATGTGAAGAAATAAGAAGTAGATGAGTACAAATTTAAGAACACCACAAGTAGTATATGGTATAGCAAAGACTTGTCTATCATAGTAAGGTGATCATTACAATTCAATGAATCTCATTCAACAAATCAAAGTTGCAGATTAGAGATCATTGACTAATTCAACCTAATAGGTGCATGAGTAAAATGCTCTAACTAGGTGGACTTAACAGTCTTTGGCTAAATCTCCTAATAGAGTTCATACTTCATTGTATGTTTGTAAATCCTTTAACAAGGTGGAACTAATAGTCCTTATTGCTCCTAATAGGGGCCAAATTTATAGTGGAGTACTAAAGCTTGTGGGTATCATCCCCACCCTAGTTTTACTTTCTATTTGGAAGGTTTCTAGGTCACTATATCTTGTGTCAAAGTGCTATGAATGTTTTATTCATTTCATTCTTTCATGTATGCAAGTAGATCAAAATAATATAT